>VYXF01001054.1:971972-992268 GCA_013397295.1 Polioptila caerulea
TTTTCCTTTTCCAAAGGATTTTTCCTTTGTAGGCCTGGTGTTGAGTTTGGAACACTGGCCTAAACTAAGTTTGTCTTGCTGCTTACCTTTATTTACAAAGTGCTTTGTTTAAACCCTGCACAGCATGATTTGGGTGCCCAGTATTAACATTACTGAACAATGTTTGAAGAATGTTTGTCTGCCAGATGAAGGTTTCAATTTAGAAAGGTGTGGCTGTTCAATGAAAATATTTAGGTGTGTGCTGAAATACAGTCCCGAAGTGAGGCGGAGGTTTGTGAATAACACGGGAATATTTCACCTCCTGTATCTTGCAAGGGCACAGGGATCATGCTGTCAGCTGCTGCTACCGAGAACAAGTGTTTTAACTATGCACTTGTTAAAAAAAAACAATTGCTCTGAAATACATCAAAGCTATGGTGACAAAAGTATAAATTATGTTGTGTTTTGCCTTACTGATTGCTCGGGTAGCGCATATAATCTGATTTTACCTCATCTATATGTTGAAGACTTTTCAGGTAATATCTTAATCAAACTACCAACAGACTGATTGGTCCAGCAGTTCAGTTTGTGAAGAGGAGTTTGATCATTACCAAGCAAAGCCAGTTTCACACAAGACCCAGTACTGCAGTCCCTCAGAATATCTCCATGTTGTAGTGACCATCATTCCTGTTTGGTTTGAGCCTTCATTTCCAGTGGCCTAACAAGTAGAATTGTGTGAGACAAGTCTCCTGGCCTCTACTTGTTACGTGCTAAAATAGGAGAACATGCCCACCTGAAGGGTCAGGGTAGGAAAGAGGGAGTTAAATAGAAGTGGAACTTGGGTATCTAAATTCTAGTCAGGCTTTTGAAAGTGTTCCTAAACGTTTATGGAACCAAATTTTGTTAATAAAAATAAATGTAAATCTGCCTTATAGGTCTTTTAATCAAATATAGCACCAGAAAATAATTTTATTTGGAATTAAAACATTGTATGGAAATTTTAAATCGTGCAGTAAACCAGGTGACTAAAGCTGAAGGAAAAAACCCTCGGGTTAGTGATTTTTTAGTGTGCTATCTTGATCATCTGGATTCTCTAAAAGATGCATTTTCCTGATTTTTTAATTATATGAGAGAAGGAGAAAAAACAGACACTTTTCCCTCCCAGGCAGCCTCATGGGATGAGCGTCCTGCCGAGAGAACGCTAGCTAGGTGGTACCTGTGTTTCTCTAGTGGCAGGCGTTGGCACTGGCAGCTCTGCCTGGCTGGCACAGTCGTTCTGTCCCGTCCCTGACACTGTCCTGCCCTCAGCACGGCCTTGTCCACGGACAGTCGGGTGCCCTCGCTCGAGGAGTCGGTCGCTCCATCACTCCCCGTAGTTTCCTGCGGCCGTGCCCGGTCCGGCCNACCCCTGTTGAAACTGAAATATACGAACTTTTCTCGTGTCTGAAGGTATAGCTTTGCATTTCTAACGCGTGTCGCTTTCTGCTCTTTCTTTCAGAACATCTTGCACAGAATATTTCCAAGTCACACATGGAAACTTGCCAGTACTTGAGAGAGGAGTTACAGCAGATAACATGGCAAACTTTTCTGCAGGAAGAAATTGAGAACTATCAGAACAAGGTATAAAAGCATGCCAAGCTACGGCATGGTTTCTTTAAAGCATGGTATTTCCATAACACACTGCAAAATTCACGTTTTCACTGCTTTCTCCTTACTCTCAGGAATGTATATTTCTGTGTTTAAAAAAAAATAATACACTAGAATCAAAAGCATATCCTTTGCATTTGTGATTTTTACAGGTATAGAAAAAGGCAACATCATTCTCCGAAAATCTGTCTCTGATAAAGAAGGATTGGAAATAATAGGAATTTTTTCAATCATAATTGGCATGGTTTTTTCTTCTCTTAATTTGTAATGTGCTGGATCAACAACAACAAAAGCCAAAGCCAGCAAGTTTGTGATGTCAGGTGCTGTGTTTCGGTTTGAGTTTATAAGTACAGAGCTCCATCAGATTTCTGGCCTTCAGGGTTCACTGTAATCCTGATTCATGCTCCAGTTGTCCCTCAGTGTTTGGGTTTTACCTGTGGAGTAGCAGCACAGTGCTGCCATGCCACCAGGGTACTGTAAGATCTAATCAATGTTATTTCTAACATGCCTACCATCCACAAGCTGCTACCAATTGGCTACTTTGGGAAAATTGCCTTGGGAAACACTGCTGAAGCACACTGTTCTCTGAACATATTTTTCATTTCCACAGAAAAATATTTAACCTTTAGGAGTATAATTTTTTCTACTTTGGATGATTTCATTCTGCATTATTATCAGCACTGGAAAAACTCACTACTTGCATGCCTTCTTTGTGTTGTTATCAAGATGATCTTCATACATGAACATCTTTATGTGTATCCTTCTGGAGATGAGCTAGGTTATAATTTGCATTCAGTACAAAATAGAGAAGCTGATAGGAAAAATGTGATTGTGCCTTGCTAGTGTAAATTGGCATTTTATTTTCATGCAGTGAATAAAATTCCCACTGAAATTACCAAAATAATTACACTTTGACATTTTTGGCTTATGAAATAAAAGTACTCCAAGCTGGATCCCTTCTGACATGACTGAAGAAGTCTTCCATGGTTGCATTGTCACTCATGACTTGAGGCTCTGGTTTTGAGGTCAATTCCCCTTGTCTTACAAGCAGACTGTAGCCAAGAGCGTTGGAGAGAACGCAGTCCGTTTCATTGTTCGGTTTTCTTTAGCTCAGTTTGACTTTCTGACAATGAGCCTTCCAAAGCTTGGTTAGTAATTTCTGAATTTCTCTTCTCTCTCAAACAGCAAAGGGAGGTAATGTGGCAGTTATGCGCAGTCAAAATAACAGAAGCTATACAGTATGTAGTGGAATTTGCCAAACGCATTGATGGCTTTATGGAACTGTGTCAAAATGATCAAATTGTGCTTTTAAAAGCAGGTACGTCGGCCAGTTTTAAGGTCTGCTTCTATTAGTTTTGCCTGAGGAAGGTGTTACATGTTACGTACAGTGGTTGCATACATATATTCACGTGCAGTACAATGATTGTTTTAATAAGGGAATACCTTGCAAATCGTCTGGCTTTGAGGTAATGTCCTCTTAGTTATGTGGGGAGAAGGAGTTCAAGTCTATCAAATTTTCATTATGGACAGAGGGAGAAATTAGTGTGTTAAGATGTAAAAATTGGATTAATTTTTTTTTTTAATTGCTAATAGTGAATATTTCAAGGTAAAAATACAGATTGTTCTATGGAAGATATTGTAGAAGTAATTCAGGATACAAATACTGCACCAAGTTTTTAAGGCTTGGTGAACATAAATATAAATGAGCTTCTTTGGCTTCAGAGACTTCATTACTCTCAAAAAATTACGAGAGTTTATTAGCATTTACTAAGTTGCTTCAGCAAAAACCTCTAAAGGGGTTGATGGGAAATCTTTTAATTCTACCAGCAAACCAAACTATGCTCTGTGCCGCCACAGCAACTTACTGCTCTACTAAACTGCTAATGAATGCAGAGCATTATTATTAAATCCTCACTTGCTCTTTGCAACTGAAGTCTCTCCTTCCATAGTCAAATATACGTTGTTTCTATTTTAGGATCTTTAGAGGTTGTGTTCATCAGAATGTGCCGTGCCTTTGACTCCCAGAACAACACAGTCTACTTTGATGGCAAGTATGCTAGCCCAGAGGTTTTCAAGTCCTTAGGTAAGGAAATGTGAAGTCTTGTGTCTTAAAAAAAAAAAAACAAAAACAACCACAAACAGAAAAAAAATAATGGGGAAAAGCAAGGGAAAACAGTTGCTTTGAAAAATCAGTCTACAGTATTCAAATAAAAGAGTTCTGGAGCTCAAACTGGTGTTTTGTAAGCTGTCATGCTGGCTCTGTTTGAGGCCAAGCTGATTTCAGGAGGTAAAACAGCTTAACTCTGTGCAGTAAAGGACTGTTGGTGCTGAAGTTCAGCATTTTGATTAGGGTAGAGCAGTTTGGACTCACTTGTTGAGAAGCCTGGATTTCATATCTAATGTAACATTTCATATATCCTCTTGGAAAAGGCAGCAGATTTTAAGCTAATTTGGGATATACTGATGTTACTGCTTTGAAGATGTTAATGGTGTTTTAAAATCTGCTAAGTCCAGTTATTTGCTGTTAAAATAATTTTTTTCAATTAAACTACATACAATTTTGAATTTTTTTTTTCTATGTATTTTTGCTAATTTTAAAAGGATGTATTCACTGAGTATAGATTTGGGCTACTTTGGAGGCAGTGAAAAATACATCAGTGGAGAATGCTGGACTATTGTGCTGAAGTATTCTTTGCCTTTCTAAAACACCTCAAGGTACAAGGTCAGAGTGCAGACAATTCTAGGTTCTAAGGAAATATAAATTGGATCTGTTACCAGCTATATCCAAGAAGTTTAGGCTGGGGAGGCTGAGGAAAACCCTCGTCTCTCATGTTGTGATGCTTTTCAGAGCAGGGCTCACTTAAAAGCCTGTACCTGCATGTATGACAGCAGCAGTAACCTGAATAACACCTGTGTGAGCAAGAGAATGGATGGAAGGAGATGGAGTTCCTCTTCTGCATGAACCATGTTCAGTCAGACCTTGGCTTCTCCCTTGGCTTCCTGCATGTCCCTTGTGTGCCTCTCTCTTCTCCCACTCTGTGTGCTCAATAATCTTAAAATCAGAACTTTTAAGGTTCACATTTCGAGCCTTCAGTCCACACTGACATGACAAAGTTCCATTTAAAACAGAAACAAAGATAAAGCAGTGTTGAGGTTGAAAATAAATGGCTTGAGATTTATCCATATTTACTCCACGAGAACCCAATGTAGAAAAGATACAGTGTGCAAAACCTTCAGTCTTGGCTGCCAGGATGTGGGAGCTGGGAACTTGTGGGAGTGGAGTAATACCCTCAAGGATGAGTGAGATCTCACTGCCATCACTTCACAGTACTTAAGGAGAAGACCACCTATGAAGTGTTTTACATCTATTTCTCATCTCTATCAGAATAAATCAACAACTCTGTAGTGCTGAAGTCATTTTAAACTATGTAACAAGTGCTTACCTTCTTTTTGGCAGGTTGTGAAGACTTCATTAGCTTTGTGTTTGAATTTGGAAAAAGTTTATGTTCTATGCACCTGACAGAAGATGAGATAGCTTTGTTTTCTGCGTTTGTTTTAATGTCAGCAGGTAAGAAATGGTGGTTTCCCCTAGCTTTATTTGGTATGGGTGGTTTTTATTTTGAGGCCTTTTTAATGATAATGTTACAATTATCAGACATTGTGGAAACACCATCTTTTTGAGGGTCTCCTCACCAAATTTTTTATTTTAATAAACACATTAACACTATGAATTTAGGAACCAATTTGTTAAATTGGAAATCCTAATCCAAGCCCTTATTTTCCACATTTTCACCTTGTTGAGAACTCAGATTCTTTGCAAAGTCTTAAATGCATTTGAGTGAGACCCATGAGCCAGTCCTGGTGAGATGTGCAGTTACTGAACTCCCATAGTCAGCTTTCCATGTGTGTGAGCTTGCAGCTGCAGCCCAACAAAAAACTTCCACCATTTTAGAGTGACTGGGGACACTGAGAATTATGGTGCTGGACATTGAAGTCATCCCAAGAGTCAGCCTGGGTGTGCCATGCCTGTTGCTAAAATAAGTTAATAATCACAGGTGAATGTTCACAGTGTGCCCCTGGTCCCGGAAATGCTTCTTAGGTCAGGTGGAATAAGGTACTGGGGCTGAAAGTCAGTTTGTGCCTGGCCTGACACTGAGGAAGGAAACCGTGAGTTCAGAGTGCAGCACAGTGGACTTAGGAGTGGTGATGGAAACTTCTGTGACCAATGGTGCTTTTATTGAGTTTATCATAAATTCGTTCTCTTGCTGTTGGCCAGACAGGAAGTGTGTTAGCCCAGTGTTGTAGCAAGCCACCAAACCCCACAGTTCTGTCACACCAGGAATGTGGCAGCTCATACTGCTTTTCTGCCTGGAAGTTTTGCTGCTTTTTTTTAATAGCTGGATCTTTGCATCTGATTTTCCTGTAAGTTACTGTAAGATCTGTTGGTTTTCTGTAAGTTCTGTATGATCTTAGCAAGAAGATCCTCTCCAACTACTTGTTCATTTTATGTTCTATTCATTTCCCAGTAAAAAGATGCATTTTGTAAACACTCTGCATTTTACAGATTTTCTGCAAATCTGTAAAAAAATTTTTACAGATTTTCTACAGCAAATGAATAATAGATCTTACGCAGATGCATTGCATTCTTCTAAATAAGGGCTTTATAAAAGTAACTTTAAGTACATGTAATGGACATATTTCAAAACCTATTAATTTTAAAACCAAATTTCTATATGAAAGCATACAAGTGGAAAGAAGGTTGCAAACAGGAAAAATTAATCTGAAACAGACTTAGTACTTCCTGGTGCGCCGTGATCCATGTGTGCATTACTAGAGGTTTTAACTCCATTTATATTCAGATCGCTCATGGCTTCAGGAGAAAGTAAAAATTGAAAAACTCCAACAGAAGATCCAGCTAGCACTTCAGCACGTCCTACAGAAGAACCACCGAGAAGATGGAATTCTAACAAAGGTGAGAGTCATTCTGTGCCATGTCACAGGACTATGAAAGCGTGGCTTCATCTGAACACTGCCCTGATTATGGGGTAAAAGCTCATACACAGTTCATTTATTTATAAACCCAGAATTCTTTCTTCAAAATCGAGCTGCTCAGCTGAACCTATTTACTTAAACCTAGAAGAGGTGAAATGATGATGTACTAGGGAACAAGGCTGATCATGGTCTGAAAGGAGCATTTTTATGTTTCACTTCATGAAAAGTGGTGAAGGTTTTTATCGTAGCTCTCCTACACAACACTCCTGCCACACAGAATACTATTTCAGTGCTACAACATGCATGCCTTAGTATTTGTGGAATCTCTGCCTGCATGACAATTAAGTTGTTGTAACATGCAACACACAAACTAAACTTGTTTTTCAAACTTCAGTGAGAAGTTCCTCACACAGCCTTTTTCTCAGTTCTTCCAAATCCTGATGCCTAGGAAAAAGAGGCACTACCTACTGTTATACTGAAATATCCTCATGTAATTTCTCAGAAATGGGAAACTGGTGTGCTGTTGCAAGAAATAAATCCGAAGAACTGGGGAAAGATAGGCACTTTACTTCTACCTTGCAGAAGTAATTCCTTTTATACCTCTGCACAGCCAGAAAGCTTATGCTTTGTTTCACACCACAAAATTATTTACAATAGAAGCAGGATGGCCCAGCCCGGGCTCTGCAGATTTTCTTAATTCCAAATCCTAGCTCATGTAATTTTCTTTCACTCTATAGTTTGGAAACCTTTGTCAGAAGAAAGAGTCTTCCATATGCTTTGATACAAATACTTTACTCCGTAACTTCATGGAGTATCCTCATGATATTTTTGAAGTACATATTTTTTACCTTATTTGACTTAAGGTAAATAAGTCTAATCTATTGCATTGCCAGTTCCCTCCATAATATTTGCAGTGGGTTTAAAAGCAGTTGGGATTGCTTTCTTCCAAGAGGATAATTTAATGAGTGAAGATCCAGTCCTGAAATGTTTATCAATCCAGCAAGGAAACCTAATGCAGCACTTTCCTCAAAACTTAAAAAACGTTATTTCACAAATAGCTGTGAGTCCATTACTTAAATACTTTTTAGCAAATATCCATGACTGTGCATCTGAAATGTCCTTGTTAAGTAAATAATTTGTTTTGGGAGAGCTTTAATCCTTTACAGCAAGACTAGGAGGCCTGGTTCCATGTATGACCATATGACTTGTGTTCATTTTTTTACAGTTAATATGCAAAGTGTCTACTTTAAGAGCACTGTGTGGACGACATACAGAAAAGCTTATGGCATTTAAAGCAATATACCCAGACATTGTGCGACTTCATTTTCCTCCACTTTACAAGGAGTTGTTCACTTCAGAGTTTGAGCCAGCAATGCAAATTGATGGGTAAACGTATCACCTAAGCACTTCTAGAATGTCTGAAGTACAAACATTAAAACAAAAGAAAGGAAAAAAAAAGGAAAAAAAAAGAAAGAAAACCAAGACACTTTATATGGCCCTGCACAGACCTAGGGAGCCAACACACTGCACATCTCTTGGCGGTCGGGGTCAGGCGAAGGATGGGAAACAATGAAACAAAGTTGAACTTGTTTTTCTCATGCATATGATTTCCATTATGCCTACAAATATGGACCCTTTTTCTGTCTCAACTTCTCAATCCTTGACCTCTGTTTACACAGACTGAGGGTACTAATGTCAGAAGGTTGTTTTCTCCTGTAGTTCACTGCCCAGACTTTTGACAGAACAATCAATTTGTTGGTCAGAACAGAGTCCACCTAGCTAGTAATCAGCGACTGGTGCTTATTGCAGAGATTTCAGCATCAGTTTGCACAACTTGCTCATTGTTTCATGAAGGACGATTTTTTTTCACCTACCACTGTTTGCCAGTAGACAGAACGGCATGAAAAGGGTCCATAGCAATAGCAACAATAGCATTATAATATATTACAGGGTAAATGGGCATGAAGACTATATATAGCAAAAGAGATATTGTTTATATATTGTTTTAATTAATATAAAATGTAGTTACTGGTATAGCTTTTCTTGTTGAATTGATAAGGCACTTTCATTTTGCACCTTTTTCTTTAAATTAAATGCTAGCGTGTTCATTGTTGTGTTGCATGTGCACCAGAAATTCAAGTTTAACTGAAAAAGGTTTGGCAGGTACTGGTACATTGGGAGGTATTTATGCTGCTGTTTTCCATGTTACTTTTAAAGAGAGGCTGGTCATATCCTGAAATGATTACGGATTTTTTAGGAGTTGAAAATAATGACAATTTTCTACATTAAAATAGTCTTTTCAGAAGTTAAATTCGAAGGTACTTTTATTTTCAAATCTTTCAAACCTGAATGTTTCAAAATCAAAAGCCTCATTTTCAAAGATTCTGAGTTTCCACTGTCAGAGATGAACTAATTAATTACAAATAATTTACAAATGAGTAACACAGCATCTTTGAAAATCAGGCTAATAAATAGTGTATTTCTGCCCACCATAAATCCAGGTTTGAAAGTATTTATTCAAGTCTGTATCTACAGTAAAAGTATGTGTGTATGACATGCTTGCGGGAAAGTAATTTTTATATGTAATATACATACTTTTGTACTCCATATCGTAAACAATGCCTTCAAATGCCAAGCTGTAGCCTATCAAAATCCATAGGTTTGTCTTTGACTTCAGAGAAATGAGACACACTGGCCTCTGTCCTTCAGCATCCAGCAGTTCAGTTTCAGGGAGCTGAACAGAGAAGTCTGTTCTCTCCTTGTTTAAAAAGACGCACTTTAAAGTTGATCAGATGGGGACAGACTAAGAAAGGAAAGGCATACTGTTGTTAGAAAGCATTAGTTTGTACTCAGTACAAGCCTGGAAATCATTAATATCAGAAACTTGCATTCTGTAATTCTGATCCCTGTACTGCATAACCAACCTATAAGTTGAATCTTGCAGTGTTATTAATTACTGTTACCTTCAGGAAGAATTCTGTCTCTGAGCAAAGCTGGCAGTAAATGTAGTTCTGAAGGAAGCAGATTCACATAAACGACATCACAAATTAAACTGTGGCTGTTTGAGCCAGAGGTGTATAATTGGGTTTGGATGAGATGAAGATGCATAACTCAATGCCCTGTAGGCCATCACAAGTGCAGTTTGGATGAAGTACCTAAGAAAAAGCTGGGGACATAAAAAAATGAAAAAGAATGAGACAGAATGTGTCCTACTGCTTTAACTTCCAAGGGTAAACAATCTCTTATATTTATTATAGTTGCTGAGAAGGAACAAGTGAATAGAAGCGTACCAAAGCCTAAGTATTTTTAAAAGGAGAATCAGATCAGCATGTTCTTATTAGCAAATATAGATTTATTCGATGATTTGAACGTTTTCTTTGGGGTCAAATGGAGACAATTATCTGTGACACTTATTAAAAATGTTCCTGTCTAGCACATCAGGGAGGGTTACAGCTATCACTCATCTCTAGGCTTTGAAAGGAGGGCAAGAGGAGGGCATCACACTTCCTCCTCAGAGCAGTGTGCCCTGGAGTGTGGGAGGGGAACACCTGCAGTGCTGTGAGCGCTGGGATGGAGGCAGGAGAGGGCTTTTGGAAAAAGTCCATAGAGCTGTCTTTTTCCTGCTCCATCCTGCCTGCTCCTGAAGAGGCGGCTCACAGCCCCGCACATGCCCTCTCCACTCCCACTGAAACACTTTTCCTAGGATCATTGTTTACTTTATTGGAGTAACTGGCATGATATGGTACTTGCATTCTAATGTGTGTTCCTACTTTTGAAGCACCCCTTTAAACTAACAAATGTTTTCTGAATGTGACCAGCCTTAGGTGCTAGTCCTGTAAAGATCAACTAAACTTAATCTCAGTGTCAACTAATGAATAGTGAAGTAAGACCTGTACTTTTTTAGAGAGTGAGATACACCTCCTAGTTCTGACAATGTAGACTACCAGGCAAAATATTTGGGGATTACTTTTCAGTCACATCCTTTTCTTACCTTTTCATGATGAATATTAGTACTTTACCAGGCATCGAAGTGCTAGTGGTTTCATTTGGAATCTGTTTAGCATACTTACATTCATAAATCATTGACAGTATAAGTCTTGGAGCATTTACTAATAAAATACATAACAATAAAAAGGTTTAAAATAGGGCCTTATTTGAGAGTGATCTTCTAGGCCAGAAAGTCCTGTTGTTTTTGTTTGTGGGAGCTCATGTATTCTGGGACCTTGCTAAATCAGGTTGAACATACACACCTCAAGTTACTCTGCTTTCTTGGTCGCAGTTAACAGCCACTTGGCAACAGAGTATAATTTTTGGATTGCTCTTCATGGAGAGGGGAAAAAAGGGATACAGCACAGCTGACATACTGATAAGACATCTGTTGCCAAAGAGGTTTTTATGCAGGGTGACTGAGAAGAACAGCAGAGGGGCTGGTCGGAGACGGCCTGCTAAGAACCCAGTGCAGCAGAGGAAATGCCCTCTGCAAAACCTCTGGGACTGTGGTCTGGTGTCAGATATCAACCAGTTAAAAAAAACTGGAGGCCAATGGATATTCACATGAGTATTTTCATCATCTGCCCAGTTCACTAAAAATAAAAACACTAGGGTAGCTGAATATAATATTTAAGTTTTGATGACCTAGTCCTTAGAGTCTGCACAGATATTTTTCTTGAGAATTATGTCTGTCTCTCGAGATGTTTTCTGGCTTTCCAGGCTATACTGTCATCTGAACCACCCTAATATATGTCATCACCTCCAGCATTGTTTGATGTATGGAATTAGGTACAAAGGGAGGCTGTTTTTAAGTTTGGTTGTTCTTTATTAGCTTACTTAGTATGAATACCAAGATATCTGTCTATGTGCACCTGTGTGTGTGTGAGAGAGTCCATTGTGTGCGCACATGAGTGTATGCGTGGGACGTGTGAGCGGCTGCTTCTAGGCTGTTAAGTGTCAATGGAATAAAGAAAATGTATTCAAAATACTTAAGTCAAAAATAGAAGGTGGTAAAAAGATTTATTCTATACAAAGCCTTGTCTGGACCACTTTAGAGAGACTTCTATTTTTTTAACCCTTCTATAAATGTTTGATGGCACTTGAACTATTCCTGCAATAAAATGTGATTTGTGTAAACATTAAAAAAAAAGATTTTGTAATGTGAAACAATGAAAGAAAGTAATGTAATTTTTCTAAAAAACAAAAAAAAACACAAACGAACGAACTTTGTATTATTTTCTTGATGGAATTTGTCTATTTGTCTTTGGAAAACTTTTTATTTCATTGAATGTGCCATAGTAGAGGTGCGTTTTTCTTTTTCTTTCGTTTTTGGTTTTTTATTTTTACATTTTAGATTAAAGGAATAGCTGTGTTCCGACATTCCAAAATGCAAGATGACATAGCAGTCATGATTAAAAGGTTTGATTAGTAAGCTTCAATCATTGTTGCTTTTTTTGCACATGTTCTTCATTCCTCTACAGTGCAATATGTACATAGAGCACTTGCGGGTGTAACCTTGATCCCTCAGGGAAAAATACATATTTGTACAGGATTTTTCTTTTTTTTGCCTTTTTTCTTTTCTTTCCTTTTTTCTTTTTTTTTTTTTTTTTTTTTGCTAAGGAATGTCGATTGAATCACTTGTCTGTTGTTGAGGGGCAGCCAGATAATAATCCTAAACCACTGTCACAAAACATTGATTGTTTAAATTTTTGTGCCCTTTTATTATTTAAAAAAGAAAAATAAAAGTTATTTTCTGACAGTTCTTTGTGCTGATTGGTGAAAAAAAGGGTAAATAGATAAGCACCTTATGATTGACTTAACTGTGAATGACAATCCATCTCGTTATCAACAAGAGAAGCCCTATCATTTTGGAGCTGGGGTTATAAGTCAGAAACTAATGTGCTCAGGGATCTTCTAAAACTCTTCAACAGGGTGGCCAGTACTGCTGGTGGAACAAATTACTTTTTAAAAAATATGCTAGTATTTCTTCCCTTCACCCTGCCCCCAGGCACCAGAGAACTGGATTTTTTTTTAACTAAATGCTCTATGCGTGCCTCATTCTCTTGCTCACTCTTGCAGTAGAGCTGCTTTTTGGTTGGTATTGTGCTCAAAACAAAAGTACTACAAATAGCACAAAGATTTTACAATTATATTTTAGAAAAAAAAATGCTGACCCACTAAATAAATGATGGAAATTAATTTCAATACTCTGGACATTTTTATAATGATAGGACTACGTTTCCAGCTAAAATTCAGTGTTCTGCAATAGAAAATGGCTTTTTAGTATTTAAATTATTGTCAAAGAAAATTAATCAGTTTGTGAAAATACAGTAAGAATGAAATGGTTAGGTTTCAGCAGTGAAGTTACATAGAAAGGAACACAGATCTGCAGGAATGCGAGAACAACACTTCAAATGTTGTCTGTTGTTGTTGCAGACATTTTATAGTAAAGCCAAAACCTGGCAGGAAGGAAACGCTGAGGCTGAAGAAATTTTCATATCTAGTACATCAAATACAACAATTCCAAGTGATTTTACAATGGCACCAGAACCAAGCAATATTTAGAAGTCTCCCAGTGCCAAACTATAGGATGCTGGATGCCTGTCCCAATTAGCTTTTGTTTTATGGCTTCACATTGTTTTGAAAATGCAAGTAGAAAAGCAAATAAACAACTATGAACAAAATGAGCAGAACTTCAACACTTTATTGTATTACGTTGGAAAAAGAGTGAATTTGATTTCTCCATCAAATCTGTCTGCTTGGAGAAAGGCCCAGTTTTTTGGATTTTTTGAGGGTTTTTTTTCACGGGTATAGGGCTTCCAGTTGGTTACTTTAGATTGCTTAATAAATAGGGAAACTGTACTTAGGGTTTCACAAGCTGACAGTTGAGTTTAGCTTGGAATGGCTTTCCAAGGCAGACAAGCACTTAGCAAGTATGATCAGTTGGTGTTGTGGCATCTTCAGCAGAAGAGAATTCCTATTGCTGATTCTCAGTGGAGCCTATTCTTTACATACTTGCACATCAATTAAACAATCCGAGAATGGACAACCTATAAGATGTTTTAGCTGTATAGTGGGATGATCCAAGCATTACAATATCTTTATTTGGATTGGCATAGACAATCCCCAGTCTGTACTTGATGAACAAAACAAGTTACACAGTGTAAGCTGTGCAAACTACATGTATTTTTTCCCTAGACATTCCTAAACTCCTCAATGTAGATAAACCTATTAATATAAATGCCAGAAACAGCACTTACTATAAATACCCAAAAATAGTACGCAATTTTTTCTTGAGTATTCATTGTATGGAATTCTACTACCTGTGCTAGCTGATTCAGATTGCACAGAACATCTTTATTTTCCTTAGCTGGAGAAATACAACTGTTAGAATTTTTTTTAACTATTAATTCTAATATTTATCACTTTTAAAGTTACATCCATTAATATATTTGAATAATAGCCTCTTTCTTTCTTTTTGTTTAAATATTCCTGTCAGTAAATCATTTGGTGGAAATGAGGGCAAATGCATACAGAAACCAAATACAACAACAAAAAGAAAAGTTTTAAAATGTAAATGAGTATTTATTTAAAAATCCTTGCAGTATGTGCTTTAATTCTAGTACTGTGATAATGGCTTGCTACATAATGCTAAGTCACTGGACTTGAGGGGAAAAATACGTAACATAATATACAGTCTTTCTCTGGAACTTTATTCAGGTACTAAATAGAATTTTGACATCTGAACAGAAGCTGTATTCTACCTTTTCCATCTATAATGTTGCTGTTGGTCTTTTTTTTTTTTTTTTTTTTTTTTTTGCCTTTATCATTGGTAGAATATAGCAATAACTTTATAGCAATAAGTAGGCTATCCAAATAAGAAACAAAACATGATAAAGGCTTCAGATCAATACTCATAGGCTCACTTCTGCCACAATATTCACTTGTATGTCTTCCCTCATAATCTTATTACTTCTTTAAGCTAAGCTTCACAATCAGGTTGCTCAACTTGATGTGTGACATCACACTTTGTTAACATCTGCATGTTTTCAGTGTTCACATGTCCTATGTATACTTGTGTTCCTATGTTAGTGTTTCTCAAGGTTTCTGAAAGCACAATCTCTGTGAACCATATTTCTACACAGGGCTCTCTGTGTTGGAATTGACTTACGTTTCCTGGGGCAGGGAGTGTGAATCAGCTGGAATTATTGGCAGCATTTCCTAACTGAAGGAACCAAGCTGCTGCAGGTACTTGGGAACTCTCCGGCCACTGCAAATGCAAAGTGCAGTCCCCAGCTGGCTCTTGCAACTCCTGCAGGCCGTGGGGCTGAGCTGCAGCTCCCGAGTTCCCTGCCCGGCGCGCTCCTGTAGCCGGCACAGGCTCGTGCTCCGCGCTGGAGAACCTGCACTTCACAAAGAACCGAGCTGGGTGTGCCTGGCAGGGTGTTTTGATGACAATCTAAACACTTGGGCAGCGTTCAAACAACCAGTTGTGACTTTCGGTTTGAGAAACACTACCCTGAATTACCCCACAAAGTCTTAACGTAGATGCACAAACTTTACAGGAACTTGCAATCTGTAATGCTATCTATATCTAATGCAGAGAATTCATAAGCAATACAGTGAATTTTATTTCACACAAAGGCATATGTACTGTACACCTTTTTAAATCCAAAATGTTCCTCATTTCTACACTGATTTAGAAACAAGTTAAAGAACAGTGGTCACTATTTGAAGTATTAGGACATTAGCTGGCTGCTTCTTTATATGTAACTGTATTGTCTGCCTGCTCCTTTTCTGGAGATGTGTTTTTGTATTGGATGTTTGGGCCAATGAGAGGCTTCAAGCTACAATGTATTTTCCCAGATTAAATATATTTAACATATGACAAACCCCAGACAAGGCTTTTTAAAATGTATAAAGAACTGCAGTGTTAGGTGGTTTATTTGCAAACTGTTTTCAATGTTGTCCATTTTTATGGCACCTTTAACAATATTCTTGTTTCCAAAGTACAAAAAAAAAAAAAGGTTAAAAATATTCTAGCCATAACTGAATGTCAAGCAATAAAAACAAATGACTTTTTGTGCATAGATTTAAAAGAAATACAAGTTTTAGACATCTGCATGTAAATGCAATCTCTTGTTTACTGCTTTCTTAAACTTGAGCAACTGATTCCTTATTTTACTACTAATTTAAGGACTTGTAATGGCCTGTAAACATTTTATCTTGCTCTATTCTTTCAACTCTAACTTTGTCTCTGCTTTGGAGTCATAATATTTAATGTTGTTCTGCTCACCTCTATACAGTTAAATTTTTGCTTTCATTCTGTATAGATAAAATTATACTATAAACAGCCTACACAGTGCAAATATTTATCTGTTTATCAAATACCACATTATGCTGTATAATATCTGTTTTACTATATAATCTATTTTAGACATAGCTGTTTAGAACTAGAGTGTGCTATTTTTGTGTTTTTCTGATGTGTGGTGCTAGATAAGTTACTTTTGTGAACAAAAACAAACCCCTTTTATTCCTAGACAATACCACCTTTGGGTCTTGTTAATTTCACTGAGTATAACTATATATAAATATATATATTTGTGTATATATATATATATACACCAACATATGCCCAACAAGTACCTGTATCAGAGTACAAGATTTGGGACATGGTTTTCTCTTTAAATGCATAGTGTCATTATATAAATTATTCTATAGTATATTTAATAAGGAGAAAATTACTTCACCGGTACAGATACTTGATATCAAATGTAGAATTTTTTTCTACATTATTAACATTATTAATTATTAATGTGATTAAAATTGTTCTGTCCAGCTTGTTATCCTTTTGGTTACTAAAACAGTCTGCCTGTATTGTATCAAAAATAAGAAAAACATCTAATCTGCCAGTATAAAATAATTACAATATGCTGTCTGTCTGAAAGGGAGGTAGTTATTTGGCTTGTTGGGAGAATTCAATCCTGTTGTTGCATCAGAAATTTGTAGATGTTATTCTGCTGGGTGCCTTCCTCCCTCCTCACTTTAAATAGGATCTGTACACACTCAGACTGCGGATGTTACTGGGCCATGCCTACACACTTAACTCCAGTTACTGTAAATAGGAATGTTCTGTAAATCTGCCGTGAGAGATGGATGGCTAAATTCAGTCCCTGGATATGCTTTCTACACCATGCATACATATCCAAGGACAGCCAGTAGCAACTAAAGTTAATTAAGAAGTGGAATTTGCAACGTTTTGTCAGGTATGGGGGTTTTGTTTTTATTTTTTTTTATGTATACCTTAAGTTACGTAGTCATATACCCTTCAAAATATTCCTATCCCCTGTTCCTTTCATTCTAGATATTATTTTCATGTTCATTCTTAAAAACTGATGGATATCAAATATCTAACTAAGGAGGTAATTAACCTTTTAAATATTTATTAGAATTTTTCTGTAATATTACTGAATTTATAAGATCTTTAGCAAAGATTTTTGAGCAATTTATTAATAACAATGTTTCTGTTTACTGCACTTTTTGATAATAGAAGGTAGTGAATTTTAAAGCCATGGTTCTTGGCTTCCATGCACTGCTTTTATACCCTCAATCCAAGGAATATATATATATAAATAATTTTTTTTAAACAGCAAACATACTGTTGACCTAAAAACAAAAACAAACTTTACTGCACCATGGGTATATTTTCATAAGTGGAATGTTTAACTGCAAACACTATCAGGACAATTATAAAAACCTCTTGAAGCTACAATCTTATTTAAATATAAGCCATGACAATTTTGTTTTCCCTTCTTGATTTAAGTCACCTTTTGATATTTTCCAAGAGAAAAGGATTCACTCTTAAATTTGTACGTACCAACCTATACGTAATGCCAGGAACACATTCTCCCTGTTGTTTTAATAGTTTGATATATTTATGCAAAACCATTTGGTTAACATTTATCCTCCCTCTTTACTAAACGTTCAACATACCAACGCCAGAATAAATGCTGATTACAAATATACATCAGATTGAAGATGAAGCACACAGACTTAAAAACCTCGTTGAGTGATATGCTCAAATTTCTGTAAATACACACAAGTTTAATGCAATTATACTGTACATGTAAATATGTGCTGTCTGTTATGTGTACAGTATGTATAAATTCCTTTTCTAGCCACAATAAAATGTAAGCCATCAAGAGGAATACTAAAGTGGTATTGTACTAAACCTTTGCTAATGATCTTTACCCAATCACGTCACTTTTCCCTTCCATAGACCTTTCCAACTCACTCTTATGATAGCCTGCTTATATTCAAGTTTGTTATTTTACTCGGTCCCGAAAAAAGTATTTTGATTCATTTTGTAAATATGACTGTAAAAATAAGAGATTTAATGTTGTCTTTTAAATACTCCAATTTTCATTCTAATATGAATGTTGTTATATTGTACTTAGAAACCGTACCTTTAATATTACATTACCTTTATTAAGTGCATTGAACACATCGATTTTAGATGTGCTTTATGTACTGTTATCCTGTAATAAAACTTCAGCTTCTAATGGAAAAATCTGTCTTAATGTTTTTGTCAGTCGCATCTTCCTTGTTTTTCTGATAATGGTTTATTAGGTTTATTCCTTAAGGAATGCACTGATACAAAATTAGGCTACACGTATATTAGAGCTGTTTTAGCACGTACATCACATTTTGTTTGGCAGCAGGGAAACAAGATGACCCTCAAACACCTTTTGAACTCCCCTTTTGGCCAACAAGAGCTTTAAACCTTCTCAGAATGAATGTGGATTAATGTAGCTTCCCTCCATTCGAAGGCATCTTGTTTGAAATCACAGTTCACTACATCAAGTGCAAAATACAAGAAACTTGCACAAAACCCTCCCAGTGAACTCTCACAGCAGAAATACTACTTCAGGTCAGATCTAAATGAGGATTTGGGTATCAAAATTGAAGTTTTAATACAATTCAGGCATCAAAAGTCAAAGGTGCAAGTCCCCTCTGCTGTGCTAACTTTGGAAACACCTGAATGTGTCAGCAGCATGCTTGGTCTTAAGACTTCAGGCATGTGAAATTCTCCTCCTGCACCTACTCAGAAATGCCTCAGTCTTGACAGAGCTTTTAACAGCTCAGTATTTATATGCCTGACCATGATCCAGAAATAGATTCTAACATTCATCTTTGAAGCACTGTATCTGGAAGCAGCCTTCACCTACAGATCAACTCTACAAAAAAAGTAGTCTTAGTGGTAACTCTCAGAACAGTAGCAGTAAGCAATGCCATGTGTTCTACAGCAGCTCCATGTCTACAGCAGTCAAGACACTGAAAACACAGATTTAATTTTCTTGTCTTCAGGACATGATTCCTGCCCAGTCTTAGTCATAGGAGAGTTCCTAGCCACCAAGATAAGCTTAGGGAACAGCTAAAGAACTGTACAGTTCTGTATAAAACACAGGAATTCTTCCAAAGTGAGACAAACTGAAGCCTCCGTCCTGTGCCTGCCTATAAGGAAAGCTCAACTGTACATTAGGAGTTGGTGGGTTTGACCTGATTATTTCATGGAACTACAGAATTGCTGAGGGTGACAGGGACTTCAGAGGTCTCAAAGCAGGGCCTCCTTGAGCTGGTTGCACAGCACCGTGCCTAGCTTTTGAATATTTCCAAAGATGGTGACTCCCTTGGCAACCTGTGCCACTGTTTCATCACCCTCACGGTGGAAACCTGTTTCTCGATATTCATGTTTATGTCATGGACGTACAAAGATCACCAGTAGGAAGTAGAACTATTTTATACAAAAAAACCAAAACAGATATTGCAGGTTTTAGAGAGATGCAGGCTGAAGTAGGATTTAGGCTGCCACATTCACCAAAATAAGCATTGCCATAATTCAGGTACAGAACTGTTACCATACTGAATTGGGAACCAAGATCACTTTTACAAGGGGGTAATTCCATGGCTAGGCTCTGGGTGGGTCTATCCAGAGTGACAGAAAATCTTTCTGCTTCTCTAAGGTAAACAAGAGGGCAGAATTAAAATCACTGTCCTTCAAAGTGATCTGCAAGCAAGCTGAAGACTCCCTTAGTGGTGGTTTGGAAATCATTTGAATCATCTCTGGGTTTTCCTGTATTTGTGTAATAGTGCCGTGTTTTAATCACAGGACATCAAGCACACATTCTGCCCCTCATCATTTCCCCATCTTTAGGGCACAGACCGGCATCGCCTTTTCTTGTCAGACCAGAAGCAAATGAGTTCCCATCACCCAGACCTATGGGTTCTGAAAATACCCGAATTCCACATTTTACCACACTGGGAAGCCTCCCCGTCAGTTAAAAAAGGTTTTGCGGCTCTGCTTACGAGAAGTGGGCCAGGGAAACTGAACGCCTAGGAGAGGAAGGAATCTGATGAACGCAGCTGCCTCTATGGGCACCTCAGCCCTCACACGCAGCTCCATCCCCTCAGTGACAGGCTGCCCCCCACCTCTGCACACCCGGAGCGGGAGGAGCCACCCGGGACACCCACCCTCTACCCAAGGCCCCACCTCTGAAACACCCGGGGAGGGACGGGATGTGCCGTCCGAGACATCCACCTCCTGCTCAGACTCCGCCTCGGCCCCGCCCATGAGCACAGAGTAGATCTCCCCGCACAATTCGGCTCCGCGCCATCATCCGCCCCGCCC
>VYXF01001054.1:992293-1004765 GCA_013397295.1 Polioptila caerulea
GGGCTCGCACGGCCGTCAGACGATGAACCTCGAAGTTGCTGCCCTGAGGGCTTTGCCAAGATGGCGGCCGCGGGCCCGCCGCTGACATGGTGAGCGAGTCTCCTTCTCCCTGAGCGGCCTGGCCGGGCGCGCCTGAGCGTGGATACAGCTCCGCGCTGCCCCGCCGGGAGCAGAACGCGCCGCGGCCCCGGGAGGAGCGGGGCGGGCTCGGTTCCCGCCCCGCCGGGCGCCGCCCCGAGGGCGCGTGCGCCGTTTCCCGTCGCTCCCGCCGTGGGAGCGGGAGGAGCGCGGGCGTTCCCGGCGCAGCGCCGGGCTGTGGGTGCGGGCTCTGCCAGCTCAGGGGCTGTGAGGTCCTGCGAGGTCCTGCAAATCCACGGCGTCCGTTCTGCCCAGGGGCGTTGTTCGTGTTTCTAGTACGAAAAGCCCTGCAAATATGTAATTCGGCTCTTTAACCCGAGAGAGGCGAGGTGGGCTGGAATTAGTTTGTGAGGTAAAACGTAAATAAAGTTCTTTGCTCGTACCTTTCACAGTAGTTAGGAAGGTTAGGATTGTATGAACCCTATTCGCTTGAACGGCTATATCAGAAAAAAAAAAGAAAAAGGCAATATAGAAGGTCAGATCAGCGTAAAAGACAAGAAAAATCTCTTTTGAAAAGTTAAAACCGGTGTATTTTTCTCAAAAATTCCAGCGATTTCTACCCCAAGTTTGTTTTTGATTCATGAACGTGTGAAACTCTCATCAGAATTTCTCTCATCATGCCTAGAATTGATATCTTGTTTGAATTAAATTCTTTTGTACCGTGGAGAATATATATTTCACTATCGAAGAACATAAGGCATTAGTACATAGGTAACTTCCATAAAGAGGAAATCTGGAACCACTGTGTACGTAGCCTCTTTTTTTTTCATATAAATTAGTTCTTGTTTTTGTTTCACAGGGGCAGATGTGGCCTTTAAGTTTTGTTTGTTTTGCAATATATTTATCTTGAAATTTTCTTTTATTAGGGATATTCCACCAAAAAATGGCCAAGAAGTATTTTTCTCCCATGAGCTATATGAAAAATATTCCTTGTCTCTGAGCCTCTCTGAACTCTGGCATTTATCAAACAGGTATATTATTTTCTTGTTTTGTGCTCTTTGTTCTTATCCTGTGGATACATCCCTGCAGTGTTTTGGGGTAAGCTGCCTGTTGTCTGGAACACAAGGATTTGTTACTGACTCCTTGGGCCAGCTGTTGGCCCGTGCTTTATCTATTGTGGAACCTCAGGAAGCAGGAGGAGTCCAGCTTGACTCCTTTGGTCTGGGAAGGGAAGCTGTGTGAACACAGGTAGTAACAGGCAGTGTTGTGTTTGCAGTTTTGGTGTCATTTTTATATTTTCTTAGGTTGAAGAAGTAGAATAACATTTATTTCACATAGTGAAAAGTGTGGCTCTTGCTGCTGGATCTCAGCATTTGGAGGACTGTATTTAGACTCTTGGTTTAAGAAGTTATTAAGCTGATAAGGGAGGTGAATGTGATGCCTGGTGCATGAACCTTCACACTGGGAGCAATGTGGATGGGAAACCCTGTAAGTGGGGACTTCAGCATGTGGGGAAATAGTTTGTTCAGAAAGGAAGTTACTGTGTTTTTATCAACTGACAGTGAGAGTGCATTTGAGGGGGCTGCCTGTTACATCACCTGACTTCATCCCACATCTTCAGCTGCAGAAGGCTGTTCTGGTTCACATCTGTTGGGTCAACTTTCCTTGAATTGGCAAGATATCAGCACAGCCTGGCAGCTTGTTACTGGTACATCTCATGCTACTGTGGGATTCTTCCTTAGAAGAGTTTCTGGAGTGGACACCCAAGGGTGAGGTTGTGGCCAGCTGTGTGTGGTTTGAGTGGCTTTACAGCCAGAAGAAGCCACAGAGCTTACACCTGATAGAAATCAGAAATGGATGGAGTTGGGTTGTATGACCAGAGTCAAGAGGAAGAGAAATTAAACCTGTTGAAGCAAGGGTGAAAGTAAAAGCTGGAGGAAATTTGCTAATTTGGGGGAGTTTCTCATAGATATTTACAAAAGTGTATATCCTCTTGGTGTAGAAGCAGTGAAAGAAGGTTGCTGATAAAATGAAGGGAAAAAATTTAAGCCGTCAGCTCAAATAAAGTGTAATGCTGTAAATATGGACAGAAAAACTCTGTTAGATTATTTTGGTTTGCACCCCAGTGAAGATTGTGACAGCAGTGCATACTGAAATGATCTTGATGTGCTGCCATTTCATTCAGTGCTGAATATAGCCAATTTAAGCTGCTAGAATTTCTTGATGTTCTTACACTGGCATATCTGAGTCAGCATCTTGTTGCTGCTACAGCTTAATTAAATTTGCCAGTTTGTGCCACAAGGATGGACACATTCTCATATTTAGAGAGACAGCTGTGAAGTGTTATTAAGAACTGTGGATGTGATACTGCTGGGTTTGAATGACACTTGAGATGTTTTCTACTGCTGAAATAGTATCTTAAAAATATGCTTTTTCCAAGATCAGCACTTAATGTTCATTTTGTTAACCTTAAATATTTTCTCTCTTAAGTACAATTATTTTAAATAGACATGGTCTAGACTGGTTGGCCTTTGTTTTAAGAACATGCTTTATGTTACTTCTTTATTGTTACTAGAACAGACATGCCCCTTGCCCTAGCCTGCTCTTGCTTTTGGTGACTGAATCCAGCATTGTTTAGAGTAGAAAATTAAATGCTTGATTTGTGTAGTCTGTAAGAATTTCTTCATTGAAGTCTAGAATTTCAGTTGTTACAATGAAGTAAATTTCATTTCCTCCTTCTGCAATGAAGGAAAGGCTTTTTCTAGTTAAATCCTTTACCATCCGAACCGACTGACAAGTCTGAGCTTTCTGAGTGCAAAAACAGATTCTGAAGAGTGGCCATCAGTTATTGATGAAATGAAATGTGAAGATTCTTTATCTTTTCATTAATAATATGTGTTTCCAGAACAAAGAATGTGTTTTATATTTAGCTTGCTAACACCATTTAGGGTTTTTTTAAAAGAAGAAAACCCAATCTTTTTTTGTTTGTTTGCTTTTAAACCAGTTGCAGACCTGTTGCTGGCACTAAGAGTTAGTCTGATTGTACAGGTGAAGTTTCAGAATAAGAACAGTCCACTGGTACAGATGGGAATTGGAATAGCAGTGTCTCTCAGAGCAGTTCAGGCTTGCACAGCTGCCTTTCTGACTAATATGAGTATTTATGTGAAGACTGCAAATTCATTCGTTACTTTTCTTTCAGAGAGGCAAAGAAAAATGTGGAGGCATTGGCAAACTCATCAGAAAACAGACAGACTTGTAGCATGCAGGCTGCAGAGTCACTTGAGGTGGAGGCTAAAAGCCCAGCTGATGTCCATCCTCTTCCAGAACCCAGGCTCCCCTATCCATTTACCTCTTGTTTGACTGAGAAGGAGCAGAAAACATACTTGTATCTGATGACTAAGTTCTCAAAACCAAGAAACCATTTCCAAGTTAATGCAGCAAGTCAAAGGGAATTTTTCACATATATGGTAAGATATGACCATCACAGAGGGAGTCATACAATTTTTTTTTCTTACAAAGAATAAAGGAAAAGGGAAAAATTGATTTTCGGTTCAATTTGTCATATTTAATTTGTCATAGAATTCATGGTATTATGAAAGATAATAAAGGTTTGAAGTATTCAGGATAAGCTTTTTAACAGAAAGTGTATTTGGTTATTTCACTGAAATTGGGGTTTTGTGGCTTTGTTGCTTTGTTGGTTTTTTTTTTAAGTGATCTGAGCAANATTGATTTTCGGTTCAATTTGTCATATTTAATTTGTCATAGAATTCATGGTATTATGAAAGATAATAAAGGTTTGAAGTATTCAGGATAAGCTTTTTAATAGAAAGTGTATTTGGTTATTTCATTGAAATTGGGGTTTTGTGGCTTTGTTGCTTTGTTGGTTTTTTTTTTTAAGTGATCTGAGCAACCGATGGTACGTGTAGATCTTTGCCAACTGATCAAACAGCTGCCCCAGTGCCCTTTTTTTCCTGAGGAGGAAGTTAGAAGTTGTCCTTACTGTGATTTTAGCATTTCTTAGTGGCATGTAGCAGTCTTAGGTGTTTAGGCCATGGATACATTTGGATGGGAGCTTTGTTCATTAGCTGGGGAGGGCCCTGTGTGCTGCCCTGCTGTGCCCACAGGAGAAAGGCTGAGTGCACCCCTGCTGCTGAGTCTCAGCAATGTGTTCAAATGGGCACCTTCATGTTGGCTGGGAGGATCATTTTTGTTGAGTCCTGTAAAATGTCATTAATCAGCAAATTGTTTTGAGCCATTGCATTTGGTTTCCCATGCTTCCTTATTAATGCTAATTTCTTTATTTTATGCTATAACAATGGGAATATTGTTTCCAGACACATGAGTACCTACTGTGTTGTTGCTACTTTTAATTTCACATGTAATCAGAACTCAGATAACTTTGTAACTTTGCTGTGTAAACTTCATCAACCATGTCTTGTAACTTCTCTATTTATGAATCACTGTTTCAAAAGGAACTTGCTGTTTGTTGGGGATGGTGTGTTGTTGGTTTGGGATTTTTTTAAAAGAAATAGGCCTTGCAAAAAATTTTTTTACATAAATGAAACTGAACTCTTGCCAAATTGAGTAGCAAGTGGAATCTATTCCTTTCCCCACCTGTACTGTCTCTCTGGAAATTTTGTTGGTTACATGTCTAGTATAGAGGGTTCTGTTTTGTCTTAAGAATAGATTTTTCCTTCCCCAGCAAATGAAAGAGGTAGTAAACAATGAAGTTGCAGAATTTATGAAATTTGCCCAAAATGCTGCAAAGAGCTGTGCCCAAGACTATGATGCCATCTCTGAAGATGCACTATGTTATACCAAGGTAATTACCAATGCCATGCTTAATTCCAGCCCTTCTTAAAAAATCCTCTTGGGATCACGGTTGGGATCCGTAGAACTGCCTGTGGGATGTGGTGTTCCCTGGCCTGCTGATTTCCTGGTGGGATGAGATGGGGAAGTGGCCATTGGAGCCAAAAAGTTGTGAGAGAAGGGAAATCGTTTTTTACAATACTGCAAAACTATGTATTCATCAAATAAATAAATTGCTTCTGTATATTCAGGAAAGGAGGAGCTGCATTTTAAGTGTGCATTTCCATTAAGAAGTGGCTCCTAGACATTCACTACTGGACAGAATGTTAAGCTTTCCTCCACAGGAAAGCTTAGTAGCATGTCACAGTAGCATGTTATAAAGTCACCTTAATCAGAAATTACTCAGGCTTTAATCATAACCCTCTGCAAGTTTGTGCTGTGTTAAATATCCACTTTGATGATTCTAAGATCAAACATGAATGCAACTTCATTTATCATTCTTTGGTTTAGAGCACATTTTTGAAAAAAATCCGGAATATAGGTTCATTAAACTTCCCCATTAGCAGGTTAACACAGAGCTTGTTTGTGAAGACAAACATCTTGCTTTCTCTTTTCTGCTCCCTAAATATTGGGATTGGCTTTGCAATTTTGTGGCTTGTCATCTGGTCACAAACTGTCATATTTATTGCTAATACCCTGACTTAAAAATTAAATAGGGGCCTGTATTTTGTTTTAACCAATACTTGCAGAAATAAGTAATTCTAGTTACCAATTAAAGTCTAAATATCCTCAATACCCGATTCAGGTATTGTCAGAAAATATAGAGTTGACATGATAGTGAGTTTCAACATAAATAGGATCATCCCATGCCTTTTTCTTTGTGGCTTTTGCCTGGACTTGGTGTAAGCTGGATAGTAACACCAAAAAAAATTACTTCCTCTAAAAGCCAAGATAACTAACTGAAAAGAAAATGACCTGGTTTAACACATTTCAGACTGTACTGAATGGCATGATTTTAATGATTAGCCTGAGCTGTGTGCATACATTGTCAGCCTTGCTCATGACAGGCTGAGGAGAATCTGGAATATATTGCAGTTCTCATAGCAGTGATTGTAAGAGCATTATAGATCTGTATTGGTACCTGCAAGTCTTTAAATCCAACTTGAAATTGCAGAAAAAACTTTTCAACGTCAAATTCTCATGAAAGATTAAAATGCCTGATTTCTGTTTCTTTTTATGTTAGGAATTGCTACGTGCGTGTATTGGACACGTGCAGAGGTATCCAGAGTTTTACACCCTGCAGGAGATCATGAGTATCATGGGAGGAAAGTTTCATACACAACTGACCTTTAGGCTAGAAAAAAATCTTCTTGCATTGGTAATACCTTATGTACACATATTGGGTTTGTGGGTTTTTTTAAATGAGTAAAATTTCATCAGAATTGTGTTATGCAAGGATTAGGGAGTTTTGCAACTATTACTCAGTTCTTGAGTTTGGGGTTATAATTTATAATTTAAATTAATAAATAAAACTTCAATAAAATTAATTTGGTAGTAAGTCTGTTAACCCTTTTCACCAGATGTTTGCCATAAGAGAGTACCTTAATAGTATGTTTTCTCATATCACATGACTTTATAATGCTCCTGTGTAAATTCCTAGTAGTTTTCTTAATAAAAAGTTCGGTGAGCGTGATTGCTTTGAAAGCTGTTTTCTGACACTGTTTGATTTCCCCCAGGGTACAGCAAGACTTGGTAAAACAGAGTTCCCTTCCATGCCTGTTCAGCTGCCCACAGATTATAGCTCTGTTACATCTATTATAACCCCAGAAAAAAGGGCTCATTTTATGCATAATGTAAGTGACCTTTTTATAGTCGTTTTGAAGGCATATTTTGTACAGAAGTGCAATCTGATCCTTTTTAGGGGCTGAACAGTTTTTAGACTGCATTGGACCATTAAATAGCTGGTATTTCTCTGTGTGTTCTACTGTGAAAATCAGGGAGTTTTCATTCTGTAGAACTGACTTTTTTGACTGTTTATTCCACATTATTTTTTATCAGCTAATTTAAGGAGTTTTTTCGCATATCAAAAATCAAACTTTCAACAGAAGCACTGAAATTTCTAAGGCACTTGCTGAAGAATGGAGCAGAGGTGATGCTGGAGAGTGGTATAAGCCTCAAAAATGTTAGAGCTGTAAACAGGGCCCTTCTGGTGGTGTCTCATGTGGCAGAAAAAAGAATATAGCTGAGTTTTTCTTACTTCTCATGGTCCTCAGTGCTCCTGGACTTCCATTATCTTTGTCGTCCTTGATAATGTTCTTCAACCTTATGAGCATTCAGAGAAGTTTTTTTTTCTATTTCATTTTGAAGCCTGGTGCTGTGGTAGTCTTTGGACTTTTTTGGGATGTAGGGGTTGTATGTATCCATTTTTGGTTGGATTTGGAGTTTTTCTTGTAAATTTAAGTTTATGTCTATTACTTAAAAGAAGAAGTTTGAAAGAACTAACTTTTTTTTTTTTCTCTTTAGGATATTAGTTCAGATTCAAATGCAGAAAAACTTGCTTTGAAATACTGTCCTCAAGTTGTTTTAAGTAATCAATCGTTATTTACTTTACTGAATAATCATGGACTAAACTACAAGGAACAGTGGGAAATTCCAGTTTGCGTTAAAATGGTGACTGTTGCAGGTATGGGATGTTTTTGTTATTAACCTCTACAGTTACCACCATAAACATGGAATTTGGACATTCAGCTACTGTCCACTTGGGGAAAAAAAACCAAAACAAAAAAACATTTAAAACCTGTTTTGCTTTTCAAAACTAAGTTGTGCTCCTTGGAAAGAAAACTGCATGAAGCTGCTATAATTATCAAGTGAACTGATTTCAGTAAATTAAAAAAAAACAGAGAAATTCTGAAGTTTTATGAAAAAGCAAAGAGCAAACATTTTCTGTAATTAAAAGGATCTATTTATATCATAGAATAGTAAATGAAGAATGAATGCCCATAAAGATATTTTTTTCAATTGCAACAGAAAATGTTTTAATAACCTGATGAACTCATGTGACTGCTTTACTTTAGTTGTCAAGCACTTTTTCAGTTATCTGAATATAAATTTCCTCTCTTACTTTTTTTTTAAACACAGTACTATTTATTCAAGTATTTATAATGTTGATTGTGTTGGAATGTCCTTCTGTGCTTTTTACACAAGTTTCTATTGCAGACTTATTTCTATTTTTACACAAGTTTCTATTGCAGATAGTAAATAAGCTATCAAATACCTGTAGCATTTACAAATTTTCATTTTCCTATGTGAAATTAAATTACTTTATCAGTAAAGATAATTCCTGACTCCTTTTGTAGCAGCATTACAGTTTTTAAACTTAATTTTTGGATCCAAAATTGGCACCTAAAGGGCATTCAGATTTTGGTAAAAATACACAGTGGTTCTTGAAGGCTTTCCGTGCACCTTCCACTTTTCCCTGTAACCAACCCTCTGCTTTTATTTACTTTTTTTGTAAAACAGGGAGACTGTGTTCACCGTGTACCTTGACTTTCTCTGTTGGGGTGGGTAGGGTATTGCTTTTATTTTTGGGTAATTCCTATGCGGGTGTCTAAAGGTGCAAACTGAGGAGTGGGGCAGCAGAGCCTGGACAGAGTTAACTGATGAGAAGAGAAATAAACTGCAGCAATCACTTGGGCAAAGAGACCTAAAAAAATAATTGACTTTCAAACAAGGGAGAAAAAAGATCTTTTTGGAAAACAGGATACATTTGATGATATCATACTGTATAGGAAATGATGAATCCTCAGTTTTTATTTTACAAATTCTCTACTTAGAACTGCATTTGAAATATGTTCAGCTATTAATGTGGTGTGTATTGCAGCTGCAGGATTGTAATAATTCACACCATATCTGGACATACTTTTATTTTCTGTTGTTAATGACTGAAAGGATCGTTTTTCATTTCTTCTGGTGTGTATGTGCAGTGGATTTGACTGTAATTGGAAGCTGAAAGATTTATTATTGGAATTATACAACAGTCTTTGTTCCTTTCATTTAATATGTACTCCATCTCTTTTCATTCTTGAAAAGGTAGAAAACCAGTTAAAGTGGTTTATGTTGATCCACCTCTGCTGAGAAAAGAAATGACAGTAAGAGAGAGGAATCAAATCTTCCATGAAATTCCAATGGATTTCCTAGCAACTAAAAAATCTTACGTTTCAATTTCTGAAGTATCAATGGACAAACCAGCTGAGGACAACCCGTTTCAGTGGGATGTATGTAGGTTCATGTGTTCTTACAAACAACAAAATCATAAATTTGTATTAAAATTCCTAAGTTGCTTTTTCTGTGATAAATTTAGTTTTTCTGTTGGTGTTTTTTCTATTGCTGAGTTATAGACCCTGTTAGAAAGTGTTGGTCTCGTTCCTTTAAATGCTTCTACATGGGCATCTCAGCTTTAATGTTTACTTCATTAAAATGTCTTGTGATCAGTTCGCTTCAGTGCAAACATTTCTGTGGACTTTTGCTCTTTAGAAAGGTGTTTCAACTCGTAGGACCCAAGATATTCAATGGTAAACAGGAAAAATTGTTTTTCAGTGACTGCTCTCCTGTTTTCTAACGGTCAAATATAAATGGTAGAACATTTTTTGTGTTTTCAGTTCGGCAATGTCTTGTTTCTTGGTTTGTTTTATTATTTTGGTGGTTTTTAATTTTATTACTTTCTCATCCCTGTGTTAAGGTGTGTTCTGACACCTACCAGTGCAGGACAATTCCTCCTCCAGATGACCCAGGGATGGACTTCGATGATGATGTTACAGAGCTTGAAACTTTTGGAGCAACTACCAAGCTCTCAGGAACTTGTAAAAAGGAAAGTACTTTTCCTGCAGCTATTAACACTGCTAAAATTTTGTCTCATGGCCTGAAAATGGGGAGGAGGAATTCATCCACCATAAACAGTGGAGATGAAGAGGAGAAAAATACTCTTTCTGAGCAAGAAGGTTCAGCAAGTGCCAGCATGCAGCTTCCATCCTTAGATGGCATTCCATGCTTCAGCCCTCAAGAGCATTCTCCTTGTAAAAGCTTTCAGTCAGTGGAAGTAGGACTGAACAAAGCACAAGATGTCATGACCCAGGAAGTATTGGACAATGAAACAAAATTAAATTCTCCATCTGTTGCAGTGAGTTCTGAGAAAGAGCCTGGTGCTGCACAGAAAAAAGAGACTTACACTTCTTTGTGCGGTAGTGACTCGGATGAAGAACGTTTGGTGATTGACTCGGATGAAGAACGTTTGGTGATTGACTCGGATGAAGAACGTTTGGTGATTGATTCAGAATGTAAAACCACTGCTTCTTGCAAGCCAGCTGTACCAAACACTGTTTCTTGTACGTCAGCAGAGACTGCCAGACCTCCTTGCCCTACCCAGAGTCCTTTAGCAAGCGTCAGTGACTGCTCAGACACCATGGATCAGGGAAAAAAAGCCTCCAAGAAACCTCTAAGAAAGTTATCCAAAGAATTTGATCCTGTTGGGCAAATTCTGAAAATGCAAACTAAACTTCTCAAGTCCCCTTCCCAAAAAGCTCACGAGCCAGTGGTGAGCTGTGATAATTCTAATGCTGTGCCAGCCCAGCTGCCTCAGTCTCCAAAAACATTGGTGGCCTCCAGCACAGAAGCTGTACCAACCCCAGCCTCCAATCCCACTGGCTCCTCTAGGAATACCTGGACATTGCTCTTTGAGGGAGTGCCAAAGAGTAAGTGTGATCATTGCACGAGGAGGAAACTTGAACAGAAAACACTTTACCTCCTTTATCTGAAGAACCTGTCAGTAGTGCATGTGTTACATCTATTTAGAGATGTGGCTCAAGTTAACAGTACTCTCTGTGTGGGAATTACTGTCTTGCACACAAGGGAGCACTGGGAGCTGTTTGTCCACAGAGGTGAATGTGAAATACTGTTATCCTGTAGAGAAACAAGTTGTCGTACACTGGGTTTTTAAGCAAGGAAAAGAAATCATTTGTTAGAGGAATGAGTTACTTCTGCATGGAAATTCAAATATTTGAGTCGTCTAGTCTGCAAAAGTAGTTTCTTGTCAATCAAAAGTAGAATTATTTTAACTTTTTGTAGAACAAAAATTAATCAAATTATGCAATTAAAAATGGGGGGAAAAAAATTTCTCTGTCTTAAATTTGAGCCTCCTGGTTCAGTTGCAGTTGCTTAACTCCCAGCACTCTGTCCCCGAAGGCATATGAGGATTCACTACAAGCCACCTTTCCAAGTTTTCAAGCAATTAACTTGGTATGGGATCTGTGCTGCACTTGGACCTTAGCCTAGAATTACAAGTTGTGAAGATCCTGGGGACCATGGTCCTTGAGGTTTTCCTCACATGCCCGAGTTGTTTCTGAGCTCTGTACAGCTGAAGTTACAAACACGTTATTGTGTTAGATAAATATGCAGGACAGGTCGTGTCAGGACAGACACTCTTCTCAAATATTTAATTCCAACAAATCCCTGCTTTTTGATGGCAAAACAGACTTGGTATTTTCTGGGAAGGTGTGCATTTGATCATGTAGGAATCAATTACTTAATCTATAGTTAACACAATTAATTCCATTTTAGTTGAAATTGTGTTATCACTTCTTAGATTTTTATCGATTTAACTGAATAATCACTGAGACCGTCTCTCCTCCCTCAGTTTGAAAGGCTGAGAGGCATGATGCTTTATTTCTCTGTTATAGACTATAGAATTCAGATGTTTTATAATAGATTTTTTTTTAATAGAGATTGTGAAACCGATATCGCCAACATGCTGAAAAGTGACTGTAGGAATAGAAAGCATAATTCTACAATTTCAAAAGTTCTATAGAAAGCTTAGAAACCATTTTGCATGTCTATTTTGCAGAAGGACAGGTTTGAGTTACATATTTTACTAACAGAAAATTACTTCCAGTTCCTTGGATAGTATCTCCCACAGCGTGCATGCACATAAACTTTAATGTTCAAAATGTATTTGTTCATAGCAGTACAGCAATCCCTATTTGTAGGTGTAGTTTTGACACATATTTCCACATATCTGCAGGACAAAAAAAGAAACTATTGGACACATTTTCAGGAAACCAATTTGGAATCTACTGTGTTTTTTGAAATGTTTTGTTAAAATGTTTCTAAGGGTTAAGGGGATGTTTATTAATGAGCTCAAAGCTGCCCTGGGAGATCCAGTAGCACCTCTTGATTGAAGTTGAACTCTGTGGTGCAGAGACTTGTGCTCCCATCCAGACCTAAGACTTGAGTTACTTCAGTACCTCATGAGTGGATGGCAGCTCTCAGAAGGCATTCATTGTAAATAAAATTTTTCTCTCCTTTGTGCTGAGTGACTGTGGCTTAAAAAGCAGCTTTTGAACTACATTTATACAAGAATGAAGTCTCACATTTGGAGTTCACTCTGTTTGTGTGAGAAATCTAATGATGTGGGATTATTTAGGAATATACTCTTTGAGAGTAAATGTTTCCCAAATGTAATTATTTTTAATTTTTTTTTTATATATATATAAGTGACTATTGTGCCTATCAAAGTAGTTTTTGCCCCAAATCT
>VYXF01001054.1:1005607-1026772 GCA_013397295.1 Polioptila caerulea
TTTTTTTTTTTTTTTTTTCCTGTCCTTTCACCTTTCTCTATAGAAAGTCTTTGTACTCCAAAGTTTTTACTGTGGATTTCATAAAATGTGAACCTTCAAACAAAACCTCTGAAATGTCTTTGTTGCTTCAGCTATGGTGGAGGACTGTGGTTATTATAAACCACAAAATTTAGTTAAATTGTGGATGTTTTTGGACAGTGAGCGCTAATTTTTTCTTTTATTTTCTCTTTTTCAGCCAACTCCCATTTTCCTGTTGCCAAAACTAGAATACCAAGCCTACTACGGTGTTGAAGCTCTTACAGAAAGTGAAGTGTGCCAGCTGTGGACACAGAGTATGCTGCATTCTGAATGCTCATTTTATATTGGTAAGTTCATGTGTCGAGTGTTGGCTTAAGACACATGTATGTGTGAGTATTTGTAGAATAACAGAAGAGATACATATTTATTAAAGGTATATTCCACATATCCTTTCTTATTTTAACTTTCTAATTTTGTTTTTTTCATGTCTAGCTTCAGTATGTTCTTTGTCTAAAATTTCTTTTGGGTGCTGGATGAGGATATTCCAACCTGTAGGAAATGCTGTATTCATGTTTGGACAATGATATTTTAAATAGTCAGGAAAGTTTTTATGTCTGTTGAAATATGTTGTGTAGAGAAATTAAAAGGATACATACAAAGAATGTGACCAGATTATTTTAACAACCATTTTAATAGATGGAGAGCTATCTGGTACCAATTATCTTGTAATTAATAAGATTTAAAAGGGAAAATTTGCAACAAAGTGCTTAGTTGGTATTTAGAATATGCTTGGCTACTGAGTGAGGGCAATGCTGTTTGTACAGAGAGTGAATGTTCTGCAGTGGGAACAGCCTCACTTTTTTGTAGAAACAAATCTGGGTTTTAGGGTTGTTATGGCAGCAGTTGTGGCCTGTGGTTGCCTAACCTTTCCACTGAATTTCACTTTCACTGATGCTGGCTCACATCAGAATGCTATTTTAGAAATGCTATCTTCTCTGTTTTCCAGTTTTTACATACAAACTATGCAAGCTACTGTAGAATTATTAGGATTATGTGAAATCTAATATATTTGCTGATTGCATCTTAGTCTGCTCTCTTTATTCAATGGAAATTATGTTTCTAATTTTAAATTTTAAAAGCAATATTTGATGTGTTTTTTCCATTCCTTTAAAAAAGAAATCCTTATGAAGAGCTAATTATGTACAGAGTTCTCTATTTGTAACTGTATCTTAATGTACAGTACAGAGGCATTGCATCTCTCTGACAAGCAGACCACTACACTGAGTGCATTCTGAGTGTTTATACTGAGGATATATCCAGCATACTGAGCTGCTCTGCAGTTGGGCTTCCTGTAGGAAATGTTCCCAAAGTTTTTATTAACATTCACATAGTGGCAAGCAGTGTGAGGAAACAGTGAGCTGTGGAGAGGGAGCTGATGTTTGCTAAGTACACAAAGTGGAGGAGTGAGTGTCTGTCTTATCTCCCATCAGTTACAGGATACTGAAGGTATGGCTTGCGCAGGAGTTTGCAGACAGCTCATCCAGCCACCACCCCTTTTTCTGGAGGCTCTTGGGAACGTAGGAGAAAGCAGGCTGGGTGTGCAGGCGTTGTTGCAGATGCAGAGCCACAGAGCCCTCTCCTTCCAGCACAGCTTCCCTCTGGTGTCCCCTGTAGGTACCTGCTGGCTGTGGAACAGGCGGTGCCCTGGGCTGGCAGGCTGCACTGGCCCAGCCTCCAGCACATCTGTGTTCCCAAGCTTGGGATAATGAGTCCTTGGGATTGGGACACTGGTTATTCCAGTCATGTTTGTTTGTCAGCTCCTGGATACACTTTCCAGAAGCAAGCCCTGGGGTGCACAGGAGTTCTCCTTTTGTGGGCTCTGAGGAGGCACAGGATTCTGTGAGTTGTCACTGTCCTGTGCAGTAAATGGGTGCTCCTGGCCTGTGGGGCAGGTTCTTGGTACTGCCATGTAGTTTCTTATAGAGGTAGGTAAAAAAAATACCCATTCTATGAAAGAGCATCTACTACAGCTTTTAATAGGAAGCTATTATCATATTCTACTTGGGGAACCTTCTGCTCTTGGTATATTGCAAGGTAGCTGTGAAATTCTGCCTTTCAGTTTGTATTCCTAAGGGAGCTGTGAAAGATGCAGTGTTGCAAGTGTCCAGATTTACTCAGAGGGCTCTTTGCAGCAGAGAGCTTTGTCCTGAAACTCCAGGGACAGTTCTCTGAGGCTGATGATATCTTTGTGTTATGGGCAACTTAAAATGGGGTGAATCTCCCATTCTCTGTCACTAATCTGATACCTGGCAGTACGACTACTGCAGTGGTGTGTTCCGTGTAAGGAGAAAGGCAGAGAGCTTCTGAAATCATGCTGTAATTTGAATTATTTTAAATGAAATGCTGTGTTCTGTAATAAAGGAATTTTTAAATCTAACATTTTGTAAAGCCATTAACTTACTGCTTTTTTTAAAGTTACTTCACCGTATGAGTGTGGAAGTATTGAACAAAATGGTTGGAAAGCTGTGATCTTACTAAGACAGTACCCACAGCTTGCATTCTTGATCAGACAGTTAAGCATTTAAGTTTTGAGCATGTGGCAGACTTCAGTGGTAAACTGCGTAGGTGTTTCTGGCTCTTGAAGAAGTTTAATTCACTGTCTCAACCATCTCTTGCATTGCCAAGTACGTATGGATGAAGAGTTCTTTGGACCTTGGTCTGTGCCCCATAATTGCCCAGCATGGTTGTGTGTGGCAGAGGGAGGATCTCAGCTCTGCCCTGACTGGTCAGCACTGCCAGCTCAGGGCTTGACACAAATCACAATGTAACCATGGCCTCCTGCAGCACCTGCATGGGGGGAAAATGAAGTTGAGTTGGTTTTTTTAGGATGTTCTCATAAAGCAGAGACATCAAAGAGTGCTGTCTTCCTCTTACTAGCAAAGCACCTGGCTTGGTTGTTAAGTCACTGTGCTACTCAGATAGGAAATCCTGCATCTGCAAGGGCAGTAATCTCTGTGACAAGCTTCCCAAATAAGGCACTTGTACTTGATCTAAGCAGTAAATAAAGTTGTGATAAGCTTTGCTGATTAATGGCAGCATTTTACCCTGACCATTATTCACTTATTTGCATTAAGTGCCTAAGCAAAACTTTCTGCAAGAACAGTTTACCTTCTCATGAATGGCATAATATTGGCCTTTAAATTAACATTATTTGAAGAATGGGTTGGGAAAAAATACTTAGTGTATGGGTAACCTACTACATGTCAAGTATTTTCAGTCACTTCTCAGATATAAGATATAGTTACATAAACTACGTGGAAGTAGTTCTTAGATATTTTGTAACTATTTTTTTTTTTCTCCAGTTACTTTGTCAGTGCGTTTAGAAGTAAAGAAGTCTGATTTGAGGAGAGGCTGGTGAGGAATACAGAACTCAAGCAGATTTTTTAAAAAATCATATTTTTAATACTGACTTGAAGTCTCTTCTTGTAGTCAGCAATGTAGAATATGAAATTTAGCTGCTTAGTCTTGCACGTATCAAGAAAAGTAAAAAGCATACAGTGTTCAAAAGAAATCAGTTGTCCTGGTGCATCTTTTTTGATTTGTTAAAGTGAGAATTATTACTTAGTCTTCTTACACAACACATAAAGTTGGTAATGGATAGCTTGGAATGTGAAATGCTTTGATTTAGCAGTTTTAAGTGTGCAATTGAAGCATTTATGCTTCCTAAGAGAGCACATTTGTAGTAAGACAGTAAATTCCATTGAGTAGGCTGTATTTTATTATGCTGCCTTTTCCTCATCCTCCATGTGGGAGCTGAAATAGAATAGATTTCTGGGAAAACCTCAGCATGAGAAAGAACCAGAAGGCAAGGTACAGTCATCTAATCCATGTCCAAGCTATGCTGGTGATCCTTATTGCCCATCAAGTGAAATGTGGGCTAAACTGTCCTAGGCAGCCTTCATTTTAAAAATTATGAGGAGGGCTTTGAATTGTTGCTTCTCACTGTGTCAAATAGCCTTTAACAACTTGCCATGGTCAAGGCCTGAGTTGTAAATTGTAATTTCTGAGGTGAGGAAGGGGAGGAAAAAATCAAGAGACAAAGGTCAGCATCCCCAGAAAGTGCAGTAGATCAGAATAGAAAAGCAAGTATATTAAATGCAAAAGTAAATTTGTTGTTAGAGATCAGCTTTTGGGATCTGCCCAGTGAGGAGGCAAAGTGATAAGGATTAAATGAACTTGTGAAGATAAAAACTAGCTGATGAGACTAAGGCCATGGCAAGATAAGGTTGTGTGTCCCACACACCGCCCAAGATATAAGCTTTGCTAGATTCAGGCATCTCCTGGTTTAGAAAGACAGTCAAGGTACAGATGTCTGTACCCAGAGCAGCTGTACATTTTACTCTCTGTTGTGGTGCAACATTGAGAAATACTTTTCACTGTTCTATGCCAAAAGAGCAAAGGATTTTACCCTTTTAAAAAGGCATTAGGTCTGCAAATTATGCTCTTACATTTATTTGGGTTTATTTTTAGTGTATTAATTGAATTCTTTTTTCAGGACATATTGATGCTTTTACATCAAAGCTTATTATGCTAGAAAAGATTTCTCCAGAAACTTTTAGAGAAAAACTTGGATTGATTACGTGAGTATTTTTAGTAAGTTTTTTTAGCAATGAATTTCAAACCCTGACAAACCTTGCAAGTCACTACTTTTGGTATTTTTTTTTCTTTTACAGACCTGCAAATTCATTAAATATACTACATCATATTTTGAAGAAGGTATCTGAGTAAGTTCTCAATTTTTGTTCATTGTATTTGTTTGCTACATTGCCCAGCTCATCCTGTTTCATCTGTAGAATGCTTGTCTACTCTGATTTTTATTTCTTCATATGCATAAAGAAATTGATATTTTACAGGTTCTCTTAGGTCTATTACAGCATAATGCAGTACTGTGTAAAATGTGCTTGGTATTACAAGGTTTGCATAAATGATGCAAAAGAATAAGAACTTAAGGTTTTTGTACCAGTTTTTCAAGAGAGGAAACTGGACTCAGGAGCTGAGTAAGCAGCTCACAGGAGTGAGGTGTGATATTATGTGTACAGGCTGACACATAGAGCTTGGACATTTGGGTTTTGTTAGTCTTTCTGGTTGATTTGTAGAAATAACATCTTCACTTCTGCTTACCTTGACTTAGGGCAGCCTGTCTTTCTCTGTACAGCATTGCAACCTTTCTCCTGCTTCTTCACATAGCTACTTCAAGGCTTTCAGGCTGCAAGTGTCTCAATTTTTTTTGTGAAGCATGCTTCTTGCACTGAGTGTGAAGCCTTTTCATTCAAATTACAGTGGGGCTTTCCTGCTCTTTATCATTTCTATAGGTTTATGATTTTTGACTAAGATTTTTGATATGGGCAGTTGGTTGACCTTCATCTTCCTGAACACCTGTTTAATCCTGTGTGTGTTGAAAACTTGTCTGCTCTTGTGTCTGTGTCCACATGGGCATTGTTCTTTGTAAGATGCTGGTTAAGGAATTGCAGTTTGCCCAACATGGTTGATTTTCAGTGTATGCTTACATGTTTAATTGAATATGATGACAGTCCCTACATTGTTGATAAATTAGTACATTATGAATATATTAAAAACACATTAATTAGTAGGTATGTATCAATATAGTTTAATGAATGCTTTCTTGTGCACAGATGTTTTTATAAAACATCTGAAGGGACTAAACATCTAAAGATGTTCTGCTTTTGCATTGAGAACATCTTAACTATCCCAATCAAAGAAAAAACTCAAAAAAACATTTAATTGATATTTTCCATTTTGAACTTCTCTCATTTTAGTTTGGAGGAAGGCTCTTATTTATTGACTCATGCTGCAGGAGATTCATCAGTTGCAATTTACAAGAGTTCTCTTGACAAGAGCACGAGATCATCCTATAACTTGCACAAAGCTCACTGTGATCTGCCTGCTGTGCCTGCCACTCTCTCAGTCCCATGGGTTCCTCTAGATCCCAGCCTCCCTTTGCCCTACCACATCAGTCATGGGAGAGTTCCATGCACCTTCCCACCTGCACCCTGGGAAGGCTGGAAACAGAAGGTCAGTGTCTCACTTGATGGAAAAGCAGATGAGCAGTTTAGGAATCACCTATTTCAGTCCCTTGGTACAGCTGATGTAGTTTATCTGTCATCTTTAGGGGTCAGACATTTTGGGGAATCCATCCTGCTTTGTAATTTATGTTGGTGGAGAAGTGATGCCTATCATGGTTTGGAAATTTCCCAAAGATCCTGCTCTCACCTCTAGTATTTTAGAGGTGGTATAGCCCTTTAAAAGTAAGAAATTTTTCAAGCATTATTTTTCTTCTGCAGACTTACTCGTTTGTGTAAAAGCCATGTGCTAACTGTGCCCAGCCTTGTGCACTCTGAGATGCTTTGTAGGTTGAGTTACAAACTTTAACCACAGCCTGACTTCATATGAGGGCAGAATTGTTGTGCATCCGTTCCTAATTACACTGTGCTTTCTGCCAGAAGGAAATGCAGGCACGTAGGCAGGGAAGAGACAGGATTGGTCACTGGTGACTGGAGACCAGCTGTGCCAGTCCAGATGTCCCCTGGGGGTCTGTTTGGAACTACGTGAATTAGGATGCAGTTGTCTGAATGTAGTTGTATATGTTTGTGCACAATACAGATTGAAGGTTATTAATTCTGGTAATTCTAGTTTGGTTTTCTGAGTTGTTGTTCTTTTTTTTACTTCTCTCCCCATATGTGTGTAGATGGCTGGGGTGAAAGGACCGTCGGACACACCCCATGAGGGAAAGCCAGTAGCTATGGAAACAAAAGGCATGCCGGCTAAGCCTGTTAGAAATGAAGGTGTGGCTCCAAAGAGGCTGAGGAAGAATTTCTGCAAGCAAGGAAAAGTGAAGAAAAAGTGGAAAACTAAATTCAACAAAATGCAACTGAAGTAGGAATAAGCCTGGAGAGGAACAAGAGGACACAAAAAAGTCTGAGGTTTCTTGCAGCTTCAGAAGAGGCAGAACAAGCTGGCAGGGGAAATGGCTCCAATAGCTGAAACATTCTCAAAACCTTTAACCCTTTGGTACCTCAGGGGGACGTGTTTCAAGTGAAAATCTCAGAGAAAAAAAAGGATGTGGCTGCAGCCACCACTGCAGCTGGTTTTGGGGAACAGAGTATCTTCTGTTGGTTATTTTTATAGAAAAACTGCATCTTGAAGAGTGAAGCAGTGGCTGACAACAATCTCTAATACCATGTAACGAGAAAAAGCTTTTCAATGTTTCCAGTTCTTCCAGATTCACTACAGATTTTTGTTCTCACATATTTTCAAGATATATTTTACTTTGTGCATTGTGTATAGGGGGAACAACTTGGATTGAATTATTTAGCTTTTTTGACACATGATGTCTACTGGCTTTTAAATAACTTATAAAAATACGTTTTTCTTTTTAGAATGGTCTAATAAATGAAGGACAAAAGCTGTGTTTATTTGAATAGTAAGGACCATAAATTTGCACTGAGAAACTTAAAAGTACAGCTAAACAAATAAAATAATAACAGGAGAGCTGCATTTTTGCATGTTTAAACTGCTGTCACAAAAGACAGAGGTCTTAAAGGTGGTCGTCCAAGTCTTTTGTTTGGACTGAGAAAGTTACCAAGTGCGCACATCTGATCAAGAATTCTTCTGCTCACTGGGACTTGATAGGACATGTTTTAATGTCATGAGGGTTGTTTACTAGAGTCTACCTGCGAAAAAGTCCTGAAGGTAGGGATTTTTTTGAAACAGGCTTCACTAATGAATGTATATTAAAAGCTCATTTGTGAAATACAAAGCATTTTCTCATGTGGCTTTCTTCCAACTGTTAGATTTGTTCAGTTATTCAGTTTATTCTTTTTTTGGACCACTGCTTGTTTTATCTCCAGTATTAAGCTATTGACAGGCTGAACTCGTGTTGGCAATTTACAAATAGTTCTGATTCAAAATCCTAAATGCCCTTAGTGACTTCCCATAATAGGAATACTTCAGCTGTGAGTCATTTCTCCCAGATAACTGGCTCTGTCTGGGGGATTCAAGGCAGTTTTCAGTTTGTATATATAAAACTTCTTGCCAGACTTGTATGGAATTTGGTTTCCCAATGCAGTTTCATGAGGTAGAAATGCATGGTCTGGCTGTTCATCTGTCTGTGCCTGTTACATTATGCTGGTGTATTACTAATTATTGTGTACTAATTGTAGAAGTGCAATGGAGCAGCCTGTGCTGCTGCTGCTGCTTGGCATTGTTGCATTGTGGGTGCAGGACTTCATCTCTGCTAAGGCTCCTGCAATTCTTGTTGGCCTGGTCATGCAGGCTGTCCAAGTCTCTCTGAATAGTGCCTCATCTGTCCCCTCTGCCTCTTCTGCCTGTTTGGTGTCATCTGCCAACTCAGGGAAGATTGATTCGGTCACATTATCCAGCTGACACAGAAGTACTGAATGATGCCAGACCTCGAGAAGCTCTGTCCATGACCTGCTCCCTTGAGCTACAACCACCAGAAATGGAGGAAAGCCTCTGAGAGGAGGTGTTCCATGCTGTGTGAGATCACTGATGATGTCTGGTTCTCCCCATTCACTGGTGTTCATTAGGAGATGGAATTGATGGCTGTGTGTTGTGTTCAGACATGCAGTTTGAAGTTAGTTTTGGAGAACTGGAGGAGACGTTCTGACCTAGCATTTGAGGTGCTTGGCCTGTGTGCAAACCCATGGAACTTTATCAGTCCTTTATGTTAGTGTGAGTGGGTTATTGGCTGTGAAATCTGACTTCTTTATTTCTGTAATAATGAGAATTTAAACGTTTTTGCACTATACGCTGATAAACTGCTTCCATTCTCATATGTGACTGGCTAAATCTCTTCAGCTTTTCTGTCTGACTGCAAACACTTTAAGGAATAGAAGTTGTCCATGTAAAACATATTAGGAAATATTTGCTACATTTTTTCTCTTCTTCTGATGTAGCCTAGCAGCTGGAAGCACAGAAAACTGGGACCAAGCGACCAGTCATCCATTCTGATGCTGGAAGTGGGAGATGCCAGCAGCAAGGGACTCTGCCCAGCTCCATGCTGTGAAGTTCAGTAGCAGTTATTGAGCCATTTGAAGAGGTATTTTTTTGCTTCTGATTTGTTTATGCTGTGTTTTAAGTAGCAGCCTGTTTCCAGAAGAGTATAAAAGTCAGGTCAGGTGTAGTCTTTCAGGATGCTAAGTGCTGACCTACATATTAGCTTGCTTCAAATTCTACTGGTAGAAGTTGCACCGTTTTCAGTCTCTCCCCCTGTTGAAGTCTGCATGTGTAACTTTCTCAGATGCTTCTCTGAGAAGTTAAATAACTAAGCTCGCTCTTTCTTTCTTTCTTAATAAAATATGTCCTTTCTTATAGTGTGAGTCTAGAAACACTGTCATTGTTTGGTATGTTAAATTTCTCTGTACTAAAATATACTCACCTTTTTTTTTTAAGTTGCTCTTTAAATGTATTTTTCTACAGAGATTCTTGAACTTTGTTTGCAAGTTCAAATTCTGTTCCTGTATGTCCAAATCAGTGCACTAAAATGTTTTCAAAAATGCATTGCTGTATTAGGTATCTCAAATTAAATTTCCTTCTTAATGCCTGAAAATACCTTTGATGGCCAGGTGACAATCTGTTTAAGCATAAAACATTTGAATTATGCCCTACTTAATGTAGGTGGAAGATTGTCACTGGCACAAAGCTGGTTCAAGCCATTCTGAGCCTTATGAAGGTGTGTGGATAATCTCAGGCTGCTCTTACTCATGGCTGTGTCTATGATGGAAGTCCCCATCTTGCTGTAGGACTGAGGAGACATTGTGATATACCTTGCTGAGGGATTTTCTGTTGTTTTATGGAACTAAAATATACTGCCAAATTTTAAATTGCAGAATTATTTAGTGTAATGATTATTAAATAATAGCAGTCCTGGTGCAGCCTTCAGGACATTTCTCAGTATTGATACTTCTCGCTTAATAGTGAGTGGAAAAAAAGAAGAGGCCTGAAAGACCCATTCTTCCCCAAGACAGCACAACAGCTTTGTCTGACATGTAACAGTAGAGGTAGTAGAGAAAACAGTCTTGTTATTGTTTGTGATTACAATATTTCAATAAATATTAGAGCAGTGTCACTTTAAACTCAGTATTAAAAAAACAAAAGGTAGCAGTAACTACATGGGGAAGGGAGGGGCTATTACAGAGCCCAGTGACTCTTCTCTGATGCTGGAAATGAAATACAGCAGCCACATCTTTCTGAGTATTCATAGCATGTTTTTACAAATGTGCATTTCCTATTTTTGATGGCCCTAATAGAGGAAAAGTATTCCTTTGCTTTTTGAAATGGGCAGTGTCCTTGCTGAGAGGAGCCAGAAGGAGAAGGATACTGGTATTGTTGACACCAGCTATGAGATGTAATCAGCCTCTTTGCATCCTTCAGCTTGACAGGGTAGCTCTCACTGCTGTGCACAGAGCCAGCTGTGCACATCCCAAACATGCATGTATGCATTTCAGTTTCACTGAAACCTCCTCAGAGGTACTTGGCTCAACAGTTTTTCACCTGTGCATGAGATTCCTCCATTGTATGGCAGCCTGAGTGGCCAGGAATGTCACCTTACCTGCCTGTGCCTCGAGAACACACACATACCACAAGCCTCTCATTTCTCATATGCTGCCAAGTGAATACAATTTGGGAAGAAAGAAAAGAGCAAGCTCTACCATGGCAGGTATCATCAGGATCCTGTGAACAAAGGTAATCTAGAGTTTTAAAATAGGTTAGGTTTTAATAAACCTTGAAATACTTCTGGGTGTTTCAAGCCTTTTGATACTCAAGGACATGTAACTGAAATTGTACTTTTGAAATTTTACTTTGAAGTGATGCCTATAGACTCCCTGTCCATTCCCCACCACTGCCTTGTCCAGACAGTCCTGAGTTCTTGCATAATTTCAGACTTTTAGGAGCTAATGCCTTCAGAGAAATAGCAAACATGAGACTCTGTGATACTCTAATGATGCTGATAACATTATCTAAATGCAGTCAGTCCTTTGCTAGCACTGCACTGTGTGAGCACTGTGAGAATAATTAGATTTGTATGTTTAGGTAGAAAAGAAGCTCATTAATTCCTCCACAAAATAGCATCAAAGATGATAAAGTAATGCCAAATGAAGACTCTTTCCCATCTATTCCACAAGTACTAAAGGTGTTCCTGCAGAAGTCACAGGGTTAAAATACCATCCTTTGTACAAACACAGTCAGAAAGTGTGGGCATTAGAAAGACTTTTTGTGATCTCAAAATAGACTTCCAGAGTTTATATGTAGGTTCATGTGCAAGTACCTGTAGGTGATCAACTGTGGAAAAAAGAGAGATACTGACCATTCTAGTGGTTTTTCAGACCTAAAACTGAAGGAAAAAGTGTCAAATTCTGTACATCTGAGCACAGAATCAGTTACTGGCAGCATGTATTCTCCGCTGGAAGTTATGTTTCTAGATGAATTCCCTGATGTGAGGGTGCATCTGTGTACCTGAGAGTTCAACTGTTTTCCCAAGCAGATCCAACACAAAGGCTTGCTGTGACTGTTACTCTCTTCTCCCTAAGGTTTGCTGCTGCCACAGCTGCTGCTGCAGTGCATTCTGCTATGATTTGAAAGGAATGATGCAGCATAGTCTGTCTTACTGAAGTTCTCTTGCTTCTTCCCGTGTCAGTTCTTCTGATATATTTCAGCATAGAGAGAACAATATAGGCATTTCCTGAAAATAAATTTATTTATTTTAATAAATGTTAAGAATCAGTGTAGTCAAATTCACACTGAGATCAATGTTTCTGGTGTATTTTTCAGAAACTATTTAAAAGCATAAATAAATATAAATAAAATGAGAATACTTGTTCTGAAAACAAAATTTGACTGATGGGATGATGAATTGACATTTGGAATAATGATGCAACCTTGAAAAGGTTGAAAATTGATGTTTGTTCATGATTTTTATCTCTAACATTTGTTTATCCCATATTTGAGTGAACAGCATGAGTGCCACCCTGTGCCAGGTCTGCTGGAGTTGATTCAAAAGCTCCACCTACCAAATCTTTGCACAAACAATTCAAATTAAAAAAACAGGAGGAATGCAAAAAAAATTCCTGCTGAAATAAGTCACCCATCACTTTGTCGTGTGGACTATGCTGCCAAGCAGACAGAGCACTTCAACAAATATTTTAATGATTGGATGAAATTTGAGCTTAAAAAAAGAAGGAAGGAAAAAGCTGTCAGAAGCCCATGACTGAGCAGGTCTTGTAGTTAAAAGCTACCTCAGCAGTCAAAACCTATTTATTTCAGAACCCTGCAGTTATCTGCAGTTCTGTTCCCTTGACTGACAGGACAGTAACCTTGTGCAGCTCTCTGGGTTTTCTTTGTTTATAGCAGAAGTAATAAAATTAAAAGGAGATATAGTTACTGCAAAGCTGCACATGCTACTTTCAACAGCTTTTGTAGTCATTTGTAAATTAACAAATGCTCTCATCACAGTTTAAATTCTTTGGTTGTTCGTAAGTAACCTAAGCAGAATGCACAGTGAGGTTGATTAGAGTGACTCGTTTAGTGTAGAATTTTGTACTGATGTTGTTGCTATCTCTGGAAAAAAAACATCTTTACAAGATGTGGGTCAGTAAACCTGTCAGTAGACCTGCCACCAGCCTCTTTGTTTGTTTAAGAAACAAGCAGAAAATTTGCTTTTGGGTGCATGAATAAATAAGTTGTGTCCTGTCCTCTTCAGGGAAGATAATTCACACAACATTCCTAGTTATCAAAAAAATACACTGTCTTCCACTTTTAGGTTTTCCACCAGCCCAGACAGACAAACTGAGAAGATAAAGTGTTGTGCACATTGCTTTGGCCTGAAGAACGTTTGTGACTCCATGCTCCTCTGTGTGTGTGTGTCTCTCTATGTTTCCGGCTGTGGCTTAAATTTGGGCTTCAAACTTTCTGTACTGGCAAAACCTTCCCAAAGGCTTTCATTGGTCCAGCCTCTCTCCTCACAGGGAGGATGATGGCAGACTGGTTTTCCATTCTGTCCTTGTTAGTCAGCCAGCTGGGGTCTTTCCTCTGCTCTTCTGAACTCAGTTATTCTATACATACTGATGGCTGCTCATTTTTGTTTTAATAACTTCCTAGAGGGTAATGGCATTAGAAAAATAAACCTTAATGTTGAGAAGTTGTTTGAAAATTTTCTGTAGTTGTGTTGGCACTGCAGCCTTTTGTTCTGTCTCCCCTGTCCCTGATGTGAGCACTGGCTACTGACGTGCAGGACGCAGCACTGAAACTTATCCCCCTCCTGTAGAAATGTTTACTGAAGGCTTATCTGCAGTCAAATGTGAAAATGTTAAGTATTATGTATACTCCATGCTAGAACAATAGGCTCTTACTATACTTTTTCTTACTCATTAGAGGAAGAGATCTCTGGTTGGTTATAGAATTCAGACCTGTTCTTCTGACCTGGAAAAACAAGTCTTAGCCTGCCTGGCAGAAACTAATCTCTTGGTAGCAGCCACTCAATCAACAGCTTTTTGAAGTCAACTTTCCTCGCCTTAATTTTTCTCTAAAGCTGTAAGATGCCACTTGAAAGAGCAGCAAAAACATCATTGTAGACAGTACTGTGTAATTAGGAATCTGTAACATTCCTTTGTCTTGCAAGGCATCATTCATTCTCAGCTAGTACCTCAGCTGATCCTAATTTAGGTAATGAAGTTCAGATCATGCAAGAACTTTCTCAAAATCCTGTGGTTTATGTGATTTTGTACTAAAACAAAGTTGATATGTTTTGAAACGAGCTTTAAAAAAAACCTTTCTTGCTATTTCACGGAATCATTGATTTTAATTGAAAATTTCCAGCTGTGTTCCAGATTGCTGTAAAAATTGTAAGTTGACCTCTCTCAATGAACTTCTCACTTTAAGTGATTTTAAAATTCATTTTCCTGGGTCATTCCAGAGGTGGCATGGTGTTAAACAACGAGATAGTTTTTGCAGTATGTAGTTAGCAGCCTGCAGATTTGCCATAGGAAACTGGTGTGTAAGCATTTTTAGCATACATTTTGATGGTGCTTAATTAGATTCCTTGAACATTTCAGAATTATTCCCCAGGATTCTTAGGTACATATTTAAGGTGTGATTGCCTCGCCAGTACTTTGGCAGAGGCCAGGAGAGTAATCCAAACCATGGGACTGTTTGTGTTATGAGTCACTAAAGTGGAAAGAGCACATAATGATGGGAAACAATGAAACAGAACAAACTTCAAGATTTTAACACTATTCCTAGGAAACAATTCCCTGAGGACTTTTGGCAGCTTCCATCTTTTGTAGCTGTTTCTGTCCTTTGGCAAGACTGGCCAAAAACTCTGCAGTGATTATTCATGCTGCTCTGTTCTGGATGATGTCAGGGGCTCCTACGTGCACTGGTAATATTTTCTACAGTGTTTTCCAGTGTGGTGGCTGTCTGGAGAACATTATTTTAGAGCTGGCAGCTGTGATAGTTTTAAGCACTGTGATACCTAAATGTGTTCAAAATCTCCCCTTAATGTTGTAATATATACTGGTAGCCTGTTTATACCAGCAGCATTGTGCTGATATTACTGAGAAAGCTGAGCTCAGCATAGTGGCTTTGGTTTTGAGATTTGATCTTTTTAGCTAGTTAAAGGATTAGTTCTAGGACCAAAGGCAGCATGATACCTGGATTTGGATGGAACTGCAGCTCTCCAACCCAAAGTACATTAAACTGTGGTTGAAGGTATTCATGATAATTTGAGAACAGAAAGTGAACCTTAATATCTGATTAGGCTTTACAGTCGTGGTTTTGTCTGGGGCTGCATGACTTTGCATGAAAAGGCAGCTGGCTCTCAAGCAGGGCATCAGGAAGTCCCCAGGGACTGCAGAAATGCACTGAAACATGGTTACACACATAGTGACTGTTTGTTTCTATATCCTGCCACTCTTTCATTCAGTCCGAAGACTGGAGTTTATTCAAACCTGCAATACCAGTACAAGGCGTTTGGCAAGTGTTTAATTTCTGTGTTTGTGTGTATCTAGGAGACCTCTCCTAGACGCTGGATGATTACACCCATGAGGCACCCTGAAAAACCCCAACTGCTGGTGATTCACAGTTGGGGTTAGAAATGGACTTGAGCTCCAGATTCAAGTAATACTCATGAGAAACACATGCCAGACAAGTTACTTTTCTAGGTTTAACACTTGTTATCTGAGTTGCTGGTTTACATTTGTTCATGATGCATATTCGTGGCTGGATCTGTGTCACTTAATGTGCAAACCTCTCTGGCTTACTCTAGGTTCTCATGGCAAACAGAAGGAGAGAAGGTGCAGTAGCCTGGACTGAATCAGGAGGAAGAGCCAACAGCACATTTGAAGTTGGTGGCCCATGTTAGCTGTGTCAGCTAGGTGAGAGTAATAAAGGGGTTTGCTTCCTTCTGAGCATCTGGACAGAGCACAGGTGATTGCTTGCCTTGAACAGTCAACAGCCAGTGCAATGGGTTGGACCATAATGACCTAAACTTCACAAGCTTTGCCAAGTGATAGAGACTTTATTTAGGTTGTATATGTGTCCCAAGACAGCTTTGCTTATTCTTAGCTTTTGTGAGTATCTAAAGGAGTGTCTTTCTGACTGTAACTATAACCTTAGCTAATACTTTGTTTCATTACTTCCTTGTCTTGATTTGGGATCCAAAGTCATTCAGGCATCTTGTTCATTGTGGAGGCAAACTCTGTGTGCCAATAGGCTTGGAGATGAAGAATTCACTGAGATTGAAAGATAAAAGAATGAGGATGATGGTGTTATTTACACTGGTGAGGAAGAAAATATTTGAAAATAAATTTTGAAAATATTTGAAACTAAGAAAACAGTTGGCAATAAGCTAGACTTCAAGCTAAGGTTGTAGTCAAGTATGCTTGAAGGTGGCAGAAGAGGGGTACTGAACAGCAGACACAATTATTTTGCATATACGGAGTTGAGAAGTAGCTGAAGGCAAATCCAGTGGTGAAACAGTATCAGGATATAAAAGGAAACTTTTGGATGTCACCTTCAAGATGCAGCCACCTGGTGGAGAGGTAAATGTTTTACTAGCTCTGATGAGCATTTGCTGTCAGGCTTTTATGTGTGAGGCACTTGGAGATTTTGCATAGGAAGTAACTTCAGGGCATTCAAATAAGTCTTGTCTTTGTCAGGCACAGTGATTGCTAAAATACACCCCTTAAACAAGGTTACATCACCTTTCTTGTAACACAGACTTTGTGTGAAACAGATGAAGATAAGCTGGAAACAATTTGATGAGTCTAATTTATTTTTGTGTCTTGATGAAGCAATTAGTGTTGTTTACCATTTTCTTTAGCAGATGCAATGCTACAACTTTGTTCGTTCTGAAGAGTTAACAGTAGAAAGATGGGGCCTGATCAGTCAGAAGGCAACAGTCTAAGTTCATGCAGCCTACCACAGCACTGCAAGGCAGGCAGCCCAGGGGGCCAGTGTTTAAACTGGATGATTGTTCATAAGCACTTTGCTTATGCCTGCATTCACTCTCTGTTCCCAGACTGACCCAGCCAATGCCAGCCACCTTCATTTTTAGAACACACCCATAACAAAATACTAGAGATCTGGCCAACACGGAAGATCATTCCAGAGATTAAGTCTTGCTCTTTAAAAGGGATTATTTCAAGTAAATGAAATTCTGAGTGGAGAATAACATTTGTGCAGGAATGTGCATGTAGTGTAGGAATGAGAGTGCACAGAATAGAATTGATCCAAGGGCTTAGGTTGTTAGGTGGAGCACCTAACAAGATGTCTGGTTCTCTGGTATTGTGTTAGATAAAAGTTGGCATTGGTATTCTGGTATTCAATCTATTTTTCAAAAATGTGGGATTACGATTCTGTAATATTACGAGTAAACTCCCTCCACCCCCCCTCAAAAAGCCAAAGAACCCAGAACATAACTCCCCTTCTCCCAAGCTAAATGACCCTTTCAGTGTTTATAGTGTTTTGCTAATACAGTGTAGGTGTGCCAAGCAGGAGTCCTTCCTCCTTCATCTGTAGCCATAGACATAATAACTTCCCAAGTTGTTACCCTGGGAACCCAACTAGCAGAACTTTTAAGTTATACTTAACTGTCTTTGTAACCTGTAATTACCATGAGATGTAATAGCAAATCCGTGTTTATTTGTATCATGGCCGTTCCCAATTTAGACACAAATAATCAGGATGCAAAAACAACACCCAGAGGTCTGCCTGATCCATATGCTTATCAGAATGGAATTTGTATTATCCTCTTGCAACACAATCAGGGAGCAATACTAGATGGAGACTTAGTCACACCTAGACCAGAAAGTCCTTTCTCCTGATCCCTCCCCCTCTTTTTCTTTTAATTGAAGCAACAGGTTTAAGTAGGCAATACATGTTGACAGAATTGTGTCCTTCATACCTGCAGTGTTAATGCAGTGTTGATAGTTTATAGACAGCATCCTGAAAGAGGTGAGCAAGATGTGTGTAGATGGAAGAGCAAAATAGACAGAAGTGAGAGAAAAATCAGCCAGAGTGACCCCATATGCAAGGATGTTACTACAGAGATAAAGCTGGGTCAGAGGGAAACTTAAAATGAATATTCAAGTTAAGCACATCAAGCATCCAGTAATATGATAAGCAGATAATGACAGGAAAAAAATCATGTTGGTGAGGTAGAAGAAAATAGTATCTTGAATTGAAAGAAGGAGGAAAAGAAGATAAAATTAGTATCAAACAATATTAAGTGATAACAAAAGAATGGTAGAGTTGGCAATGGTAATGTTACTGAGAGGCTGGAACAAATGGACCTGCAGCATGTCCATAGACAACAGGCTGAAGCTCAATCACAGAGAGCAGTCAGAAGGGAAGAATGGGAAGTTGGCACAATGATATTTGTTTTTCCATCCACAGGACTCTGTGCAGCCCCAGCCAAGCAAAGTGTGCTCTCTTGGATTGCTGTGGTCAGCATGCAGGAAGCCAGGTCACAAATGGAGAATTGCAGCTGAATGAGTCGCTGGCAATTTAAAATATCACCTTCTATGCAGATATTTTAAGGGAGTGCAGGGGCCAAACAATGTGAAAACAAATTGAAAACCTTTCTTGGCACTGCCTGCCATACTGTTTGAAGCACATTTCTTCCAGTAAATACCTGTGGAGTAGACAGAGAGAGACACTGGGCTTGCAGTAAGTGCAGTCCTTGTCCCAGCCCTTTATCCACCCTAAAGCTGACAGTAGCGCTCAGGAGCAGTGGTCACAGACAGAACCCCTAGGGACAGGTGCTATACAAACCCCCCAGGTTCTGGGTAAATCCTCAGAAATATCCTACACAACAAACAGGCTTAGGTCTCATTTTAAAAAGGGATAGAGGCACTTGGCTGCTGTTTTCCCATTAATTAATTCCCTTTCCCTGTTTGGCAGATAACAGAAGACTTTCCTGTTTGCTCAATCTGACTTCTGCCCTCCTTAAATCACTGGTTTTGCAGACATTTTCCTTGAAGGTATGAAGAATATATCATATTTCCATGGGCAGGATCAATGCCTTTGTTATTAGGGTTTGGTTGTTCTGCCAAAAGCATGACTATGTTTTCTGCTGTTCATATACTACTTAAATTCCCCAGCTGGGACAAGTGCCTTTGATGTCAATTGACCTACATATACAGTGAGAAATTGAGGGAATTTGTAACATATTTGAATATGTTTGTATCTTCATGACTCTGAATATACTGGGGTTTTTTCTATTGTCAATCTTTTTTCTTTTGAAATCACTTCAAACTTCCCTGAAGTTTGTATAAGTTCAGAGAGGCTCCTGTCTATTTAGAACTGAGGTCAGTGTGTGATTCTGAGGTTGAATAACTGATGGTCGAGTTGGATGTTAGAGACATTTCTGAAGCTGTTGGTTATAATAGCTCACTTGATATCAAACTTTTTGTAAACAGTTCATATGAAGATGTAGTTAGCCAAAATTAATGGTGGTATATGAGCTACTTTGTATTTTAAGAAGTATTGAATTGTTAAAAAGATAAATTTCTAAGGAAGTGGAACTAGTAGTGTCATTGAAATAGGCTGCAGTAGAGGACTGAGAGATAAATGGTTAGAGAATTATTATGTTCTTCCTCAAATCTAATATGTGACTCAGCAGATTGTATACAAAAATGCAATATATGTGTTGAAAACACTTTCTTTAGCTGAGGGTGTTGTGGTTATGCTTTTCTGCTTTTGTATTAAGAATGTTTGACAAGAGATGGGGGTTAAAAAAACTGTCCCTGAGGGATTATGCAGCCATTAGGAGGCAAATTGGCTCTCTGGCTGCATATCCCTATTTAAAGCCTCTAATGAATACTGCAAAACAGAATGGTTGTTACTTCTAGGACTGTAAGTATTTTTGATCTGTGAATAACATTTCCAAGTTGCCAGTGATTTTTTTTTTTTCCTGAGAAACCTGAAAAGCAGGGGGAAATTATTTAACTGTTACTGACAGATACTGGTTGAAGTGGGATAACCAGAATTAATTTTGAAAGACGGGTTCCTTAATACTCAGAGAAATAACCACAGTGGCCTTGCCAAAAACAAGGCTAATGTGTCAAACTAATGCAATATTGGCACTGACATTTTCTGACAAAACGCTGCTCCATGATATCTCTTCTCCTGTGGCTCTCCCCTTCATGTCACTCCTGTTTAACCAGAAAAGGTGTATTAACATTATTTTCACTCTCTGGAATGGCCGATTCATGTGTCCACTCTGTTGCCTCCATGTTTGAAGTCGAGTGTAGTATTTCCTAATATTTCTCCCTTTTTGTACTGTTGATCTTGTTTCATCCCAGCAATCCCAGGTCTCTAAGCCTGTGTTTTTGTCTTTTTCATGTGTGCCAGCTTTTGCCACCACTGTTTTCCTGCACCTGGCTAAGCCTAAAACTTTTTTACCCTGTGTCTGCTGTCTCTATGCCTTCAAAAAGTACTTTTACTAGCAGAGACAGATATCTCTTTGCAGAATCAAATCGACTAAATGACCACTTATTCTTGAAAGAGCTGTGTATATCTATTCACCTGCAGAGGATTAAGAAAATGACACTGAAGTTACAGGAATAACTGCTTGTATTGGGAGTAGGGAGTGCTTGCTTTTTTCTGCATTAACATCGATGGTGTATAAATTGTCTATGCTGTTGAGGTGATCTCAAGTGATCCAACTGAAGATCTGCAAATACTTTTAAACTGTATTTGTCTTCTGTTACAAGTGTAACACCTGGGACTCTATAACTAAGTTTTCACTACTCGGGCTGGGAGAAGCTTTGATTTCCTGTCCCTATGTTGGGTGTGGTAGGCCTGTTCGGGTTATCTGAGCATGATTCGGTCAGCCTCAGAGCAGAGCTTGTGTCTCATTCTTCTAGTATTTATTGCTCGAGCCAGACGTCATTTAGGCTTCTCCCAGCTCAGATATCCCCTGAACTCTGAGCACGGCTTGCGGGAAGGGGGCTGGGCCCCACCTGCACACTGTAGGGATCTTGGTTTGCTGTGTATGAGCCCAGTTCTTGCTCGGGGGCAGAGGGCCCGGCTTGCCGGGGCGGGGGCGTTCGGGGTCCGGGCCCTGTGCTGGGCACCTGGGACTCGGCTGCTGTGCTCTGCCCCGAGAGCCCCGCCCCAGCACTGTTACAGCCGCGCTGCTCTGAGGAGCCAAAGCACGGGCTGCAAACAACCACCTGCTGCCCCAGGAACGCTGAGGGGGGGCGTACGGGGCCGCCTTCCCGCAGGCACTGGGGGGTCGCGTCTGCAAGGTGGGCGGCCAGTGGGCAGGTGGAGAAGCGGGGCTGGGGATGAGGGCTGAGCTCCGACCCCTGCAGCCCCGGGCACTCCTCCCGGCGTCTCCGCAACCTCAGGAGCCCCCTGGGCGTCCGGCGGGGCACGGGTGCGGAGGGAGAGGCTGCTCCCGCCCTGCCCTTGCCCACCCCGTCCCTGTCCCCGTCCTGCGCCGGAGTCGGGCGCGGCCGGGTGAGTCAGCGCCGTGTCGGGGGGGCGCCGGGGAGGGAAGGGCCCGCCCGGCCCTACAAAACCCCGCCCGGGCTGCCGCGGGCC
>VYXF01001054.1:1026841-1090541 GCA_013397295.1 Polioptila caerulea
GGGCGCTGCGCGGGCAGGATGCGGAGCGGGGCGGTGGCTGCGGCGGCCGACCCCTCCCGCACCCGATTACTCTTCCTCCCACTCTGCCGGCCTGTTACTTTTCTGTGCTCGGTTCCTCTTTGGGACCGGTGGGGCAGTGGGCGAGGCAGCCCTCGGGAAGCTTCGTGCGCCCCGCAGCAGCTCTAGGTGTGGCGACAGCGCTCAGGAAAGAGGAACTGGTCCCAAACTTTGTCAAACTCCCCCAGATAGTCATTTCTTCTCGTCGTTAAGGTACACAAAGGCTCAGCTGGGTTGACCATGATACTGTAAGTTCGCTTTTCGGCGCGGAAGTTTGCAAAGAAGCTGCGCCGGCCGGCCAGGCTCGCTGAAGGCGGTGTTCATTCAGCTGGGGAATTGCTCCCGCAGACACGGCGGAACCCCGAGCCCGCCGGGGGCAGCGGCCCCTTCGCTTCTCTTCCCTTCCCTTCTCGCCCAGGGTGCTGCCGCTGCAGATGCAGCCTCCGGCACGGGCAGCAGGAAAGCCGGCGGGGCAGCGCCGGCTGGGCAGCGCTCCCCGGGGTTGCCTTTGCGCTCCCCCGCGCTGCGCCGCGGAGCCCCGTGCGCCTCCCTGCTCGCACTGCCAGGCTTGGGCGTGGCTCTGCCTCCCACCCTGCCTGGCCATGAGCAGAATCGCGGAGGTCCCGCTGCTGCCTTTTGGATTGTGACTCAGCTCGGACACCGCTTCCTCCTCGAGTGAGGAGGGGAGGTAGGGCAGAGGAATGTTGCCTGGTATTTTAACTGAAAGAGAAGTGAAATTATTTCAGGATAGTCATGCAGAAGTGAGTTGTGTGCTTGAACGTGGCAGCTTTACTTCTGTTTAACATCAATTCTTATTTTCATATTCAAATGCTATACCTGCAGGGAGGTGCAAACCCCGGTGTACAGATCAAGAGTGAAAGACTCCTTGAACCAGTGTGCCCTTGTGTGATTGATCCCTGTGTGTGCCTTCTGCTGCTAGAGCTGGTTTTGATAAGCAGCCCTAGCTGGTAGAGTTTCCATTGGCCAGTGTTTGGTGTAGTTCACCTTGATGAACAAAAAAAAAAAAAAAACCAAACCAAAAAAACCCAAACCCAAAGAGATTTTCTTGTAAAGTCTCAAAAGTGAGAATAACTTGAATTCGAAGAAAAAAAAGTCCTTAATTTTGTAGGTGCATGATTATCTTCCTGGAATGGAACTTCATTGGTTATTCTTCTGTGGAAGAAAATGGTCCAAGTATGTTTGTGGTAGTGCAGTTTAATGGGTTTTGAAATGCCTTTCTTTAAAGATGATTTTGTGTGTGTGTGTGTTCACCAAATAGTGGCTTTAAATGATGTGCTCAACCTAATTGGGTGATTTCGGGAAATGCAGCCGGGCCTCTTTGTACTCCTGTTTAGCACTGTAAATAAATGAATGATTTTGAGCCCTTGTTTCATTTATAGCAGACGCTGCAGGTCTTCCTCACTCCCCCTCACCTCCTCTGTTAACAGGCTTGCCCTAGTTTTTGGACACAAATGTGCTCCAAGTGGAAGAGTTTCCATTCTCTCATTCCGGGGATGCCGTTTCCTTGGCTCAGATGTCTGGGAACACCCTTTGCTCACATCTCTGCTTAGTATAATAAGTGCTTCTTAAAATGCTAACTTTGCTTATTGAGCAATGCAGTTGTTTGTGCATACCTGAAACTTCTCCATGGAACACAGGGCTTTTTTTTTCCCAAATGTGTGTGAGCTGGAAATCAAGATATGGGGCTGCTTTTAAACACATATTCTTCTGTTACCAAGGGGTCTCAGGGATAAGTTGGTGGATAGAGACTGGGCCAGTATAACAACAGACCTGTAAACCAGTGCTTTCTGGGAGGGCTGAGGTCAAAACATGCCATCTGTTTTAGCAGAATAATATGATTGAGGGTTGTGTAATGTGCATTTAGAAATTGGTTGTAGAAACTTGCCTTAAGGTATTGAAGTATTAGTTTACAGCTGGAAGGTAAAACTTGATTCCTTTCCAGTGTAAGGAAGAACAGACTAGTGCAAGTATTTTCTATTTACGTGTTCAAACCCATCCAGAGCTTGTCAAAACTACATCAGATAAAATCAGTCGGTCAGAGAACAGTGAGAGTCTGTTCTCAAATATGAGTGCTTAACAGAGCAGGGTGTGACAAGAGCTGTACTTGTTCTCTGGGTAAAAAAATCTTTCTCTACAGAGATTCTTGCAAGAACTCCCTTTTTTTTCTTTTACCATCTTGCTGTTGATGGGAAGTCAGTTGCATAGATGTGTTCTGGTGATAGGAACCTGGAGTTCCAGCTCTATGTGAGGGTGTGTTACTTCTGTTCCTGGACTCTAATCAAGTGTTTTGTTCCAACAAACCTAATTCAAGGTGGTTTTTAATTGATTTAGAAACAGTAGCCTTGCAAAAAGCTGTTCAATGGTTTGGTTTTTTTTTTATGTGAAAGGTTATGCTGCAATTGCTTTGCTTCAGCTCTCACTGGTGTTTTCTTTATGACAAGAAAGACTTGTCATAAAATTGCTCATCCTTGGTAATAGTTGAAATACTGTCAGAGTACAAAGGTCTCACAGATAGGCTCTTCATTTTATGAAGTGTAAACATTAGCAATTTCTTAACTCAAGACTATTTATCATCCCCCTCTAACCAATATGGTTAATAATGCCAACAGCAGGTAACAGCTTATTACAACTTCTGTGGCCTGTCTTTAAAGGCCTGGGTTGGATTTTACCTCTGAAAAAACATTTATTCTCAAATATATCAGTGCATGACTGTCATTTTTATTCTCTTACTTTTCTTCCCCTGGAATCTTACTTTTGGTTGAAGTAAGATTGCTTTTGTTACTTAAACCTAGATTGTTTCAGAAAATGGAAGATTCTGTGTTCTACATGAGGAAATGTGAGATAACAGCAGCTACACTACAGAAGAACTGTGATTTTGCTGCTGTGTTTTATTCTTGTAGCACTAGCTATTTTTGCCAAAAGTAGTTTTTTGTGCTTTTCTCTTTAGAGGAGCTAAAATAATAAAAATAAAAGAAACACAAAAAAACAAACAAAAAAGCAAAACCAAAAAACCCACTAACAAAAACCCCATACTTTTTCCCTAGAGTTTTAACCAGATCACCATTATCAAGAAACTGTTTCAAACTTTTCTGGTTCTCCAAGCTCTTAATCACCCTTGAGTGGAGAGATTGGTTTGCCTGGGAAACTGGCCTGGGTGGCTGGTACTGAGAAAACCCCCATGCTATCAGAAGAGTGATTGATGGAGCATTAAAAACCATCTGAAAAACAGTTGAAAGGACACAGCCAGGACTGGCTGCACAATGGCTGGGAGTTGTCTGGGGGCATGGAGCCAAGGAATTGGCCTGGGGAACCTGTGGCAGTGTGGAAGTGAAGGGTGTGGCACCCAGCTGAAAGCAGAGCAATTTTGCTGTCAGGCTCACTTAGTGGAATGTCACTGGTTTTGAGGCGCTGCTGCCCCTTCTCCTCTCCTAAGCCAGCTCTTTTCCCTGTTTGATAATGCTCTCCTCAGTTGGATGTAGAGGTCCTGGGAAAACAACTTCCACTTCAACAGCAAATGATGTTTGCTGCAGGTGCCATCCTGGGTGACTGGATAACAATGTGAGCAGCAATGTCTGTCCTTTCTGGAGAGGAATTTGAGAGCAGGGGTTTTGGGAATGCATCAAGCCTTTTAAATATTGCCCCTGGCTTACAACCTTTGGAACAGCTCTCCTTCGCTGAGAGACCCTTTCACTAAAACAGTAATACAGCTCTGGCAAACTCCCAGAGCTGACCAAAAACCAGAGTCTCAAAAAGGTGAAGTATTGTAACATAAGTCTATCACATCGATGTTTATTTCTGCAATGTATATAATCCATCTCAGGGTTAGGATTTTCCCTGGTTTTTTCGTACACAAAGAAGAGGTTATTCAGGTCCTGGCAATGGAGCATTGATATTAACTTGCCACAATGGCTCTTCTTTTTGGAGCTTCCGTTTGAAGATTGTCCTTACTACCTCATCTCTGATAATCATGTTACTAAGTGGTGTTTGTTCTGGAGAGCTACAACAAAACCACAAGACCCAGAATCCAGGGTTAAAGATTAAACAGGGTTATGGTTTTGTAAAATACCTGCAAGAAAAGAAATAATTCCACTGCATTTCCTGAGTTCTTGAGGAACTGGGCATGTGATTTAAATGCCCATTAAACTTGTTGCTCTTCTTTCACTTGGAGCTGGACCAAGCTATAATGTTTCTGAATAATTTTCCTCGTACTGAGTTGTCAGCTTAGGCAACTCTGTTTCTGAGGCAGAGATTCTCAAATCCCTGTTTAAATATTTAAAATGCAGAAGAAATGCTTGTTCAAGGAATGGAATGAAGACCTCTTGTTGTTGCATTATTAATGGTGATATGGCTTGGAGACCCTTAAATCTTCTTTCCTGCTTGGTATTAGCAGGTCCATTGGACTGTGTCACTTGAAGTGCTGCAGTGCTTCAAGACTGGTGTAACACACTGATGTAAATGTAAATATGTGTAAATTTACTTTGTCTTTTATTTATCTTCCTCCAGCCTTCTTTCAAGATGTCCACTGTTCATGAAATTTTAAGCAAGCTCACCCTTGAAGGAGATGTAAGTATTATTATCTAAGCAAGAAAAGTTTGTTTTACTTGAATGTCTCATCTTGTTCCTTTTACAGGACTCTGCACCAACCATTCTACTGAGCTGTACAGTTTACAAGATTCCACACATCTCTTAAACTTTTATTGGCTAGAAACCTAATCAGCAGTGATCAGTTTTCATCCACAAAACAGCTGTAAACCATAGGACAGTTATGTGATTTAATGAGGGTTTTTCTATCTGGCCAGCAGCAAGAGCAGTATCCTCCTGCTGGGCCTTATCAAAGAGATCACAGGGCAAACAATGGCTGGTTTGTATCTGTGTGCCTTCTTCTTCCAAAGGAACAAGTGAGTTTAGGATAAGAACAGAGGATGAAAATAAACTCAGTTTTGCTGATGCTATCTGAGTTTTTGGGGTTTTTTTTCTACAGTTAAAAATGGAGAACATTATGAGAACAAAAATATTGGGGATCTAATTCCTGTAATGGTTATCAAAACCATAGCTCTTGAAAAAAATAATTTCTCAAACATATTTTCTCATTTTCTGTTTTAGTTTTGGTTGAGTATTTTCTGCCGCATCTGCACTTGGTTTATAGTTTTATTGAAATACCAGAAAGCCACAGTCCTCGTTTGATCTCTTAAGTTGCAGTTAGATGGTAGTACCAGTGTAATATCAGCATATCATGCAATGAATTTGTGGTTCTGTGATTGTCACTGAAGAGGAAGTGAATCCTATCCATGCATTATTTCATCACATTGCTAATGAGCTTGCTATACATATAAATCTTACTGCTGGTAGCTTCAAATCTGAGCTTGGTACAAGCAAACGTTTTGCCAGTTTTTGTTACTTGTTGCGAAATAAATACCAGACTGTGTTTGTGGAAGAGCTTTGGCAAAGAACTGGCCAGTGCACTGTAGGTGAGTAGTAAAACTGGTTTTGTTGTGCAAAAGCAGTCAAATCTTCAGCTTTCATGGTTGTGTGCTTCAATGGAGAATTACTTTTACAATAAGAATTAAGCAATCTGTTCTCAAGGGCAGAAATGTTTCTTCCTTGATGCTTGCAAGTAGTTGCAAGAGTCAGATTTGAACAGGTTCCGAGGCAGCATTTCCATCAGAAATCCTGCTGCAGAGTGTAAGAAGGCTCAGGCAGCTGGTTTGTGCTGTAAGTTGGAAGCCAGAATTACTGAGTAGCTGGGCTGTGTCACTCTGCAGCATTAGACCAGTTCCTCTAAGCAAAGATTTAGCAAATTAACTGATATTAAACACAGTACCTGGGCCACCAGTTTTTCTCTTTAAAAAGTTTTTAAGCTAGAATGGTTGTGGCTGAACCCCAGTGCTGTCCTGTGCTCTGCATCAGGGGTACAGCAGCTGACTTGAGTGAAGTAAAGGACTCGATTGCGTCAGCCTGCCTTCCTTTCAGGAGAGGATGGAGTTGAGCTAAAGTAGATCTGTGCTCCCAGTTTCTGTATCTCTCCACAAGAGAACAGAAGGATTCTCAGAATGCTCAGGTGTAGACATTGTGAAAGGGTCCTGGTGTTTTTAGGTTAAATCAAGCCTCTGCAGCTGTTAGTGATATTTGCTTCTCCCTCATGTTTCCCAATAGGATTAAATTTGTCAAGCTCAGAGGAAGTAAAGCAGTTTGAGGATCTCTGAAGCACACTAAATGCATAGGGAGAAAACCAATTTCTCTGCTTTAGTTTGGCCCAGACAGGTGGTGTAGTTGCACATTATTTGGAGTTTTACTGCCATATTGTAAAGAATTTTGTACTAAACTAAATGGAAAGTCAATTTGAAAGCTGGCTTGTCTGAAAACATACAGTACTAGTACTGTGGTACAGTGTACCATGGTAATTGAATAGCCTGAAATTTAAATGGGTATTTTTCACAGGCAATCACCCTGATAAGACCTGTCAGGTGTCAGGGAAAGTCAGTCTGACTTGGTACATGTCTTGGGTGGAGGGACAGAGACAAAATGGCCACCAAATTGCAAATATGCTGTATATTTTGTTAGTGTATATTATCATCTTTACAGTAAACTACTCCATCCAAATTACTCAGAAAACAATCCGAGCTGAGTGGCAGGAGAGGTACCCAGCTCTGCTAAGGTCACCAGGTGACTTGCTGCAGATTATCCAGAGTGCTGGTTAATGAGCAGTGCCCCAGGATGGTGGATGCCTGGCTTAGGAATCTTTCAGGCACACAGATTTCTCTGAGGCTGCAGCACACAGCTCCATTTACTGTTTCGATTGCCAACTCAATCTGCTAAAAGCAAAGGCTGTGTTTTGTGGTGTGGCTCTGGGCCAAATTGGGGCCACTTTGCTGGACTAGACTGATGGTAAGAGATAAAAGAACATGATTCAGTTTATTGGTGCTTTTTTGACTTCCCATCTCCTCAGCATAAAACAGACTGTCTCCACAAGGCACAGGGGCAGCTGCCAGAGGAATCTGTACAGAACAGCATGACCTCTGCAGGAATAGAGTCAAAATTAGCCAGAAACCATGGAATTTTTTAGTTAAAACTTGTCCTCTTAAAAATTTGCATGTAAAAATATTTTCCAGGGATATTAGGATGGCTTAGTTCTGTTCATGAACCCAGCTTCCTTTTGGAGTTAGAGATGGAAACAAAAGTTTCTGGGGATCTTTTCCAAGAAAGCTTAGTTGTTCATTCACTTGGGAAATGGCTGTGGCAATTTCAGGTTCTAGTAGCTCTACCTCTCTGCCAGAGGTTTAGGTTTCTAAACTGAACTCTGCAGAATGAGATTTGCGAATATTACCCAGCTACTTGTATGAAAATCTGTGGTTTAATTTAACCTTCCCCTGGGAGGCAATAACAAGTTGTTGGCTTACACTGAAGCAGCTGAGAAGAGTTGAATCTCTGTTCTGGTCACCCTCTGTTTGCTGCTATAATCCTCAGGAGAGAACCATAATCAACAGCTGATAAAATCTGGTAACTTGGAAAACGTTGCATCTCTTTACTAAGTGAGCTTACCTGCAAGTCCTCTTACTCTTAGCAGAGGTAATTTGATTTTGCAAGCCTCATGCTGCTTAAAGCAAGGATCTGGAGGCCAAGAGTTTCAAAAAAGCATTAATAATATCTGCTCTAGAACTATGGTCTTAAACAGATTTTTTTGTGTTATTTTTTAAAGTCCATGAGAGAGTGCAGAAAAATTTTTCTGACTTTATAATTTGTAATCTTCAATGTTGTTCTTTTTTTATTTTATTTTTTTTAGTCAGTAATCAAAAGTAAAATATTGACTTCAACTTTAACTTCCTTAGAATTAACTTCCCGTAGTCATTTTCCTTCAGATCTAGCCAGAAAACTCCAGATTTTAGAATATTGAAGTTTAGTGAGTAAACTTGAGAGGTGTTGGGGTTTTGCTGCAATAAATATAATATCTCTTTGTATATATTCTGTGTTATAATAAGCAGGCCGTGAGTGGATTTCTGGGCAATACACGTGAGGAGAAGAGAGTTCAGTGGCTCTTAGTAGAATTCCATTTTCACAGATACCTGATGGTAGTTCTTGCATTTAAACATTGGGCTAAATAGCAGGTAACTGAGAGCCATGTGTTTTATTAATTGCAGCAATTGCACAGTTTAACTCTGAAGGGTTTTGTGTACTTTTTGTTCTTTTCCTTCCAGCATTCTCTCCCTCCAAGTGCGTATGCCACAGTGAAGGCCTACTCAAACTTTGATGCTGACCGGGATGCTGCAGCCCTGGAAACAGCCATCAAGACCAAAGGTGAGCAGGGGGGGCCTGGGGCTTCCATTCTGTCCTAAGGTAGAAGGCTGGCTTGCAAAAAACCAAACAAGACTGTGCCTCAACACCAGCATTTTAATGTCCCTACTCGAGGATACCTACTCTAGGAGGTGTTGGGTTCCTCAGACTGCACTGGTGAAATCTTGACCGAGTTAGGTTTTGAACCCTGTAAGTGCATGCTTGGAATATGCTTTTAAGTGTGTAGCCATGAGTTGCTGAGATTATCACTGAAAGTGACCACTTTTTCTCCCTTGACTCATCAGTACTTCAAATTCTTCTTCTTTTCTGCCACTTGAGAATGAAGTGTCAGCTCCTTTGGCAGTGATTTGGGAGTGGGCTCTGAATCGTGGATTTCTACTGGATTGTTGGATTGGACATTTCATCTTCCTTTCAGCTCTCCAGACAGCTGCATAGGAGTGAAAAAACTCATTTATCTTGTATTAATTTGGGGTCAAAGAAGGTCCTAAAAACTAGTTTCTGAAATGGGTTTGCAGTATTTCAGGGGCAGGGCAATGTGAGAGCTTCTCTGATCTGGGTTATTAGATAGGTTTCCCTCTGGTATATTGAAACCATCAGGAGAGCAGGGAGTGTGACCTCCAGCTCTGAAGTAATGCCTTAGTGGCACTCCTGGGGCTGTCATCCTGTCCCAGTCCTGGACAGGGAGTGCTACACTTTCCACACTTGCTCCAGGCCAGAAGAGCAACAGCTGGGCGTAGCTGGAACTGGCAAGTCTTTTGCCTTTATGTCAGAGAGAAATTTAAAAGCCTAGCAATTTCTCATCAGAAAGAAATGCTTCCATCAGTGCCAGCAAAACATGTGTTTGGCTTGCTATAAAATGTAAAATATATTTCCTCCATAACAGGCACAAGGCTTTCTTTCATAAGATTTCTTAATTTAACTGGAGAAATTCCTTATTAAAGTGGGTTCAGTTCTGATTTTGAATTATTTATGGTTTGTTTTTTAAAACAAATTCTTTGGTGAGATATATGTATATGTATATCATAGGGTTTGGCAGCAGATGCTTTGTATATAATGTAGAGTTTTGTCTAGACTTTATAATTTTTTGCAGCTCTGATTATGGGGCAAATCTAGACATACCAAATACATCATCAGTCTCTCAGGATAGGTACAAACTTACACATTTGAACTCTCAAGCTGCTAATTATTGCAAAAGGAAATTGCAATATCCTAGGCAGTACAAAAGCTTTTCCAGTCAGGAAAGTCAAGCTCATGTTGTCTTTCCACTTTCTCCCAGCAAAGAGAAGCAGTGCAGTAAAGTTACACAGAAACATTTCAGTAGAGAGATGATTTTGAACTCTCTGGGTGAATAATAGGGAACTTACTCATGGACCTGCATGTTTGTAGGACTGAGCTTCTCTCTGCTCATTAGTTTGTTACCCAGAACTTAGTTTGGGAAGGTGGCTTTAAAAGGGAAAAATCTCTTTATGATTCTGATACCAGATGTTCCACCCTAAAGAATCTCACAAAGGAAGTATTCTTGTGGAAAATTAAGTCCCAGAATGTTATGATCCTTCTTCCAGGTACTGTTTCCTTGCACTTTGAATGCTTTGGAACAGGATATTTTCATCTGCTAATTGAGAAGATTTGATAAAATGTGAGCTCTCTAACATATACGCAGGGTTTTTCCTCAAATGAAAATTCCAACTCATCCAGACACGGTCTGGTTTTTATGAACAGTGATGTAAAGAGCTACCTGCAAGAACAAGTTTTAAAACAATTCTGGGAAGTATCTAAGTAGCTTTTGAACTAAAAATATAACACCCATAATGAACAAACAGTCTACATCCACAGCAGCTACCATTTTCCTAGGAACTATAACCATTTCTCTAGCAATTATTTTGCATTGTATGTGGGAAATAGAAATAAGCAATGTAAGTTATCACAGAATGAGGAAGAGAAATAGGACTTGTTCATTTGAAAGTAGTGAGAGAGGTAAATTATAAATATATATTCAAGCTGGTTTGTGGTTGAAAATTTAAACAAAAATACCCAGGTGTATAAGAACCATTTGGGGGGCTTTACTCTCTACAGGATAAAGGACATCTGGTATCTGAACCCTTGGGCTTTGTTGGTTTTGAAAATCCAAGTCTGTACATGGTATAATGGGCCTGTATTTCACACTCACCAAAACAGCCTTTCCACTATATTGGAAATTACAGCAGTGCCATGGAAATGATGTCTTGTGGAGTCTTATCTCTGGCTATACCCTATATAAACAGTGCCTGAAGTCTGGTGTATGCCATCAGGGCAGGCCAGTTTGGGAGAGTTACCATATAAATTATTATCCAGCTGTGTCTCAGTAGTGGAAACTCCCAGAATCAGAGTAATGAATCTCCATTTTAGCAATTCTTGTGCAAAATGGCTAAAACTTAGTTACTGCCTAAACAACAGCTGTATATTTGGTTTAGGGGAAAAGATCTGGGACAGAGCGTGTGATTGTTCTGCTCTATGTAATATCTAAACGTTTCAGCATTCATTCACACTCTTCAGATTAATTCCTCAGAGGTTGCTAAGCCATCTGTTCATCTATAGGGACCTCTGAAAAATACTGTGATGTGTTTATTTGGGCTTAGATCTACCTGCAAAAACTATACTGCATAAATACATTGTCCAGCCCTTTTCAGGGCTTTGAGTGGAGCTGAATTCAATGGAAGGGGTTTATATATATCCACCAGCCTAGGAAGTGAAATATGCAAAAATTACTCCAGGTCATATAAAACCTTGTAGTTAGCAATTGTTCAACCTAGAGGTTGCATGATGCAAATAACTTGCTACAGTTCTAACTCGTTCCTTTTTGTATAAATGCCATGGCTATGTTTCATTTTTATGCTCTTTAGTGTTTCTGCAGCAAATTCATTTAGCGCCTTGGCGTGTGCTTCATAAATGTTGGCTTTTTGCTGCATAGGACAAGAGGCTGTTTAATTTCTGCATGATGCTCTACTGTGCTCTGTGTATAGATTAGCTGATGTACATGAACCTAAACAGAAGCAACTATCTAGAAGGGCACTAACAGCGCTTATGTTAGATTTCCTTTTCTTTTTTTCTTGTAGCAAAGACAGCCGCTGAAGTGTCTCTTCTGTTTCAGAGTGATTTCCTAGCATTGACACTCTGTGTCCCAAGTACTTGTTAAATAATTTTGTCAGACTAGGTTGTGAATATTTGCTATTTGCAGCCTTCTCTTGAGGTCTCGTGGGACACTTTTTTATTCCATGGCTGGCAGAATTCAGGCACAGGTTTGTTGTAGGAAAGGGCTTAGAACACAGATCTGTAATAAATTCATTATATCCAGAAATTGGTAAAACAATGATGACATGTACACCAGTCACTTCAATCTTATAGAAACATCTTCTGTTTATGTAGTATATTCAACATGCCCATACCTTTTGACAGAGTTTTTAAGATCATGAAGTAAAATTTTTTAGAGGATGTCTGCTGGCTTGCTGGTGAGAGAGGGCAGTGCCTGAAATCCACAAAACTGCATCAGTCACTTATTCCAAATATTAAAACTGTCACTAAAGAAATATCTCATTGCAGCATGGTTTGGGTTTGGTGAACCCTTGCTAAGCAATATAGCAGAGCTGAAATTATGGTCTTGTTTTATCTAAATTTTTCCCTTTGACCCCATTCATGTTCGCTCATTTTTGCTGATTGAGCTCCAACACTGTCATCTTACCAATGCCAGACATTGCCTCTTTCACAAGAAAAGCTGTTATGAAGCAGAATTTTTCTTTCCATTCCCCTTTGATCCAAATGCAGGGATAAAATCTGCCTAGCCAGAATAAATTTGGAAATTAACTCTGTTTCATTGCCTTGAAACTTTCAGAGGCTTTAGCAAACAGCAAAGTGTTTGAGCTGCTGCCCTGCTCTGCCCCACCTCAGCAGCTGTGAGTCAGCATCCTGTGCGTGCAGCATGATTCCCAAGTGTGAGTGCAGTACAAGCACTTACTTTCCACTGAATGCCAGAGCAATGAGTTAACTTCATATTTCCATAGCATATGTGTAAGAAACTTGGATGCAGTTGGTCATTTGTGGGCTTCTAATCTATAGCAATTGTGGTACAACTTGAAAATGTCATTTGCTTTTTTGAATGCCAAGAATTATTTAAATTCAGAAGTTATTAAAAAGCTTAAAGACACTGGCTTGTGCTGTGGGCCTGCAACAGCTGAAAGGCTCAATGTCTGTGTGTGGCCGTTTCTGGACAGGGAGAATTTGTTTTCTTTTATAATGTGGGAACACTTTAAAATGTGCGGGAGTAGATTATGGCTGAAATGTGCAGTCAGCCTGTTTTCAGCTCAGAGTTTGTAACTTAGACACATTAGGCTTTCCGCTTTCCAGGGCCTTATGGCGTCATTTGCAGGCCAAGCTTGTGTGAATAAGAGCCTGTAGGTCTGCCTCAGCACAAGCTAAGGACACGAGGCTACCAAATGTAGTATTTCATCTTGAAAAATGTGGTGAAGAGAGAGAATCTTTGGATTTGACATATAATTTTAGACTGTGCAGCTAGGGGCTAAAAGATTTTTTTGCAAGATTCCTACTTTATGATTCATTTTTATAATATCTGTTGCAGTTCTTTGTTTCAGGTTGCTTTGGGTAATAGGGAAAAGAAATGTAGCTGAATCCTGGCAGGGATCTGAGTCCTGCTAGTAGCTGCTGATCCAGTCCTTACTTTCTGGGGTGTTTTATCAAGAAATCATCTTTTACACTGATGTGTGTGCACGTGTGAAAGAAGCTATTCATAATACTTTTATTAAAAACAGAGAGAACTGAGGTGAAGCTCTGGGCTTGTTCTGGCCTTTAGATTAGAGCCACCTGTTTGCTTCAAAAGCTGACAGTTGCACTGAAGTGCATGGATTTGGAATAATTCCCTTAAAACTAAACCTTTGCTGATATGTAGTTCACTTACTTAAAAGCTAAGTTGAGAGTTTGAGCATTCACATCCTCTAGGTGTGCCAGTTACAGCTCAGCATGGATCTTCCAGTGATTGCAAAAAGAAGTAGCACATGCTTAATTCTTCCAGTGTCAAAAATCCCTTCTGTCTTTTGAGCCTCTGAAACCTACTGAATTAAATATACTGGTTTATTTTCCCATTACCATGTTTGAAGTGATGGATTAAATGGCTTAAATAGAAAATATAACTGCTTTATTAAGAAGTCTTAATTGAAAAAACTCCACTAAAATGACAGGACAGGCTTTAGTAAGTACAAGTTTTACAGTCTGTGTTCTTGAGCAACTTTTTGCAGAATTCTGAGTGCTTGAAAACTAGTGCACAGACACACAAGTGAAGCACAAGACAGAGTGGCAAAGTTGGTCAGAAACTCGACTTTGAGGTGTGTCCAGAGATCTGCATCCCATCAGAAGTCTGGGCTCGAATTGGTGGCTTTTCTGCCATGGCCAGGACAGGATCAGCACTAACTAGTGAGAGCTGTTGAGCTCTGCTCCAGACAGCACATGTGCTGTGTTTGGAGTGCTGGGGAACATAGATGAACAGTGACAAGAAAGCTTCTCTAACTCTCTGTCTTGTGTCTTTGTAGGTGTGGATGAGGTCACCATTGTCAACATCCTGACAAACCGCAGCAATGAACAGAGGCAGGACATTGCTTTTGCCTATCAGAGGAGAACCAAAAAGGTAGTAAAATATGAAGAAATAATTATTATGGAATATTTTTCTTGTGTGCATTTTAGTTTTTTCAGGGTTTGTCTTTACCCAGAAATTCAAGATGCATCTACTTTGTCCATACTGTCACAGTTTAAGTCTGGTAGACTTAAATATGCACAAGTGGGACTGCAATCTGTTGGAGATGATTTCCTAGCACCTTCAGAAATCACTGTGGGATCCACAGGATTCCCTGGTGAAATGTGCTAAAAATATTGAGAAGTCACTGGCATGAAGGAAAAAAATGAAAGAGAGATGCTTTAAGGGATTGTTGTTTTTTTTTTCTTTTGGTTGTTTTATATTTTTGAGGGGTGTTGGATTTTTGTTTAATTTGTTAAGACAAGTCAGCATAAGGGAAGTGTTCTGTTTCTGTTAACACAGCTAGCTTAGCTGAGAAAGGACTGCAGTCAGTTGTGCTACGAGCACTGCAGCTGTGGAATAGTGATGTAATGAGTTGAACTGTCATTAAAAATTATCCTGGCAGAAATACCTTAGGTACTGGTCTGTTGATGGAGAGAAATCTGTAAGATGTGTGCAGAATTCTGCAAGAAGTCTTGCTGTCTGGGAAGCAGGAGCTCTTCTCTTTTCAGGTTTTCAGAATCTTACCATACTTGAAGTTTCATGCCGGTGAAAAACAGGAAACTCACATAGAGTCCAGGTTATGATGAACGTATCTCTTCCAGGTTTGCCAGACCCCAAATGGTAGTCATCCAGTAGCATCCCAGAATACTCATCTGAAACCAAATGTAAATGTAGAGTTAAATTTTGGAAGTGTGCCAGCTTTTCTGCATGACTGATAGAGGCATATGCAGAGGCATGGCCAGGTTGGACACATGCATGTGTGCACACGTCTGCACATCCTGCCCTGGGGACACTGGGACAATCTGCACAGAAGTGGACTCCAGTCATGAAATGTGTCACTTAAAGCTTTGTTAAATGTTCTGCATGACCACAAAAATGCACAGTCAAGAAAATCTGCAACTTTTCATGTTTCTCTCTCACTTTTTTCCCTTGCTGCGACCCAAGAACAAACTGAATTTATCAGAAGTTTAACAAGTGCCAAAGAATAAAACAGTCGTATAAACAGTGGAAATGTGCAGTAGAAACCACTCAGAGAGATAAACATGTGAGGAGGCAAGAGAGGATATGAAAAGACACGTAGGTATATCTTCTAGGGACAGTGTCTGATGGTTTTCTTCGCCAGCAGTTGTGCAGATTTTGTTGGCAATGTGTTGTGCTGTACTAGGCTGCTTGCTTTGTGTGTTGCAGGATCTATCAACAGGTCATAATTTTTAAATGTCACATAGTCTACCTCTCTTAATTCCTTTGGGGTGAGCAGTGTCTGATGGAAACTCCTGGTTTAGGTTGGAAGGGAACTTAATGCCCAAGATGGACACCTTCCACTAGATCACATTGCTCAAAGCCCCATCCTGCCTGGCCTTTTAAACATTTCCAGGGATAAGTCAGCCACAACTTCTCTGGGCAGCTTTAAATTGATTGCAGAGATACATGCTATCTTTCCTGTGGCAGTTCTGAAGAACCCGTCTTCACCCAAATGAAGGCTCTGGAGCATTGTATCCCAGATGCAGTGGTTGTACTAAAATGTTTCTCGGTTTAAAGCAGCCAGATGCCCCAAACCCCCATTCCCTCCCTTGGTCAATCCATGCAGCAAGTGCATGTAGTATTAACATAAATTAGTGCCCTGGATTAAGTGGGTGACTCTGGAAATTAACTAAATGCCTTGGCTCATTATCTCTCTGGCATAAACTTCTCTGCAATTCAGCTGAGGTCACTTTCTCTACCCCGTTTTCCCCTGCCTCTCCAGCTCAGTGATTGTTAGTGAGAAACCAGCAACTGAAATGCAGCAATTCCCTCCTGAATGCTACAGATTTAACTTCAGCTTAGGGAACACAGGGATCTGTGTGAACCCCAGACTTGATCCCAGGGATTTCAACTTAGTAACATACAGGGAAGCTGATAACTAGCATGATTCAAGTCGCATCTAAAACCCATAAGAGGACATGGGTTCTGACTGTTTGGTGCAGATTTGCATCCTCTGCAGTGAACATCCCTGATTGTTCCTTTTTCTAGGGCTGACTGGCAATTAACAATAGAGATTTAGGCTATAATTTTCTGATAGTTTCCTTGAAGACAGGCATAATTTTTCAGTGCTCAGGGATGATTTTTCATCTCCTCAGATAGCTGGTTGGGAATAGGCCTTACAGTGGAATAAGTGTGCAGTCAATTTTCCAATGTCTTAGCTAGTAAAGGACTGGGATAAGAGGAAAACCACAAATAATACGGTGCTGCTGGGAAAACTGTGGGAGTATGATGGAGAAGCACTGACCACATGGAGTCAAAGTCGGATCCATCTGTGCTTATTAGCTCCAACAAAGCATCAGTGCTTCAGGACTGGAGTGAAGCTGTTCAGATGTGTCTGCACCATGCTTTCCAGTACTTTGTCAGACACTGGTGCATTTCTTCTTATTTTCAGAGGATTGTAAAAAAATTCCTTTGCCCTAATTTCTTTCTTAGGCTTTCACAGCCAGAAAGCTCTTTATGTTTCTGTTTTCTTGTCTGTTGTGTAAGAAACGCTGCTGCAGGCCTGGAGACTTAAAGCCCTTCAGGTTAAATTCCCTGGAGATCAGAAGTGAGCTTTAATTTCTTTTCTTCCATCGTCCCATCTATTTTACAGGAACTTCCTGCAGCACTCAAGTCTGCTCTCTCAGGTCATTTGGAGGCAGTGATCTTGGGCTTGCTGAAGACACCAGCACAGTATGATGCCTCTGAATTGAAAGCTTCCATGAAGGTAAATAAGCTTTGAAATTTAACGTTATTGATCTGATGTCGCTCTCTTGGGAAAGAATATGAACTTCATATCCAGGGCCATAGTTTTCAATCTGATTTTTTTTTTTTTAGTGCCACAATTTAAATATCAGCTGCAAGGCATCCAAAATGAGAGAAGTCATGGAACTATGTGGTTTTCAAACTCTTAATTAAATCCTTTCTTTAAGGAAGAAGTTATTCTTGTCAGCTCAGGAGTAAGAGGCAGACTGCTCTGCCTGGCTGCTTTGCTGACTGCTCTTACAAACAATGCACAGGTTCATAGTATGAGAAACCTTTAAGAGCAGCTGTTAGGAGGAGCCATCAGGTCCTCTGCTGGCATTTATAGGCTTAAACAGTTGTTTTCAGTTACTGGATCATATCACTCATCTGGAAAGAACATCCTGTACCAGACCTGCCCTTGTGTAGAAGACAAGGAGGATGGGGCATCAAAAGCAGTCTTTGCAGAAATAGCTGCTCTGCAGGCCACTGAAACAAGACTTGAGAGCTGCTCATCAGTACAAGCTCTTTTTTAAGCAAACTAAGGTGTGGGAAATTTTAGTTATAATCATAATTTACATTCTGGATGTTCTTGTTCAAGTTAATTTTTGTTTTTAAGAACTAAAGACAAGTAGTAAGTTAAGTCTGAAATTTAGAACATGTCAATAAAACCAATTAGTTAACTTTTCCAGATGATTAAAAAGGTGTTAATAAACAAATAAGAAAACAAAACCACTCCCTCCACCACATAAACACACACACTACCTGCACTCTCCAAAAAAAACTTAGGGCCTCAAACCCAAAAAAACCAACCCACTATGGAGATGGTAACTCTTCAACTGTGGGCCAAATGCCTTGTTTGAGTAATCAGATGCTGCCCTCTCCTGGTCTGAGTACAGCCTGTCCATAATTTAAACTGACTCAGACTAGTTTGGGATTAAAGACCAAGCAATTGTCTCAGAGTAGTCCCTAATGTAGAATATTCTGTGCTCTCCACGGGTGCCTCCTCCCAGCAACCAAGCACCTGGTCTGAATTAGCAAAAGCTCTCAATGCTCTGAATTTGCCTGAACTTAAGTTTGGCTTGCTACATAGGGCATTACAAGCTGTGACTTTGGCATCAGAGTTGAGGAAAGCAAAGTTATCACTTTAGTGATAATTAATAATTAATTATTTTTCTGTTACACATTCTTGAAAATATTTCAAAAATATTTAGGAAATTATATATGTTGCTAGTCTTCATTTTTTCCCCAGATGCTTATTAGAGCCACTGTGTGGAAAGCTCTCCTAGTTCTCTTAGCTTTAAGCCATTTTAATAGCGTTACTTGGGTTTACTCCTCTTTTTCTTTTTTTTTTTTTTCTGTTTTTCCTGTTTTCTTGCCCCTTCAAGGCAGACATTTTACCCAAAGGGTACTTTGCCACATAATTGCCTCCATTTTCCACACATTCAAGACTGCAGCATGAGACATTTTCCCAGGATGTTACTTCTTTTGAAATCTTGTGGAAACAATGCCCATTTTTGCCACATGCAAAATGACATTCTGTTACAGATAGGCTTAACAAACAGCATCCTAACAGGAGGATAAGACTGGGTTTTCTTCCTGTGCTCCCAGTGGACAGAAGAAAAATCACACAAGCCACGATAAGCTGACCTTCTCCAGTTTTGCTGGTGAGGATGCCACTGTTTGTGCAGATGCACATTGCCCAGAGAGAACATCGATGGGATCCCTTAAGCCATTAGAAATACTCCATCTGTTTTTTCTCAGGAGCAGTTGGCAAAAAATATCCCTGAACTGTTAGAGTGGGGGACAGGAGATGTCCATAAAATGTTTTCAAGCCATTTAAGCATTCCTGTTCATTGCTAGCTCCTAACTGAGTCCCTTGTGTGTTGCAGGGGCTGGGAACTGATGAAGACACACTCATTGAAATCATCTGCTCCCGAACAAATCAGGAGCTCAGTGAAATCAACAGAGTCTATAGGGAAAGTAAGTTTACATGGCAAGTTTCCATGTACTGTCTTTTACACTAAATTACTTGGATAAATTCCCCTCAGTGTGAATTTCATTGTTAGGAAGCTCACTCAAATCTGCTCTGGGTCTCGGGAGTTTTGTACTGGTGTTCTGGATATTTGTGTGGTTTATATAGTCTTGTCATGTTGCTTGGTAGCAAATAGATTGAAGGCTGTTTGCTACTAATACAAGTTGTGTCCAAATGAAATTTTTTATGAGCTTTCTATGAGAGACTGCACAAAAGTCATGACTAGCTGGGTTTGATGCAGACAAGCATGGGCTCGTTTTCCTTGTCCTCCACACCTGACTCAGATTGTAGCTGTTTGTTCATGTGCATAAATCCCCATAATTAGCAACCCTTTTTCTTGCAAAGGAGTATTTATAAGACACCCTTTGACTGAAAAGAACTCTTTGTTTTCTAGTGTACAAGACAGAACTGGAAAAGGACATCATATCAGACACATCTGGTGACTTCCGCAAGCTAATGGTTGCCCTGGCCAAGGTAGGGCTGTTCATACTTTTCCACTTTTTCTAATGTGCCTGAGTGGTGGCTGTCAGTGAAATAATTTGGTTTCTGATACACTCTTAGATTTCCCTGTATTTTCACTGACCTTTGGGGGAAAAATATTTAAATGTTGAAGGGTAAGGTATTTTAACTGAAATGCAGCTTTCACAGCATTAGCTTCATAGTGCGGGTGAAGTATGCAGTTACTCATTTAGCAAATTCAAGTTTAAAAAAGAAAAACAATTGAATATGTGCATAACAAACTGCTTACTTTCTATGAAACCTTTCTAAAATACTGATATCTTGTTTGAAGGGCAAAAGGTGTGAAGATACCTCTGTGATTGATTACGAGCTGATTGACCAAGATGCCAGGGTAAGTGCTGGTAATGACCATGAAATATCTCCAGTTGGTCAGGCTTTGGGGGATATTGAACATAAAAATACTGTGGAAGTGGAGAGCATTTGTGAAGTAGGTGTGTATTTCAGATTGTTGTTCACGGTAGTGTTTGCATGGTGTCAGTGAATCTGCCACTTGTAATCCTGATGCCTTCAGGTATCGATTTTCACAGACTACTTACTCACTATACAGAAGCTGTCTGGTATTTCTTTTAGACACATGGAGAGAGAGCCTTAAACAAAAGGAAACACATGTATTGCAGTGAACTTAGTGGCTGTTAATTCTTGTTTGATGCATCTACATCTGGCAGGAGCAGTTCTGCTGAGGTAAACAGAGCTAAATACAGAGTAAAGCTGTAGCCAGAGATGAATACAAAGTAATTAGTCTTAGTGTCAGATTTAGATCCTTAAATGTTGTCCTGGTAACGTGTCCTTATGTGTTTCTCCCACAGACACAGTTCCACTAGTGCTTGTTTTTCCAATAATTGTATACATCTGCAAGGCTTCTTCTGCAGCTCTTGATTTTTTTGTGATTTTCTTTTTCTTTCTAACCCCAGGACCTCTATGATGCTGGTGTGAAGAGAAAGGGAACTGATGTCCCCAAGTGGATCAACATTATGACTGAAAGAAGTGTTCCCCACCTGCAGAAAGGTACTATTCAAAACACAGATTTTTTTTTTTCCTGTAAGAGAAAGTTATAACAAAATGGTAACTATTTTGTCCCAGATACAATTGAAATGATTGTGGAAAGCACTCAAAAAACATAGGAGATTTTGTAAATCTTAATTCATGTCCAAGGCGTTAATTTTTTTTAAAAATCTAGTTATTTCTGTGGATGTGTTGATCTCACATTTTCAGTGTGTACAGCTCTTTTTTACAGAGGTGTAACAATGCTTGATTATATGTCACATACACTGAAAACAAAGTTGTTGCTTGAAAGCAAAGATGGATTCAGGAGACCTTGAGAAGTCCTTTAGCTTTTACCTCTGTGCCAGGGGAGCTTAGCTATATCATGTGTTTAAATCTGCCAGTAAAGACTCAAAAGCAGCTCTGATACTGCTGTAAAGTAGCACATGGGAAAAGCCATTTGAAGACTTTTCAGAGCTTAAATCACTGTTGTTTCAAGAAATACCAGAACAGGATTAAGATGGTATTTTCACAGATTTTGGAGGTGTTAAGGGAAAACAAAAAGGCCACGGCATGGCACCTTTAGCTGACAAACTTATGCTTGTATTTAAGATGAGATTCTCAGAAGGACTTGCAGAGATATTTATTAATCATGTATCTCGACATTCCTGTGTCTGTGTTCATGCTTTGGGTGGTTATTTCTGCCAGTTCTTGGTCTGGTTTTAATTTCACCTACTTCCTTTTCTGTGCTAGTGTTTGACAGGTACAAGAGCTACAGCCCATATGATATGTTGGAGAGCATCAAGAAGGAGGTTAAGGGAGATTTGGAGAATGCCTTTCTGAATCTTGGTAAGTTACCCTGAAGTAAAGACTGTCTTTATATGGGATCTCTTCAGGGCTCTTGCAATGTTTCATGATAAAGGTAGGCAGATTCACCCTGCTGGATGAAAAATTAGCTGGACGTACTGGTGTTGTTGGACCCACTGGTATATTTTAGAATATTGCAGATATTGAGAAGCCCTTATTTTTGCCCTCTGCAAAATGTAAACTTTGTTTTCCAGTTAAAATGAAAATGCATGTGTGTTGTGATCTGCTGTTAGTTCCACTTTTTTTTGATAGAGAGGCTTAATATTTGTTTCCCTAAGCAAACAAAAAGGTTGAAATTGTTCAGTACCCACATAGGCTGGAGAGAAAACTGTGTGTGTGTGAGAAGATAGGCAGGCAGTGAGGGGTGGTAGGGGCTAATTGAAGAGCTGATTTGACACTGAATTCTCTGAAATAGGGAGGCAGGGTGTAAGGCTGATACTATGCCATGAGGTGAAGATGACGAGGATGTCACTGTGTTTAAGAGGGAGTTCTTTAAGGGGAAACTCCATTTCAGACTGAGGGTGAACTGAGAGCTGTGTAATGCAAATGGAGTGTAAACAGAGCTCAGCCTTGAAAAGGAGGCTTCTCATGGATTAGTATACAAGGAGTGTTTCCAGAGGAGAGATTGCTTCTGTAAGTGGAACCATGAATGGGGAGCTGTGGAGGAGGGCTAGCATTCTTAAATGATACAATTCCAAAATTACGCAAATTCTATGGAAGGCAACACTTCCTAAGAATGTGAGCATCTGTGATTCAGTCACAGGCTAAACATAACAAATTCTAAGTAGCAAAGCAGACTAAAGTATTTTCTCTGTGTCCCCTTTTTGGAGGAACTTTTGCTGAAAGCCTTATTTTGACTACTTACCATATTTTTAGAAATGGCTGCAATATTCTCTGTCGTGTGTATGGACAGGACATTTAATTGTTCTTGTCTCTCTCTTCAGTCCAGTGCATTCAGAACAAGCAGCTGTATTTTGCAGACAGACTGTATGATTCCATGAAGGTAGGAAAGACTGTTTTTTCTTTCTGCTTTTTTTTGTTGTTGTTGTTGTTGTCATTGTTAGGCACTTCTCTTCATATGAAATGTGGCTGGCATGTGAATAACAATTACCTAATATTGTTCAAAAGCATTCTTTAGCAGTTATGAGCCTGGATTATCTCTACAGATTCATCTGGTGTAGGGAAATGTAGGAAAGGGTCTTATAATAAAGATCTTTATAAGATCAGTTGATTATAATTAGCAAAGTTAGACACATCTTTTGCATGTAACTGAGGTGATAGCAGAAAAAGCTGTTTATTGAATACCAAAATAAGATACTGAATTTGCCTCAAAATATTTTGTGAGGAAAAAGAATGAAAGAGAAATGCTTAATGACAGGCATTAGGCAATTCCAGAAGACTGGGTTAACCAAAAGTGCTGCTTACACTCTAAGCTAAGTTTGTGACTGCAAGTTGCTTAAACACTGCTGGTGAGAAAGGTGCATTCATGCCCAAATTCTTGGATCATAATAGTGACCTTTTTTAGAAGATTTATTTCATTGTATCTCTTATTGCTCATCTTGGTTGCCTGTAGTTTGCTGTCCTACCATTAACTAATGGTGGCTTGTTATGCATTTCAGCTATTGCAGCTCTAAATGTGTGTCTGCTTGTAGGGCAAGGGAACCCGGGACAAGGTCCTGATCAGGATTATGGTATCCCGCTGCGAGGTTGACATGCTGAAAATCAAGAGTGAATTCAAGAGGAAATATGGAAAATCTCTCTATTATTTCATCCAGGCAAGTTTTTCATCTTTGGTTTTATATAATGGGCCTTTGCTGCAGTCCTCATTGGATTTGTGGTACCACTAGAATTCATGGGAGGTGTGTTAGAGGCTGCAGTGAGAATATTGTATTATCTATGTATTATGGAAAACCCCACCTTTATCTTCACAGTCCACAGCTGGTACAGTTCCTGGCAGCCACTTGACAGTGTATGCAGGCTTTGTGCAATCAACTGATGTGTTCTGAAGGAAAATTCTGTTCACCAGTCCCTATCCTCAGATCAAAAGAAAAGACAGTTGTGATTGCTGAGTGAAAATAGAGCATCTAAATTGCTACTTCCTTTAGTTTCAGTGCTCAAGGAGCCGGCTCTTCAGTTAGAGTGACTTTTGTCCATTTCTGTGATTAGACAGGAGCTACAGGTGCTAGGTTTGTCTAACTTGGGGCATAGGTAAAGAGCATCTGTTTCAAAGCTAATCTTCACCCTCACACCACCATATGCTACATTATTCCTTATGTAGATGAAGCTGAGTCAAAATCTTAACCCAGAAGCTTTTCCTCGAGGTGTCAATTGTAGGTTATTGGCAAATGTTTTTAATAGTGACCTTGGTACATGATTTTTGCAGTGATCAGTGAGACAGAGCAGAATCGAGTCCTTCAGCTTTCCTTTGTTATGTTACTCTTTTTCATACCCAAATTTCTCTCTTCTTGGCCTTGCATTTGTATTGCAAGAATGATTAAATAATTTCAGTTCATACCTAAGTAAAAATCAGTCAAGATAGTTTCCTCCAGACTGAGAAAACTTCAATGTGAATCGTAGACTGTCCCACAGGTTTAGGGTATAATTCATATGCTTTCACATTTTGTGATTGTTTCCTAATTTGTATTTTGTATTTTTCTTCCCTTGCTTTACAGCAAGACACAAAAGGGGATTACCAGAGGGCACTGCTGAACCTGTGTGGTGGAGAGGACTGAAAACTGTGATGGAAGAAACCCAAGTCTGGAGACGTGCCGTTTTTTTTTTAGCTCTTCACTTTACTGTAATCCTAGAAAACCTGAATTTCCTAGCTAACCTTGACTTGCCCTTTCCCTGCCAGAGCGCTGCTGCAGTTTGCTCCCCTGCGCTGTGCGTGCCCCTCTCAGCAGCTCTGCTTGGCTCTGCCAAAGGTTCTAACAGTGTATAGCCAGAGAAACTAACCCTCCAGGGAGAAACGGGCTCACACGTGCTTGTGGAAGGCTCTGCCTCTCTGTGTGATGTTTCTAATAAAACAAATAAAAATGACGTTTTACTTTAAAAATACGGGTTGTTCAGACCTTAATTTGAAAACTGTCTGAACAGTTGATGTGTATTGAGCTTTTCCTCTCCATTTTTTGTGTTGTTTTTATCCTCCTAGGGTTCACTACTTGTGACTGAAAACTTATCTTCTTCCCTCAAGCCCTTCATCTGTTTAATAATTCGCTTTGTCAGCAGATCCAAAACCATTCTCTTCACTGGTTGAGAGAGATGATCCTGCCCCTCTGTTTGGCCCTACTGAGGCCACATCTGATGTGCTGCATCCAGTCCTGGGCTCCCCAGTACGGAGAGACATGGAGCTCCTGGGGTGGCTCCAGTGGAGGGCACGAAGATGATTAAAGGAATGGAGCATCTCTTTTTTAAGGAGATAGTGGGGGAGCTGGGCCTATTGAGTCTGGAGAAGTCTGAGAGGGGATGTAATTAATGCATATAAAGTGGGTGCCAGTTGATGGTGCCAGACTCTTTGCAGTGGTGTCCAGCAACAGGATGAGAAGCAATGGCCATAAACTAAAACACCTAAGAAATTTCACCTCAGCATGAGAAAGAACTTCACATTGAGGGTAGCAGAGCACTGGAAGAGCTTGCCTGGCGTGGTCATGGAGGTCTCTGGAGACATTCCAGACCTACTTGGACATGTTCTTGTCATCTGCTCCAGGTGATCCTGCCTGGGCAGGGGGTTGGACTGGATGATTTCCAGAGATGTCTTCTAACCCTGACTGTTCTGTGATCATCTTTCCCCTAATTAAGTGCCACAGAAACTTGAGCCACAGCCATTTCTGCCTGCCTGTGAGGGGCCAACACTTGAATCCCTCCTCAACGTTTAAACACTTTGTGTGCCTGTATGCAAGGGGGAAGAGTTTGAGAACCCTGAGAGCAGCCTGTCTGTAACAGCAGTGTTTTCTGCAGCAGAGCCGGGGCTGGGGATCGCTGCCCAGGTGCGCTGGGCCCGGGCCGGTCTGAGGTGAGCGAGATAGAAGTTGGTCTTTCTGCGAGGAGCGAGTTCCTGCCGTCCTCCCGCGGCAGGGCCGGGGCCGGGCCGGCCCAATGGAGGGACCGAGCCGGGCGGGCCGGGCCCAGCCGGGCTGAGGGCACCAATGGAGGAGCCGGGCCCGGCCGGGCTGAGGGCACCGATGGAGGGGCCGGGCCGGGCTGAGGGCACCGATGGAGGGGCCCGGCCGGGCTGAGGGCACCGATGGAGGGGCCCGGCCGGGCTGAGGGCACTGCAGACTATGGCCACCCGGCACAGTCGAGAGCCGGTAGGATGCGCTGCTCTTGTCTTACTGAGACACTTTCTCCTACTACATGAAAGTCATACCCGAGTGTTAGGGAAAACGTGTAAAGAGCAAGACTTTCCCCCAGCTGGGAAGGAGGCGCGTTGCCCTCACGGTTCAGCGAAGGCTGAAGGGAGCCGCCATCCAGGTGCTCTCCGGGGGCTGCTGATCACATCCCCAGCACAACTTGGTGCTGTATCACGGAGTTGTCAGGAGGTAAAATGGTTTCCTCTTTCACAGCTGTTGCTCCTTTGGAAATGCAAAACTGCCTGTCAGTACCAGGTGTTTTCCCTCTGTCATTATGTGGTTTGTAGCCCTGTTTCAATGGCTCGGGTACGCCTCAGAAATAATTTTGATCTCGGAGATGTAAGAAGCACACAAGGAGGCTGTTTCATGCCACCATTAGAAGGGTAAGAGATTTTGCTTAAATGCCATTGGCTGCAGACCACAAAAAATATTCGGTGTGAAAACATAGCAGTTGGTAAAACATTGGTAACTTAAATGCACAAATGATACTATTTTTCAGGATCAGCTCCAATTTAATGCCTGATGGAGCAGTGTCATTCACACCTGTTTACAAAATGCCTCTGTCTAGGTTTGTACGTTTAAAAAGTATTGCTGAGATAGCAAATCATTCTTTGAATCTAATTAGGTAAGTCATCTCTATAAATGTTGCTTGCTCAAATGTGGCTCTATAAAAGAAATCAAACTGCAAGCATTTTTCCAGTCAGTGGAATGAACAACTAGAATTTGATGGCTGGCATGCTCTGCCTCACTGCCACAGGATGTTCAAAATTGCAGGCTGTCTTTCTTCAGGAGCAAAACCATGTTCAACCTGCAGGGTTTCAAAGGCCAGGATAATTTTTACTGATTTTAGTCTTGGAAGTAAATTAGCCTCCTGTGAGATCTAGAAGATTTCTAGAAATTCAAATTGTTTGTTGGCATTGTTGATTTTTAATTTTTTTTTCTTTTTAATTACAGGCTTATTGATGTTTCAGATAGGAATAAATTTCCAAGCTCTAATTTTGATCCTGTCGTTTAGTTGCAGCCTTGTCAATAAGCAAGATGGGTCCCTGTCCATGGTGTATTGCAAAAATCAGGTCTCCAAGACTTTGTAAGATAGGAATACATTGAAGAATGATGTTTGACAGTGTTGCAACATTTTATTAGTAAATCCCCACATGGCAAATTAAATACATGATTAAGAATTAAGAAACAAAATTTCAGTTGTTGGTAATGTAATTTAGACTATTATCTAAGACCTATTTACATTCAGAAGTAACAAAACAAACAAACAAACCCTTAAAATTTGCTACTCCCAGTTTTTGTTGTCCCAAGAATCTCTTAAGAAATTTTTTTCAGGTCAGATACTGATTCAGTTTTTTATGTTTGCTCTTTGGTGTTCCTATTCTAATAGCACAGGCAATAACCACAAGTTTTACACTTCATTGGCACCGTTTCTTTAACTACCCCAAATTGCACAGCAAATAGCAGCAATAGGATTTAATTGGATGTATTTCTTACCAGACCTACTGTTTTACTCAGACATTGGAATATAGAGCTAAAGAACTGTACCTTTGGGCCAGTATAACTTAAACTTACTAAGAGAGTAGTGATGTTTCTAGCATGGAGAGATAGTTCCTTGTCCTATATATGAGGGAGACTTTAGTGTTCCTTTTTCCTTTAGTTTCCTCTTCCTTTTTTAAGAATTCCCTTACTCATATTTCAGAAGAATTTTTCTAAGTAGGGGTCTAAACAGTCTAATTCAGAGTAAGAGAACATCACCAAAGAATAGTTGTCATGCTTGCACTAAGCACGTTCCTTATTTCTGCAATTCCTGCCTTCACTTGCAAAGCATCTAAACATCTTATAAAAAAGCAGTTTATTAGTGCTGTGCACTGATGAGGAGTCATGCAAGATGTTTTACAAGTGAGAAACAGATATAGAATGGCTTAATTAAATTTAAATGTAGGTCAGCCAAAACTGAAGCAAACATTTACATCCTGATAAAAGAAAAGGTTCCTTGCATGATGGAAGCTTTGACTCCTTGCTGTTTAATTAGTATTAAAAAGTTGTCTATAATTTCCTTTTTCAAATGGGTAATGTTTGCTCTCTGAACACTGCTTCGACTGTTTATAGGGGTTGTTCCTTAAGAGTGCCTTTTTCCCACTGCAGTGAGGACAGACGAGCTCTCCAGAAGCGCCACGTGGAGCAGCAGAGTCGCGGTTTTGGTTCGGGGTGGGGTGTCCGGCGTGTCTTTCTGTTTACACCGTGTCCCTTCTAGAGAAAGAGCCGCACTCGGGGGGCGCCTTTGGCCGCAGCCGTTTCCATCCGCAGGCCCTTCGGGGCTGAGGCCCGGCCGGCGGCGGGGCCGCGGCTCCCCCGGCTGCACTGGCAGCGGCCGCTCACGAGAGGGCGCTCGGAGCAAGCGCCAAGGCGCTCCCGCCGCCAAACAAAACAACGCCGACCGCTGGAATCTCTCCCTGCACATGAACTGTGCTCTCTCCAAACATTTACATTCCCTGACTCTAAGCCTCCGTGTCAAAAATTCAGTTTCATCTTCCAGTATTTTTTTCCTGCTCTCTTCTCTAAAATACTTCACCAGTTTTAATAATTGCTCTCTTTATGCGTAGGCAAACGAAATGATTTCTTAAGTTCTAATCGTGTTGTAAATTTCCAAAACAGAGAGGTTTTCTACAAAGAACCTTTCAAAGAGTGGGTTAATAATGATAATAAGTGTAAAGGAATTTTCTTCCTTTTCTTTAAAGGAAGGGGGTTTGATCTTGAAATTATCTGCTGCTTCCTGACTTAAATCAGGTACATTGTTATTTTCTGTCGAAAATGAAACACAACCCCATATCTTTTGCTATGTTCATAATATAAAAACTGCAGGCATTGCACACTCATCGCATTTTCACCACCTTCGCTAATAACAAAATATATGTGTTATTAAAGTAGCTTTTCCAAGGGAGATATTTAAATTTATTCATGTGTATTAACCCTCCTTTCCTCTCACTTTGACTGATCTGTTCACAATGGGCAATGTTTTTAAAATTTTAATGCAGAAAGAATTTATTCAGTTATGTGAGGTGACTGTTCATCTTAAGCATTTCTAGGATCAAGAAAATATGATATTCATTAAACTTCTTATGAGTATGGCTTATTTAAAGTCTGTTTAATGCTGAACACACACAAAAAAAGAACAAACCCAAAAGCAACCAACAACATATGTAGCTATTTAAGAAGGCTGATTGGAACACAGGCTATTGCTGTGATTCCTGATTGAATAACTACTGAGGAATGTGGCCAATACTCTCTTCTGCTAAGTGTCCTTAGCTGCCTGGTTTATACTGACTTACTTTCAGGTAATGTTTTACTTGTAAGGTAAAAATAAAATGGAAGGCTTGTGAAGGCTCTTTCTAAGCATACACAGAACTTATCTGAAAATCTGCTTTTAATATTATTATTGAATGATCATTGAATCTATTTTATCACTTCTGTACAAAAATCAGGATGAATTACCTGATTCAAAATAGGCATCTTATTAAATGTTGAACTTAGCAAATATTTTGCAGTTGCATTCTATGAAAGAGGAAGTTTTATTTAAAGTAGCTGTAACACCATTTGATTTTAAAACAAATACTACAATATTTTAGATCTATGAAGCACTAAAGATGGATAAGTATTCTGGGAAAGTAATTTTGTTAACATTTTGTAAAAAAATATTAAATTACTATTAATAGATAGATTTTCTGTGAATATATATAGTAAATTGCATTTTGTTTGTGAGAAGGTATAGCAACTAACTTATTACAAATATGTGAACAATGATGTGCTTAAATACATCAGTAAAGCAACAGTTGGCATTGTACAACAAATACATTAATAACGGGGGATTTAAATTCTTTCCCACTCCAGGTTTTTCCTCCACACTCACAAAAAAACCCCACATGTTAAGAGCTCTTCATGTGTGTTTTAGGCTTTACTGGGAACTCCTAGTTCTGAATTCTCCTCATTGTAGGGAAGTTTTCCCTGCAAGCAGGAAACAGACTGGACTGTCGTGGTTCTGGACTGTGACCACATTGTAGTGTTATTATTGCAAATGATGAATTACCCCTGGTCTCTTGGAACTTTGTATAGTACAAATGCACTCAATACATCAAGGTTTTAATAGCTTAGTTTTAAATACTTTATGTTACAAGATCTTATTTAGTAAATCTTTAGGGTAAATCCAGGTGAGAAGAGGCTGATGTGAGCTATAATTACACTGGGAATATACTGGCAGAATTTGTTTGCCCTGGTTTGAGTTTTGGGTGGGGTTTCGATTTTTTTACTAGAGAAAGTCTTACTAAAGAAACTGCTTTTTATTTTCTAGTTGCTTTCAGCTCTCACATGCTACATGTTTGATGTGGGTAGATGGGACAATTTTCTTCTTTTTTCTGTTCCTCTTGTGCCTTGGTCTATTTTATTTTACTTTGAGAAAACAGGCTTAGATACCCTGCCGGTTCAAAACCTGCCTGGACATGAGCAGTATTAGGCTGTGTGTGCCATGTAGAAGAAAATAATTTTTAAAAAATGTATTAAGATGGGATGGGACTTCTTCAGTTATTTATCCCTCCACCATTTCTTGCCATAGACATGCAGACAGGATTGTGAAGAGAAATCAGAAGTGCAGTTATTTCAGAAATAAACCGCTGTATCTCTAATTGGTGATAATGCTAATGCAGTGTTTTAAAACAAGGAATTGGAACTGAGTAGGAGCCACAAGGCTGAAAATAACGAACTCCAGTAAGGTAAGTGATGAACTGACAAAAAAATTCAGGCTGTGTGTTATGAGTGGAGCTCTGACATAGTAGAACCAAATATAGGAAATAAATTTGCAATCTGCCTTTGTCTCTTTTGTTTTAAGCAATGTATGGCAGGTATTTTGGGTTAGTGGAGGTCATAGCTCAGAAGACACCCTGATGTGGGATGAAGAAGCTGCAGAGCTGCCTCTCTAGGCTCTGTGTATAAGAACTGTGTTTTAGGACAGGAAGTTGAGTAAGTAGCAGATAATATACATACACTGATTGATCTCTTCTGATTAACTATTATAAAGAAAAGAAGGGAATATGGTGTGCAATGTATGGAAGGAAGCCCCTGAGATGGGGAGGGAAGGCTGGGGCCCCAGTGTGATGTGTCCGATAAAGGCCTGCCCGGGCTGTCTGAGTGAGTAGAATGCTCAGCTAGAGCCTTGAGCCAGCTGTAAATGCAGGTCTGTAGCTGCAGTATGAAGCATTAGGCACTCCAGTGGAAGGTCCAGACCTGTCATTTTCAGCAGTAGGAATTGGCTGTCTAAACACCTTTCAGTGTCTGAGTCTCCTGTTGTGTGACTGCCTCCTAACATCGGGCATTTATCAGGTTCTGAAGTGCTGCAGGCCCTTCAGCCAGGACAGTGCCCCAGGGACCTTGTTCAGAGTTTCACCTAAACAGGGCAGATACAGGCCCTGCAGATATCCTGACTTTTTGGTCCCAGTTTTCTTTGTCTCTTAACTTAATCTTTGTCATCACATATTCTTAGGTCATCAGAAAATCTCATTGTTTTAGTAAAAATCATAAGAAGATTGGAAGAAGTTGCTGCCAATTAAAAATAAATGTGAATTGATTATGAAAATGCTCTTGATTCAGGATAAATAGAGTAGTTTATGTATTTTCTAAGTATAGCTGTCCTCTTCTCCCCCCAACAAGGTGCTAGTAAACATTTGCTACATTTTTCAGGTGTAGGCATGAGCGCATGTTTTGAAACAATATTACCAAGGCATACTGTTCTCTTTTTAATTACACTGGCAGCAGTTTGGACTCATTGATAGAAGAAGAAAAATAAACACTCTGTGGGACAGAATTATCTGATTGCAGTTCCCTTTTTTCTCTTCATCTGTTGTATGACATTATCCAGGTAATTTAGTTTATTTAGTTTTCCTTTTAAATTAGAGATTAATTTCCTCTTTATTAAAAAAAAAAGCCAAAAACCAACAACCAAACCCCCCCTGTATTTTCAAGTAATTCTTGATACAGCAAACCTGTTAGAGCAGTTGATGAGCTGTTTTCATTAAGTGTTTTCAGCTCCCAAGTTCAGTTCTTCAGGACTGATTAACATTAATGATTATGTTTCAGCTCGAATGCTGCCTGGGAAATGTGTTTTGAAGCTTTGACCCAATTTTCATAGCCTGTGTATCAAAGTTATTTCCCCAGGTGGACAAGTACTTTCGTAATTGTCCAAGCTGCAGGTCTTGGTCCTACCTTGCACTAGGGCAAGAGTGAATCTGGAAACTTGGGACAAGGCAGCCAAGAAGAGAATGCACAGCTCAATATACAATGTTTTGTACAGTAAATGGAGCAGCTGGTGTACGAGTGAGCCTGTTAGGCTGAAATACTGGGGGGTCTTATGATAGGAGAACTGTCCTGTCTGTCATTCCAATGCTCTTTGGCCAATCTTCAGTCTTTTGGGGGGTCTTCTGTCATTGATGGTTCTGGGTGGGGTTTTTTCTGTATCTGTTTCAAAATGACTACATGCTCTGCTGTTCTCTCCCAAATCAATGGACCATAAAATGTGTATTGTTTTTCAGATCTGTTTTTCAATCTACCTGGCTTTTGTACACATATAGTCCAGGTAAATGAAGTGGTTTGCTTTGAAAGCAGATTAAAAGTGTAGTTTGCTCTCTTCCTGATCCTTCTGAACTACCTTCATCTCTCTTCTTTTTTCCTTTTTTTTAATCTACAATTCTTTTAATTTTCTCCTCTTAAGTCATGGAGTAAAAAATGAGAACAAGCCTAGATCTAAAGCTCAGATCTTAAGAGCCTTGATCTAAAGCTCAGGGAGATCAGTTGAGAAGGCTGATACTGATTCTGGTATTTGAGAATGTTCAAAAAGACAAGGTTATGGAAGAAATTTTCCTTTCTGTGGTAAATACTACACTGGATCATTGGAAAAGAGCTCAGCTTTGTATTAGTGTATAGATTTGCCATTAAATCATTAAGAGGGTCATTACACAGATTCAAATTCAGTGTCAGATTTTCCAGATGGGCTTTTTCAGTATTAGTGGTGCCAGTGAATTCAGAGGGAATTGCAGGAAGAGCATCCAGCAAAGTGAGGATAGCTGCTGCTGAAACCTCTGCTTGGCTCAACTAGGAATTTATTGTCATTAAAAAGAAAATATTGGTGAGAACATAACCTCTTGTAATGTCTAATGTTTTATTGGCTATAAAAGATAAAATACAGAGTAAAGAGAAGTAAAATAGTATTTTGTTAGGTCAGGAGGTAGATTTATGCTGCTACTTACTGATGGAATAATCAGTGGGTCATAAAGATCAGACTGCCTGCCTCCTATCTCTTTTTGTGTGTGTGTGTGTGTATTCAACAATCTCTTCTTTGTGATAGTTAGGCCCATGGGAGCTTACCAAAACACCAGGTCCCTTTTGTCCAAGGGTATTAAATTATCTGTTTAGATCAAGCAGAATGTAGTGGATGCTTCTGCTTCAGACATTAAGCGGTTGGGATAGGACTAAATAGACCAGGATGCTTGACATGTGCAAATGGAGCACATGCTCACAAGGGACACTCAGCAGCGTTGTGAACTAATTCAGCACACACAGAGTAGGCATTAAATAAATTGTGCATTACCATTTGGTGGGGAGTAATAAGCAAAGAGATCTCAAAGTCTTCAGCTTAAAAGGAGTAATAGCGTATGTTTCCCACTGTTTCACGATATGTCTGGTGTGCTCTTACTCAAATAGATTAATAGTGAAAATAGCATCTGAAGGCTTCCCTAAAAAATGGCAACACATTGAGGTTTTTCATTAGATTGAAAATCCCTATGCTGTGATAAAATTGATAATATCTCATGATCAGTGGTAGAAGAAGCAAAGACTGAGTGGCACCATAAGGGAATTCTCTTTGGTAGAGCAGGGTGCTGTGGCAGAGGAGGAAAGTCTCTTTGTCAGAGTGAAATTGTCCAGCAGTGATACAGAGAATGTCATAGTTTGTCAAAATTACAAAGGGCTTTTTTTTGTCCCCTTTTCCCCTATAAGTAGCAGACTGAGGTTGTCTTGCAGATGTGAATTCCCGTAAAAACTTTGACAATTCCTTTTCTGTCCCTTGGAACAGGCTGCTCTGGACACATGATATTTTGCTGGATTAAAATTTCATTCCCAATTGTTGTGTTGAACCAGCTTTATCAGAGGTTTGAATTAATCCCAAAGACTTATTCTAAATAACTTAATTTGATACAGCCTGTAAGAGAATGCTGATCTCAGTAATGCCTGGTGCTTGGATATCAGTTGGACAGTGCTTGGTATCACTGCTATGCATTGTGTTAATTATATGAAACTTGTAAGAACCATGTACCTGCTTTTCCTCTTGGAACAAGGGGTTTAGTTTTGCTTCTGATCACTTTTCCTCTCTTTTGTTTTTCTACTTAGCCCCTTCTTTCTATCCCTCAGTGAGAAAAACAGGACCCCATCTCTTTTTACCCCTACAAAATGACTGGTGTTGTGCAATTCAAAATACGAAGAGAGAAAACCTGGAACATACATGTCATTCTTTCCATATGCATCAGGCAGTGCATTCTTACATTTCTAGATATGCAGAAAGAGATTTTTTTATATTCAAATCTCATACTCCTGCTTACCTGCACTGTAATAATCACTTCAAGGAAAAACAGCTGAAATCCTTGCAGCAGAAGAACAATTGTGATTATTCACCTTTGACTAAATCCTTTGTGCTCTTAAGGAAAATCAGGCTGAGTTCTCAGCTGCTGGTGTGGACAGTGGCACAGAGTGGGGATCACACCTGACCTGGGTGCTGAAATGTGACTTCTTCAGGGCTTTCCTCGAAATTAAGGAATGCCCTGTGTTCATAGCTCACAAGACTGGCAGCATGGCAAAAAGATATGAAGAACAACACTTTACACATTTTTTATTCTGGCTTTTATCCCAAGAGATCCCACAGAGCTTCAGTAACTACCATGGAACCTGCCTTTAATGAAGAGGAGTGACAGGCCTCAATTGTTTCAGCACATTTCCATGAGGGTTTTTTCCTCTTACAGACTGGTTCATTTTTCTGTCTCGGGAGGGGAGGGGAGGAGAGCTGCGTTCGGGGAGGTTTATATCTTTGCAACTCTGCTGGTATCCCCGTGAGACAGAAGTAAAGGATTTTTTTGTCTGTAGCTTCAGGATAGTAGCACACAAGAAGGATGCTTACTGTGGCCGTGCTGTTCTGAAAGGACTTTATCTCTGCAAAACTTCCTTACTTTTGCAGGGGTGATGTGACCTGCTGCTGCTCTTAGAGTGAAGTTCATTTGCTCCTGGTGTAGTGAATTGTCTTTGATAGTTCATGCAGTCATACACTGCTGAAATTGAGTTTTCAGCACAGTAGAATAAAGCACTCTGTGCATCACAGTGAAAGGGGGGGAAGTTAAGTTCTCTTTATACATGTGCTTTGCTGGGGCAGGTGACCTAAATGGCCATCTCTTCCTGTCACTAACTGTCTCCTATCCATTTGCTTTGAAATAAAATATAAGGAGTCTTCCTAGGCTAGGTCAATTATGGGTTTCCCTGCAGCATCAACTCCTTGGCTTATGGAGCATCTTGACTGTAATCTACTTAGAAACTGAACCTAGTTAAATGAGAACTTGGGTCACAGGTTTAAAAAAGAGATCTTCAAACTGGACAAACCAAGTGCTGCTCTGTTTGGTTCTCAACACTTTCTGCTGCTGCTAAGGAGCACAAGATTCTTTTTAGGACCCAGTTCTACTAATTAAATATGACACTTTTATTAAATATGTAAAACCACCCAATTGTCAAGTACAATGTAGAGCAAAGACAGCTGAGCAGGAGTGCCTGGCTGCAGGCAGGGATTTGCAAAGTCTGTGAAAAAACCCTGCAAGGGATGGGGATATTGAGGGTTGCACCGCACCGACTCCTGCAGAAGGGTGCTGTACTTTTCATTTTCCTTCATTGTACCTACGTGAATGGATCTTCTGGAGGGGCAGATGTTGGCCTCCCACCAATTCTAAATAATGGATGGTACCAGCATTTGTATTCTTTCTTTAGTGGAGCCAGTTTATGCCCGCTTTTACTGGCTCCTAGAGCCCAAGGAAATACATTTTAGAGCCAGCTCTGCTTCCATGGCTCTGGTTTGCCTTGCTCAGGAAGAAGCTGGGGCTGTTTCAGATAGGCCATCTGGCTCTCTTGAATGAGCTTATTAGTAATAGTGGAGGTGGGTCTATTAGCCTGGGACAGGAACTCAGAAACAGATGCTTTGTTTATGTGTAAAATATGGCTTCAAGCCAAAGCGCTAATCATGATTGCCTCTGAAGTGGTTCTAATCATCTGTATGAGACTGCAGCCGCTCTCGTGTTGTTTGTACAAGCTGGTAGTTTAGAGGTGTTGTGTACAAGATATTTGTAGTCATAATTTCTCCAAACAGGTTAAGGCAAACATTATGAGAATCAGCATATTAATGTGCTGTGTTTCAAATTAGAATTATAAACACACTTTCCTCATTGGAGGCTTAATCTGCTAGGAAGAAGCCAGATGTTTACTGATCACACCATTATTTAGAAAGACCTATCAAACTAAAACAAATTATTGTTGTTTAACTGGAGGAAAGCCTAGTTTTATGTATCAACTTAGTAAAACAGCTCTGTGCTGAGACTGACCGAAGGAGGTTTTTCCTTCAGGCAGTAGGCCAAACATGAATCCCAGCAGATGTGCAGGTTCCCCTTCTGGCCTTAGGACAGCAAAACAGGGTGTGCCTATATTTCTAGAGCATGTGTGTGAGGTATGTGATAACAGGAATTTAGTAGTTCTGGCTTGTTTTTACCAGAAAATCATCCTTGAGGCTTTTTAAGATTTCAGTTAACATTAAAAAAAAAGGATAAAATAAAGGTAGAAAAATTTGTGGAAAATGGAAATTTTAAGACATATCCTGTTTAGACATTTCCTATTTCTTATTTGGATGCTTTCCTGAGAAGGGGAAATTATGACTGGGCAATTTGCATGAATGGGTAAAATCAAGGTTTTAATGATAAATTATTTCATTTGTTTTGCAATTATATTTTGTGATTGAAAAAATGTGATTGTTTCAGGCAAAGTGGCTTTATCCATTCTTTCTTTTTACTTTCAAATTTCTGTTTTCATACATGCTTTCCTCACAGAATTTGAAATCAAGACAACTGTCTGAATCTGTCCCATGATCTTCAGTAAATTTTTGCTTCCATTTGTCTCCCAATAGAGTTTATTCCATCTTGTACAGGTTTTACATCAAAGTGTCTTTGCCTTTTTTCTTTCGTTAGGTCTTTCCCGTTTTAGTACTGTATGCCAGTCTTGCCTGCAACACCAGAGTCTGTGCTTTTACAACAGCATGAAGTTTACTTTTTCTAAAGCATCTGATCTTCAAAACATGCCTAAAACTTAAGCCCAAATGTAACTGTGCCAGACACAGGTTTTTGCTCTGTTCAAGGGAAAAGGAAGGTGTATAGTACAGGGATTGCCTCACCATCGTAGTCCTCTAAAGAGAAGATGCAATATCCAAGGTATGTGCCACACTTGTATGATATGCATCACACTGTCTGTGGATACATACATGGATACATGGATGTGCTTTTGTGGGCTTGTGGAACTATCAAAGGAAAACTGCCTTTATTGAATCTTCTCTGTGTGTGTGTAACTTTGAATTGTTGCTCTACAAAGTAGGGTATTCGTAATACTGTGAGACACACCCAAAATTTGTTCATTGTTTTTTGAATTGATGTTTCCTAAAACATATGATAGAAATACCTAAAATACTACAGTTATTTCCATGTAGAACAGATATAAACTGTGCCTTTCATTTAAAAAAAATAAGGTGGTAATGTGAAAACTCTGGTTTAGCTATGAACAGGCTGTGAGTTATAGTTTCTTGGAATGCTAGGTGGCATATAGGAGAAAACAGTAAATATTCAGTGGAACAAAACCTGACTGTCTAGCTGTATCTGTTGTTAATTAAACCTTGTAATCTTTTCCTTTTCCCTCTTGATTGCAGAAATGTAAAGGTTGGGTAAGTCAAAGCACACCTATCAACCTTTTGATAGTATTAGAGAACTAAGCATTCTCAGTTCTCTCACTGAAATCTTCTTAGAGGTCTGGACTTGCAGGAACACACGATAGCTCTGAGCAAAGCCTGTAACACGGCTCCTAATGTAGCCTTTTTGTGGTATCCACTGCAGCCCGTGAAATGTGCTAAAATAACTCATGGCTCACAAAACACCTCAACCCACCCAGAGTGTAGAAGCTTAATTGGTAGAAATCCCTGCTGGACCTATCACTGTCCTAGCTGTAATCTTACTGGGCATGGTTCTCAAAGCACAGACACAAGATGAATCTTTGTTTAATTTGTCTTCTGTGCGTCAGAACTTCCTGAGAGCACAGAAGGCCATACAATAAATAGTCCTTTCTGTTTTAATTAGCCTCTTCTTCATTTTTGCAGCTACTTTCTTTGGCAAGTGCATCATCGGTTTCCCTTGACTTCCAAACTGAGGACAATGGTACAAGGGCATCAAAGAGGGGATCTTTTGCATGCATCAAGAGGCATCTTTCGTGTTCCTGGCATTGTCTAGACTGAGAGCTGTGGCTTGTATGAGGAATTTTATTAATAGCTGTGTGTGGAATTCTCTATGTATTGGATGTAGTAATGACTGCAGTGAGTTTTCTGCGTATTCAGTTCATAAGGAGTTCAGTGGCATTTATGTCTTCATAACAAAAGGCAGATGTAAAATACTCCTCTGCTTAGCAATAGCCTCAAATAGTTGAAAAATTAAAAATATAATCGAGCCCTTTTTTAAGACTACTTCAAAACTGTGCAGGTGCTATTTAGTTAGATATTTGGTTAGGTGGTAAATCTTTTGTCAGGAGTGAAGAGAGTATCAGGAAGTAACTGTGAGGCAGATTCAATGGTCCTTCCCAGAGAAAAGCTCCCACTGACTCACATTCAATAGACACCACAGAATTTGACCGAAAAGGAATGAATTTTACCTTCGTAGGCTGAAAATGTCTAATTAAGGGTCCAAGTGGGTTTTCTTTGATGTCAGTTGGGGCTTTTCATTGAGGGAGCAACTGTTCAGCCTAAGTGAAGGTGTCTGGCCCAAAAAACTTTAACTAATGTTGCACTGTGTTAAAATAATCTGAGAATCAAGCACAGAACAAATGTAACATTTGACTTAATGAGTCTATTATACCATGTTTCCCTAGGAAACTTGTAATTATAATTAATTACCTCAAATCTGCTGCTAATCCATTTGAGCTTAGAAAAGACATGAATTTTAAGAAAGTTAATTTTCTGCTGCTGTGTTATTGTCTCTGAACATTTGAATATTTGAAGTGACATTACAACTGAAGGACTTTAATTTCACATATATCTTCAAATTCTCCTCAAGCTCTCCCAATTCTACATTTAGCTGCTGTTGAGCAAATGCTTATAAAAATTATTTGCAATGGGAAGAAATGGGCAGACTTTGTATTTGCATTGGCTCAAAAATAATACTTTTCATTATATTTTCAAAGTGAATTAAAAATAAATGAAGTTCCTGCATTTCTATAAGCTAAAGGGGCACATGGAAATGAAATTGCTATCACTTCACTGATTTTTAAAGTATTTTGGGCTCAATTTTAGAACCTCCAACTGTTTGTCAGTTTTCTATCCACCTTCTTGTTCACAGATCAATGTGAGATACTGTTTTTAAGAACACCTGCCAAAAAAGGGATTATTATAGCAAATAAACTATTATACCAAATGCAGGACAGATGTAAATCTGTGTGAGCATCTGTATACTGAGCATATTGATTTACATTAGCTGAAAAAAATGTCCATTATAGTGCAACAGCCAATTACTTGACTTGCTTCTGTAGAGAAGGGTGGTATTTAGTGTATTTAGTTTAGGAACTGAAATTTAAAAGGTATAAGAGGGTTGACCAAGCCTGGCAAAAGAAATCTTTGCAGTATTGAAAACATAGGATAAAGAACTGACTGCTGAGATCAGCCTTATAGGGACCTGCCCTGAGACTTAACCTTGTCTGTTATCTATGATCTTTTAAATGTACCTTTCTAGCAACACTTTCAACAGGACCTTAAATGATTAAAAAACTACGGTTCTGATTTCATAAAGGCTCTGAATTAGTATTTCTGAATGTCTACCTTATAACTGACTGCAATGGACTCAGCAGCCCCATTTTCAAAGAGTCAAACTTTATAGTTGATGGTGTTGTATATTTTCATGTAGGTGCTAAACCATTTATTGCCTTAATCATTGCAGGTTGCCTCTGTCCAGGAAGGGTGAAATAGTCATTCTATTTCTTGAAAAGCACTGGCTGGAAAAGCCCCAGCAGTGACACCCAAGCAAAACAAGACAGGTGTTGCCATACAGAGTCTTTCAGGAGCACTTACTTTATTCTGCAGCGTCTCTAGCTCAGATTTTCTGGAAAAAAAGCAGTACATTGATAGATCTGGGCTAAAGAATCAACTGTTCTGAAATTTAACTCTTGTAAATGGAAGAAAAAGCAGTGAGATCTCATTATTATACCTATAAACTGGTCTGTTTGAGAGAAAGTGCTGAGTTACTTGAAACTGATCCAAATTATCCTTAAATATTGTCTGGTTTGTGACATTGTACTTCCAAGGGTGTGGCTTGTGGCACTAGCACAATTTTACCGTCTGGCACTATGATGAAAAATATCCTGAAAAAATGCTAATAAGTATTCATGGAGTAAGTGTTTTATACATATGTACTCTTTGCTTATCCTTTTCCCACAGAATAGCCTGATGTGTGACTTGCATATTCTTGTTCAAGATTCCCTGCTGAATCATTTTTCTCTGCCATTTAAAATGAGACTTTTAATACCTGGAAAGTCATAATGCTTATGAAACAGATGGAGTAGGAATAGAACTTAGACCTTTCCTCACTTTGAAGTAATTTCATAGGTTTAAAAACCAGTTATGATAATTATATGAATTTTAGTTTTGCTTCTCTTGATGGATCGTAGGATTGCCATCAGATTTTTTTTTCTGCCTTGCCCTTCAATTAGTTATAAGAGCTACAGGCCACGTTCTTCACTTCTGGCAACTGCTATCCTGAAGACAGGAAATTGATTAGAAGAATCCAGTCTGGGCACCGAGGGAGGAATCTCACTTCAGTCACACCAATTCTGGGAAGCTTCTAAGAGAGAACAGGTTCATTTTTGTACTACATTAATAGTTAATGTGCCATGTGAGAAAGGTCATTATGAGAAGAAATGTGGTGGTGTATAAATAGGTGAGGAAAAGCTTGAGCTGATCCAAGTTTCTACTTTGTTCTGCTTCAGTTTCTCATCCTTTTGCATCAGCCTTTAACTCTTTGTGGCAACAGGCAAGTGGAAAGGTCGGGCAGGGAGTTCTGATGCTTTACTTGCTCCCAGCCAGTGTCTCACACAGCAAAACTCTTCTTATGTTGGCATTGACATTTTTACTAATAAATCTCAGCATATAAGAAAGTGTGGAAATCACATGCCAGGCTATGAATATCTGTGACCTGTATTTCAATGGATCTCTGAGTATTTAGTGGCGGCTTTCTCCCTTTTCTTCAATTTCAGCACTATGAGGATCAGTGATATTGAGAGGCTTTGGCGGAAGCTGCTTGATTTTGTGTGGGAGATTGTTTTAATACACTCCTTCAGAAATCCTGTCATAGAGAAACATTTGGAAAATGTGTCCTACTACTCTATAAAACCTCATAATTCAAAATACACATAAAAAGAACAAAAATACTTGATTTAAGACAACTACACACACAAAAGCTCCTAAACAAAAAATTAGCTGGTTTGGAGATTGACTCACATGACTGTACTGTTTTGACTGTCTGTTTTGCCTCGTTCCCTCAATCACGTATTGTTTTGCACTACAATAACCTCTATTTTTGTATTTAATAAATTAATACAAATTAAATTCAGATTCTACTTCAGCATACTTACATTCCTCACTTTCTTTGGAAAATATGCATAAATAAATTAATAAATTATGTAATAAGAATTCTCTAATGTGCAATATGGATATGACTCGGTCTAATGGTTTCTAGGAAATGTTTTTCTCATGATACTGAAAAATGTTTATGAAAATGTTACATCCACAACCATTCTTTTTAAACAAAACAAATCACAGGTTGAAAGCTTTTGACTCAGAACATTGATTTTAAATTGCTGAAACAAATTGTGTGTTTGTGTACTACTTTTTGCTAAGAACTGTACAGTTGCACACTATAGATATATATATATATACATATATATTGTTTGGGTTTGGGCAGTGGGGTAGTGTTTCAGGTCTAGCTAAGACCGTTGTTTATTATATTCATTATATCAAGGACAAATTACACATAATCTTCTGTGGAAGTCAAGATTATTTTTTTTACAGCAGTTCAGTGTGGGTAGTAGCCAAGGATGGGGATTTTAGGGTCTTTGGGCTGTCTATTGAGGAATGGAATGCAACTGTCTTTACCCAGGTTTATAGCATCTTGATCTGCCAGAGTACTCCTTTGCCATTATAGGTGGTGGCCATTTCTCACTGGAATGGATTTGGTGAGGAAGTGCAGGAAAATGAAGTGCACAAGGAGCTTGGTCTTGGACTAAAGCAAGCGTGTGAGTGACAATAGGTAAGTGGCAGCAGCAGATCTTAGCAGCCAATTAGCTGGCAGTGGTGGTTAATAGAAGTACTGAATGTAGAGAATCTCCAGAGCATCCTGCACATTACATGCACATTCCTGATATGTATGTGATATACATAAAGTTAACTTGAACTTAAATGTATTTGTATTAATTGTGATTTTCCTGAGAACACTTCTAGAAGTAATTTCCGCAGGCACTGTATTGCTATCAAGAGATCTATTAATTCCAGTGTTACGTCTGTAAGAAGACAAGTATTGTGATTAGGGATGGATTGTACAGTGGCATTTCTGCAATATTGCCAAAGAGTAGATATTAACGAGAGAGCTGATGCACCATGTCCCCACCACAGGGGCTTTATGTCTGTGTGTTTGGGACGAGACTGCTGGGAAAGTGACTGACCTGTTTGCAGACAGGCTGCTCCATCCTCCTCGATTCCTGAATCCATAAGCTGTGTTGTATTAAGATACAGACAGAAGCAGCACAGATGCCAATCTGCAGCTCTTGTGCCAAGTTCTGTCAGTGAAGGTTCTTTAAAAATGGTATTTGCAAATTATGTGTAAAATATCTTTTTTCAAGAAATGAGTTCTTGAACAAAAGGGTTTTTTTCCCTCCACAAAGTTTTGTGGTGGTTTGGTTGGGGTTTTTTTCAGTAGTTACTTGTGTTTTTTCGGAGTTTCCTTATTTTCCTTTGCTCCCTGATGTGTTCTTGTGGAAAAAAAAAAAAATCAGACTCCAAATGCCTTCTCTGCCTCGGGTGGCCTTGGATATGCAAATCTGTCTTGAATAGCAGAGGAGTTGATAACTCTGGCCTACAGCTCTCACACAAAGGAGACAGATTTGTCTTCTTTACCCCCTGTTTGTCTCCTCAGGAACTCTGTTCTTGGTTGACAATATAAAGCAAAATGAAGAAAAAATTGAAAAGCCTGCTCTAAGCAAAGTAAGAGAAAGGGAAGTAAGGAAAGAAAAAGCACTGCTTGCGCTTCAACCAAATAAATGTCTTACTGCAATTTTTTGATAGGTGTCTCTCATTGTTTTTATTCTCATTAGTGGAAATGAGGAGTAAAATATTTCTGTCAGCCTTCCATATTTCCCCATTATCATTGTATTTGTCACAATATGTCACTTTGCAGAACAAATGCTTCAGAGGGGAAGCATTATTGCTGGAAAAAGGTATGAATTGTGTTGTCTACAATAAACTCAATATATTAAAGAAAAGGGAATATCTCTGTGGATGGGATTGGAAAGAAAGGGGGCTATTGTAAACACAGAAGAAGAAAAACAAATCTGTCTTGTTTATCAGACATGTTTTAACAGTGACAGCCTTTTTATTAGTCATTTAGAGTTAGTTTGCTATTTAAAGCTTTAAATGTTCAATTAGTGGGTTAATCCTTCTTGTAGGTTTTTACCCTTCATTTGTTGGTAATTGAGGTACTTGTTTATATTAATTTTCTTAAAGTATTCAGTTAAAAGAAATTAGTATTGAGGCTTTGAATAGCAATTGAAGATCAAAGCTTTTACAGGTGGTTTGTCACAGAAGGCTCTGTAATACACATTTCACAGCAATATTCTTAGACGATTTGCTAAGCTGGTTACTGATCAGCTACTGCTCACCTTTTATGTATCACTGGGTAAATGCAGCAGCTGGGAGAAACAGTGCTACCAACACTTGTAAATTACTTTTTTTTTTTTTTTAATCTGATCAGGTTTACAGTACAAATGAGAACTGCAATACCATAATTAGGAAACTGTGAAATTGGAAAGGACTGGTTCTTGTCTAACAAAAAAAAATCTCTACAAAAGTTCAGCAGAGGGAATTTTTGATGTAGCAGGAGTGTTAACAGCTGCACTAAATTAGAAGCTGCCTATGGAATCCATAATAAAACAGACAGTGAAGCTTCAAACAGAATTTCCATGACTGAGAATGCCTACGTTCCAGACCCATCTCTGGGTGTTTTTGCTTTATAACCCTCATTCTTTCCAATTTCATTTTTCTGAGTTTGTGTTTTAATAAACAATAATGCAATAAAAGAGTTCTCTGATGTTAATGATGTATATGCATTGCTCAATAGCAAGGGCTTTTTAAAATTAATTAATAAGTTAGTAGGAAAAGTGAGTTAATTGCTGCAGCAGGAGGCCTGTGAGTCTGTAGGAGTTTTGGACTTACCCAGAAAATTGATGAATTGTGAGCAGCAGAAATAAAGTTTCATTATGCTGCCCTACATAGGTGCTTCAGATCTGATTCCAGGGAGTGCCCACTGGACAGAGTGTACCTCATTTTGTTCCAGTAGCTTTTTTCTCTCTAAAAGGCAATTCTCTGGGCTTAAAGGAACTGTTCAGAATGCAGCTCCCATTTTGTGTGTATTTGTTCAGTGCCTCGTGTTTGTGTAGAGCCCTTGTCCCTAAGGCCCACACTCTCAATTTCCACAGCCTCTTCCTTTTGGTGCTTGTTTTGGCATCTTTCACCAGACTCCTGCCAGCTCTTTGTCAGAAGTCTTTGATCCAGGTCAGATATGGCAGAGTGCTATTTTTAGTTCTGTGTAATGTATCCCATGGGACTGCAGTGTTCTTTACTTCATTGAATGTCACCTCCCTTGCTTATCTCTTTGTGTGTACCTGCTCAGCAGAGATGTGTACCTTCCTTACTGATACAGAAATAAGGATGCAATACACAAATTCCTTTTCCATCCCAAGCTATTATTCTGAGACCCCAAGGAAATGAGTTTCCTGGGAACCTGTCTGCACTGAAGGATGGAGTGTGGTAGAAAGAGCCCTCCCTGTATCCCTGAGTCAGAGCTGTGAAGGGTGATGTCCTCTCACCAGGTAAATGAAGCTCTAAGAAGGATTTCTTGATAGGTTGGAGATTTCTTCTTGAAAATTTCTTGAATCTTTTCCAGAAGAAGATTGCTTTTCAAAGGTTTGGTGCTGCAGCTTAGGACATTGGGAGAACAGCATTTCTCCGAAGAATTGAGGCAACTAGACAGGGGCTTTAGTTGTCTTCAATGTGTATTTCTCTTGGATTTAATAGGATGTGTATTTTATGTTAACCGAATGCTAATTTTTTAGATAAACATTTATTGCTGTTTAACAGCTTTGTAATAGATATGTGAGTATCTAAGAGATGCGTCACATCGCTGTTATTTCTTAATAAATGTATTTTAGGTAATCAATGAGTACTTAATGTGCAATTACTGTCATATTAAATCTAAATTGAATGTGTGGTTTAGGAAATGGAGAGCTGGCTTCTTTAGTCACATATGTCTGCATGTTTGGCTGCAGATGCTATGAAGCTAAGTTTACCAACAGTGATTGGCTGGGAAATTAATGTTTTTTAAAATTTACTTCATTTTCCCACTGAAGTTTGCCATGAGTTTCTGGACGTTTCTTGGCTCCTAGGGGGAGTTTGATGAAATGTTCTAGGTAGTCAGATACAAAGTGCAACTTTGCTGGTGGAATGGGAAATTCCAATGTGATGGTTAACGGGCACCCTTGCAAAGATCACTGCTTTGCTGGAATGTTTAAGGAAGGCAGTAACTCCTGGCAGCTGGGGCAGGGAGGGGTAAAGTTAAGATATTTTCAGGTGGTAGTAGTGGTAGAGTGTGAGAGTTTGCTTCTGTGATTCTTCCTCCCCTCCCCACTCCCTGTTTCCCTAAGGTACGGTGTTTTTATGAAGGCGGCCATGTACCAAGAAGAGAGATTGAGCAAGATTTGTTTTGTTTGTGAGAATATTACTTTAAATTTGTTTTCTACTAGATATGTGCCTTTAGTGGGCTGCAAACTCTTTTTTAGCATATAGGCATTCTCCTTTCTGTCTCCAAGTCAGAGTGAAGACCAGGCAGCTGGGATGGGTGTGAATCAAACACTGAAAAAGCTTTCAATAGGAATGGCAATCTATTCAAACACAACCACCTGGAAAAGCAGCTGGCCCCTGTTCACCAAAGACAGCTACTACTTTCTCTGGATAGTGCCTTATTAAGGACACTCCTGGTGAAGAGCAGTGGAAAGGTGTAAAAGGACAAGAGATTTGTAAGTCTATTTTATAAATGAAAACTTTATTTCTTATGTTTAAAAACTGGAGCAAACATGAGGTGTTTACTTCTACCACAATCCTCCTAAAAAGCTCATTTGCAAACCAAAAGTTGCTGACAGAAACTTTGTCAAGGGCTCGTGTGAGCTATAGAGGGAACCTAAGGACTCAAGTCTGGAGGGCTGGGCTGTGAGTTCATACTGCTCTAAAGTAGGGTGCCTCACAGTGTCTAAAGAGGAGGATTTAACATCCTTATCTCTCCTTAGGTTGCAGAGGCTTAAAGCAGTGAATACCTCCAGGTATCAGTTCAGTGAATGGCTAGTGAGGTACGCTATGAAACTGATGAGCAGTACTCTACAATGGCTAGAAAGGTAGGGCTGGCTTTTTCCAAGATATATGACTGTTTAGGTTAATGACTCCTCTCTGGCTGTATTGTGTTTATCTTCTTGTCCTGAACCATCTCCCTATTAATTCTGGTTCCATAATTAGGCGCTGCCAATTTTTATATGTTCAGATTAAAGCTCTCATGTAGTGTAGTATCACTCTTGACCTTTTAAATGACCTCTTTTAACAATTTGGCAGTGAATGAGTACACAGTAATGAGTTTACTGTGCCACTTTCTTAGCGCTCAACTTCATTTGATGCACTGTGGCATAGTCAAGAAGGCCAATTATTTTTGAAATCATGCTAATTAGTAAAAAGGCCATAGCCTTATGGCTACTGAGCTGAGTCAGGTACTGTTCCCCATCTCCCTCATCACTCTGTACACTGCCCTCTTGCTAGAGATGTCAGATGTGTATCATGAACACTGGGCTGAGCACATTCCCCCTAGAATCACACTGAGGTCATCAGGGTGGCAGTCGAGGTGAATGTGTTCTGTTGTGTTTCCAGATGACAAAGGTACCCAAATAAAACTCAGCAGAGGAGGACAGTGGCATTGTAAACACCTACATGTCACTGAGTAACGACACAGCTGTTTGTCTAGCTAGACAAAGGTCCATAACTCCTAGCAGCAGCAGCTAAACATGGAAGACCCTTGTAGTTCAAGAGAAACTTCTAGAGTGATAGAGTTGGGATTTTTTAAATGGACAGTTTTGATGATTGACCAGAAATAGGTTAATTTGGATCAAGTATAATTGACACTCTTCGCCAGTTTATAAACTTCATGGATTTTTCAATGTTCAAGCTGTTCTTGGAGTCATCTCTCATTTAGATCAGGTTATCATGGTTGTGATAGAAAAAGTATCTCACAGAAAATTAAGTGGATTTTTTAGCTTCCATTACGTGTAGGGGAGACAACAGACAGAATTTGAAAATCTGAGATTGAGTAGTTATTACATTTCAAAGGCACAAAACTTCCCAGTCTATTAGAATGAAAGCCAGTTTTTCTTGACCTGTTTGCAAACAATGATTAAAGTGAACCACGTTTTTGAGGAAGGTTCTGTTTGACCTTTTGCAATGCTGCCCTCCATATCTCAGTAGAGAATGTGCTGTCTGTGGGTAAATCACCCACAGTATCATCCTTCTCCTTGTGGGATTCACAGTAAACCAAAGCAGGACAGTGTTAGTGTAAAGGCAAAACTGCTGAGTCCCAAAGACAGTACTGTGACTTTTTTGTCATCTGAGGTGGCATAACTTGCTGTAAGGGCAAGAAAAAACCTAATCTAGGCTGTGGTAGTCTGAAACTACCCATTTTTAATTCTCCCAAGAAAAGGTGCATGAGGATATGTGTGTGTGTTGGCAAAATCAGGTGAAATAGTCCTGGCCCATTTCCTATCACAGCATGGAAGATTCTTTCACAAAAAGGAAACTGTCTGCAGTTGCACTAAGAGAGCAGATCCTTTGTTGCTGCTGTTAAGAAGGACTATTCCAGTTGTTCTAGAGAGAGTATTACAGTCTACAAAAGTTGTAATGGATAATGTGAATTTCTTAATGAAAATGTGGGGTTTTTTCTGTCTGTCTAGAGCCTACACTGTTGCAAAAAGTTTTTACTCAGCTTAATTTGTCTCTGCTGTCCCTTGTATTTGTAAAGCTCAGATGCTTTTCTCAGCAAGGTGTAACACGTATTCTGCCACTCCCACTGGGGTGACACATCTGTACATAAATCAATTGCTACGGATGGTCTGTAAGTACAGCCTGTCTACTGAGGGGGGTAGCTGCTTTCAAATGCTCTGAAAAATTACATGCTTTGGCTGTTTCCCTGTTGCCTTCTGTGGGATATTTTGGGTATCCTGTATGATTAACTAGCTATGCCAGTCCCATGTCACTGCTTTATAAAGGGTTGTGTAGTGCATGTGTGATTAAAAAACAATTACTACTAGTGGACTTGTACAGCAACAGTTGTTTTAAAATTTTACTTCTGAATGTATCTTTTCTTCTGCTTCATTGTTTCCTTTTTGTTCACACTTCCTATAGAGTTTTGAAGGTTATTTGAAAGTGTTATCCTGCTAATATAGTTTGCTCCCATCTTCCATTACTGTTCTAGTCTGTGAAAGTGAGGTGAAAGAAACTCATTTTTTGTTAAAGATTAAATAAAATAAATTTGATTCCCATTTGTTATTTACAGGCACACTTTTCATTAGCAGTTGCAGATGCATAGGAGGTGTGCAGTCCACTGGACTCACTTAGGAGGGACACATTCAAATATTGCTCCATGTTGCTCTGCCAGCCAGGGGAGTGTGTCAGCAGTACTGTGGGCATGTGGGCAGCCTGTGCCTGCTCAGCCCTGAAACCGCTCTGCCGTGGCAGCAACCAGCACGAGGGGAGTTCTGCATAGATGATGTCATGTCCATTCCTCCAGTTTAGAATGTTCTTCCCAACATCCTCTTCAAATTCTCTGTTGGAGGATTCTCTGCTTTTGTTATTCCCACCTCAAAATGCCCTTTCTCGAGATCTGGTGGTTTTGTTAATTGCCTTCTGCCTTAGGCAGCTTAGAGTGGAGTCCAACAGCTTCACACTTCTCAGGAGGAGGTGGCAGCCTCTGCGGTTTGGCATCTCTTTTGACCAGACAGGTCTTTCAGAATGTGAGGCAATGCTGTGGTGTCAGTCATCCTCCCTAAAGGAGCAGTGAAGGACCTTCTTTCTCTTCCTGCAGCTTGCTGGCTGCTTGGGGTAGCATGGACTCCTTGCCTTGATTTTCCTTCTTGCCCACTTGTCTGTGCTGGGCAGGAGACCCCTGCCCTTTCCAGCAGTCAATCATAATGTAAGCAAGCCAGAGCAGAGGGACAAAGATTCCCTTGCTTTCTTTTAGTCCAGTGTGTGAAAAAGAAAAATCTCTGACAGTCTAGCCCCAAGCTACTGTTATTTGACAAGCACTCAGAAATGCATTGAAGCTCTACAGCAGACAAGTCCAGCTCATGATACTATAGTAAGGATTCTGTTTTCTGTTTCTTTGAAAGCATTTTCTATATTTAGGTGTGTTTTACATACAATGAAGGTCCAAAGTGAAACAGTAACCCAGAGTTGTTTGCTGGGTCAATTTTACCCCTTGTTCTAGGTTCCTCCTGAGTTGAAGTTCCATGACCTAGAAGTTACATTGCTCACAACCTCTCACCATTCCATCTCCAAATTGTGATTTAAGTTTTGTGGTGTGTGTTATACCTTGATGCAGCAGTCAGGAGATAAAACAGATGCTTCTCAGGACATGCTGAAATGTAAATGAATAGAAGTATGGGGGGGTAGAGGGGTATCTAAGTTCTTGCCTCTTTAAATTTTTATTATTTCCCATCCAAGCTTACTGTTTTTGTTTAATCTTGCCATTCCTTTTCTTCTTCATTGTGTGCTCTTGTTCTTAGGGATATGCAAACTTTATTAGTCAGCTCAGCTTTCAAGCTCTGTGCGCTTTTGTGTTTGAGAATTGGGAATCAGGTACTTTTACAGTTAGCCTAAGGGGAGAGTTGGGCAGGAGGAGCCTTTATGAATAATCAGGGTTGACATCTCCAACGTTGTTCCTTCATTATAAATATTGTTAAAGGAGCTGTGACCACCATGGGCTCAAACAGAACAGAGCATGGAGGGGAAGAAAAAGACAGCCTTTGATATCTGCTCTTTACTAGTTATCACTCCACTGATGACACTGGCATTGACAGGTCTCTTAGATTTGGCTGCCTTTTTTTTGGAAAGTTTTTCTTCTATTAGCATAATTATTCTGTCTGTTGAAGACTGAGTTCATTGTACAAATTGTAAAGACTGGGAACCGTAGTTAATGTTACTGCTTGTAAATTTTCTTAAATGTTGTATGCCTAATAGATGGGGAGAGCATTCTGATTGCATCAACTGGTTTTGGCTGCCTTCCTTAATGGATTTACTGAATACCCCTACCACTAATGAATCACATGCTCTCCATGAACTATATAATCTAGATGATTGGTTTGTTTCCCTCTTCCAAGTACACATTTTTTTCACTAATATAAGAGTATGCAATGCTATTTAAATAGAACCTTGCTCTAAGCTTTATTCTCTGTCTTTTAAACTTGATTGTGTAGGAAAACAGTTGCTCAAGCCTGGGCTTTTTGAGGGTTTTTCCTTTTAGGAAACTAAAACATATTTTTGCTATCACAATCAGTCTCTCTACTGTATTAAATATTACTGAGAAGGAAAATTCTGTTTAGTGGGATGATTAGTTCTCCAAAGGGTTAGCTCAGCTTCATGGGACATGTAGCATAAATTTTCTATTCATAAAATACTTTGAAGTTTTAATGGGTATAAAAGTTAAAAATACAATCCGGTTATATATTCAGAATGATCTTGCTCTTGGAGTATAATACAAAATATTTGCTAGTATGAGCACAGTACTTGCTTTACCAGACTCCTTTACTTTGGCACATATATCTTCCTTTCCTAAAGTCATGGAGAAAAGGAATGCTTGCTGTAGTATTTGAAGAGCCCTGGGCACTTGTACAGAAGAATTTTTCTGCTCTACTCACAGACCCTCATCTGGTCTGGGTGTCTTCCTGGAAAAATGTCTGGAAAATTACTTCCATGGATGAGCTTGGAATCTTCCTCCATGCTCAGCATTGCTGCCATAGCATGAGCAGAGGAGGTAGAGAATGCTGAGGAGAGACTCTTTGAACTGAGCTGGGGAGGAGGCAAGGGGAGATAGACATGCTGAGATGACCTTGAGAACTTTCAACTCCAGAATACCCTTTCAGATAACAGTATTTGTACCTTGAGGGGTGGGAGAGGATGGGAAGGGAGTACACCACTCTGAGGCAAATATTTCATCTCAGTCAGTATGACAATTGCAGAGAAAGTGGTGCTGAAAGTGGTGTTTTGCAGTACATGTTTTAATAGACTGGTTGGAGTCTGTGGTTTTACCCCTACATAGGCTCAACCAGGAGAATCAAGTCTATCATGAGACAACTGTTTAAATGCTCTTTACAAAGGCCTGCTCTTACTCTGAAAAAATGTTTTGAGATCTACATATTGGAAAGAAATGTGTCTTTTGATTGCACTGAAGTGACTGCTTCGCATTCTGATTGAGCATTTTTTTACATATGGGGAAAATTCTAGGTCTGTTCACAGGGATGGTGGGGCACTATGCACTGCTTGCTTGGCATAAAGTTTGTTGACAACTTCCTGCACATTTTCTTTTTCTTCAGCATTTTTCTATCAATTTCTTTCAATTGTCAGCTAAAACTGAACAAAGAATACCAAGTTTAAACTGAATTATAGGAAATGTGTTAGATTATACAGTCATAGCATATGCAACTGTGACAACGTGTGGGAAAGGAATGGGAAATCTGAGGATATTTGATGGAGAATACTTAGAGTAGCCTGGCTAGCAATCTGTTATCACTTTTTATAGAAAATAATTGCCTCTTTCTGGTGATGACATGGGGAACAGATAAGGTGGCTCTGAAAGTCTCTCCCATATGTAACTAACATAAAATGGCAAAGAACCTTCTGTGGAAAACAGCAACAGTTCCATGTGCTTACATTTCTTTAGTCTTTTAGTACTCTTGGAAAAGACTGAAGACAGCTCAGTACTTATTCAGAAATACACTCATATATTCAGTGAATGTCTAGCACTTCCTGTCAAATATGATTTTGGACCCTATACAGTGGAATATCCAGCACTAGCTAATGTAGTGTACAATGTTGTGCCCCAAAGCAAGTCTGACCAGGAGAAGGGCAAAATGAATTACAGCTTTTTGGTAAGACTGGCACAATGGAAAAATATTTTCCCCTTAAGGAACATGGCATATCAGTGTGAGCTTTTGTTTTACATATCTTTGGGGGGATGTTGAGTGTAATGAGATCCCAGGAACTCTGTTCAGACTGGACATGCTCTGGCTGCATCCAGGTTACAGTGGAGGAACTTTCTCTCTTATCCTTGCCTTGCAATGCAATAGAGAGCCACAATCATATTGCACAATTCTATGCTGTCTCCATATTGGTTAAAAAATGGGATGAAAAACATGGATGACAGGATGGAAAAACAAGAGAAAATATAATAGGGACCAAAAGTGTAAGTCAAGCAAATTTACTAAATAATTCTGGAGAACCAGGATAGCACTGTGAACTTGTGAAATATGTACATATACAGTTTTGTTCCAGATTGTGTGCATGAACTTTCAGCAGTATTGCTGACCTTATTGTGCCAAGTCTGTGTCACATGTTCAACTTTTCATTTCCATTTCTTTATCCTTTGCCCTGCCACAAGCAATATGATATTCAGTAATTGTTTGCAGCTGATTTATTTATTTGTATAGATATTGGTTCTGTCCTATAGATCCATACAAGAAAGCACTTTATTTTACTAATATGAAGGCATCTAGTAGGTTGTTAATACATGGTAGAAGATATTATGGAATAATGGTACAAGATAGTATGCATATTTTCATTCTTTTTATTAACTTTCTATGAAAAAACACTTTTGAACTGATCAGAAGTTCTGTTTTTATGGTACTCTATGGGAAGGCTGAGTATGGATTTGCTTTTAATAAAAATTATTCCACTGGGTAAATAAAATTATTTTATCGGATTATGAACAATTTTAATACATACTCTATGTTCCTTTCAAATGAGCAAAAGTCAAAACTGTGGTGATGTGTACAGAGGAGTAATGAGAGTCTTACCGAAAAACAGGTATTTGCTTTTCTTCTGGTAAATCACTGAAGGCAGCAGGACCCAGTTCAGATGTGTTTAAAGCTTGTTTACACAGTGTTCACTGTCTGTAGGTCCTGAGGTTTTGCTTGAAAAATAATCTGAACGTGCATAAGAAGCGTATTTGGTTTTGGTTTTTGTTTTAATCTTTATTAAGCTGTTTATTTCTCTATTGCATGATTCTGAATGTAACTGCTGTCTTTTTTCCTCTTGGTGAGACTGGAGGAGATACATTATATGCACTGAGGGCCTCGCAATTCTTTTGGTATGAGAAAACAATTACAGAAGTGGAGTCTGAAAGAGAATTTAGTAGCTCTTACATCTTTATATCTTCTGTATTCTCAGTTTGGGAGTTAAAAACAACCTTCCACACTCTAAATTCTACAATTTTTTAATTGCATGAGAATGAGTATTTGTGGTATTTTTATTATTTCCATCCTTATTGTCTGATGATGAGTGAAAATGTCAGATTTGCAAAAAAAAAAAAAAAAAAAACAGTGAGTTCTGCTTTGTTTTGGGCAAGGTAATGTTCTTTGAGATTTTAGTTTTTGAAGTGGTGGATTGTCTGGTGCTCCTTACAGGGAAAGTCTCTAGTGTGACTTATGGGTTGGATTTTCACCAAATTCCTTCCTATTCACCAACATATTTTTGCCTGTTTGTTAGTTTGTATACTTGCACCCATGAATCTTAAGAGACCAATACCATATTAAATGAATAAACATTTTATCCCATTCCACAATTTAAAAATACTTCCATTGCTTTATGAACCAGGATTTCTGGCTTGCCTTTTCCAATGTCAGGATATTATTTGCTGTGCTAAGGGTCTATAAAACCAGTGGCTAACATAGGTGTTTCCCCTTCCTGCCTGCTTTTCTTTCCTGGACTGAGGAATTTACCTTACTGTCATTTATAAAAGAGAGAGCTGTGACTGAGGGACTGGTTATATCAGAACTTGATAAACCTTTGTAAAGCAATGTGCTGTTGCGAGTAATGGCCTCCATTCATTATTAGCCCAGTTGATTTTCATTTACACTTGGCTCTAACAATTAGCTTGAGCAGGTGTGAAGGTGATGGAGGGCCAGGGACGCACAGAGGTCAGCCACTGCTCTGTGTGATAAATTAACCATTATTATCTGCAGTGAAAGTGGCTCTTTACGCTTGTCAGCAGCAAACAAAGGGACAACATATCTCACATAAAGTGGAATCAGGGCCGCTACTGCAAATGTGATGTGTCTGTAATTTTTGTCTGGTAAATAAAGGCAAATCCTTTTGAAGTGTCACACCTGTGTGTTTCACTTTAAGGAGGTAAACCTCTCTTCTCTTACAGATGTATATATATAAATTTATGGATATTCAGTTTCAAAGCTGTATTTAGGGGCATTTTATAGTAATACATTCTAATCTGTATTAGAAACCAACCAGAAAACTATTTGTAAAGGATTTAAAACATAGATATTTTCAGCAGACTGTAATAAGGAAATTATCTGAGACTTCTGATTTTTAAATTCCTAGGTCACTACTTCAAAAGCTCGTGCCATTCCTTTTCTGCATCACATTGCCTTTGTACCAACATGTACCTATGTTTGTCCTTCAAATTAACTGTAGTCTTCTCCAAAGGTGTCCTCTTCTAAAAGGTGTGGAATTTGGGAATGGATCACATGTAAACCTCTCCCAAACCCACTATGGAATACTGATGCATTGCAGAACTTGAGTTCTGCTTGGGCTTGGGTGTATTACTGCTGCTTTACACTTAGGAATTTCTTGGTCAACTGGATTGCCAATATTTTACACGACATGAGTAAGTTATAAAGAATCTGCAGGCCTTGACCTATGTGAAAATGAGAGAAAGCATAGCAAGGAAGAGAGCCACTTCCCAAAAAAATAGGGAGTGCTGGGAATTTGAATGTTTAAATTGTCTGTTCTATCCAGCTCCCCTCATCCCCTTCATTTATTCTGTTTTTGGAAGGAAAGGTCTTACAGGATGAGTGTCTGAAGCTAAGTTTTCATTCTCTGGCTAGCAAAATAGTCTGCCAATTTACAATGTTTAAAGTACGTGAGCTCCCTCTACACACAGGCTGTCTTACCAATTAACAGGAAGAGTAGATATATTTTTGGATACTTTGTTATAAATGCTGTTGTCTTTATGAAGAATTTTCAAAGAAATTCAAGGCTTTTTTTAACATTAGCTTTGGTTATCTGTGATGGGAGCGAACATTTCCTCATTTTTTCTGATGTACAAGAGTTACACCACCACACTCCTGCTGGCACTTGTTCTGGTTACTCACAGAGTCCTCATTGTTTGCTCAAGTACCAGCCCATAATCTTGATCCCATGGGCCATGTTTTACTCTGAAGTGGCATTTCATTTGCTATTGAGACTCTTGTTTCCCTCTAGAATCATGGTGAATTTTCTTTAATAGCCTGTTTCCAAACATAATATACTTGCATAATCCATTTGCAGAACTTACAGAAGCACCTTAGCTTTAGAAACCAAGTACTCTAGCTGATCAAGCAGTCAAATGGCTGCTTGACCTAAGTATCTTCTCTTCTAAAAAGTTAAGAAATTAATAACCAATGGAGTGGAAACTGAAATCAACAAAATATACTGAAGCCTGAGAAGGAAGTTCTGTTATTAACCTTCCACTGTGCTTTGGCAGGAACCCCTGAGGCTGCCTGTGCTGTCTGCAGCAGGGAGCCTGCAGAGCTGCTTCCTCTGCTAAGGTAAGGCCTTTCCGACGGCAACAGCTCCTTTTGTGCTCTGATTTTACTGCATATGAGATCGCTGCTTCTTGGTCTCCTCTGGATGTAGTGAGGGATGTCTGCATCACCCTGAAAATGCTGGTGTGACTGCCTTAGAAGCAGCCAGTGGTCCATGGGCTGACACACAGAAGTTGTGTTGCAGAATGGAGGGTAATGCCCTCCCCAGAGGAAGCCAAATATTGTCAGTTTGGGGCTGCTGCTTCTCAAAGCACAAGTGAAAGGGAGTGGGGAATAGAGACATTTGGTTGTTTATTATAAAAAGCAGAGCTCTTGTAACTAAGTGGCAGCAGTTTAGCGCTGCATAGAGTCTTGTTAGAAGTAAAGTATATGTTTAATCATTTGATTTGTCAAAAGGGAGGGTTGAACTCAGGGGAATAAATATAATACACATGGGTTTAATTACCATGGATGGGTAGGCAAAAACAAAGTATGCAAAACAGTACATTTACTCTTCACATATGTGTGTATATACATATATAATTAGACTTGGGCAGAAAATGCATTTTTTCCTGCCACCCACACTTTCCTTGTTTTTTTATCAAAATAAATATTTTGATAGAAAAACATGCACCAACTCTACCATATATAGTAATTACTTGTCACAGACAAATATATTAAAAAAAAAAAGAAAACTTTGAAGTTAAACTCAAAGCAAAGAAAGCTAATTTTACTCATTAGAAATACATAAAACTCTAATTGGGAAGGATACAGAAAGGAATACAAACATTTGCTGCATGGTAGAGGAATAAGCATACTGTAGACAAACACAACTCTTGAGTTTCACTTGGTGGCTTATAGCATATCTTTGACACACAGGGATCAGGGACATCACAAAGATACTTCTCAGTAATTTGTCCAATTCTGTGTAGTAAATCATTGTCGAGTGGGTTAATACTTTGAGGTTTCTCCTCTTAGAAAGGCCAGAAAAGCAGCTGTCCCATCTTTTATGTGTTCCATAAAAGGTGGGGGAGTTGGGGGGTGAATTTTTTTGATTGTTTGGGGTTTTTTTAAAATTTGAGAAACTTGTGAAGTTTGAACAAAAATGTAATTTTTGTCTGGGATATAAATGAGGTGGAATGTTGTTGCACAAGTGTGGTGTGAGGTTAGATATGTTTTCTCTCTTTGAGAAATTGTTTAAATAGGGAAAGGTCAATAAAAAACTGTTAAAATATGCTTCTTTCTGTGATCCATATTTATAAGGACCATTTTTTTCAGTTGACTCATGCAAATTTGATGAATTTTAACAGCTTTCTATGGCTGGAGATTCATCCACTTCCCAGTATCTTTGCACAGGGAAGCATTAGTTCAGGAAGTGTATGATTTGGAGAAGATATATAAGTTAGACTGGGCATGATGCCAAATTTAGTCTGCTGCAGATTCATCACAAGCTGACAATGTAAAGAGGGTGCAGATTGCTAATGCTCAGTGATGCATAAACATTTAAAGGTTCTGCTCAGGTACCATTCCTGGAGCTTGAAGACATTTCTGTACTCTGGCCTGACATCAGAAAAAGTGGTGGTAGGGTTTGCTGGGGGTCTTGTATGTCCTGCTGAAGAAAAGTCAGCAATAACATTACATGGTAAGAAAAAGAATTGGGCCAGGTGCATTTCATAGGTTTGCTTTGCTGGTCCTCACTTGTCATGCTGAAGTGAATTTTACTGAGTCGCTTTTATTCAGTCTGAAATTTCAGAAGTTACTGAAGTCTGGTTAATGTCACAGTGAAGGGATTTCCTTCTAAACCAACTCCTGGCATGAGCTGGTATACCTTTTCATGGAAAAGCCTTACCTGTTCTTCAAGTTGTGTGAATGAAGCAAGCAGCTGTGGGTAAACACAGGGTACATTCCTGGGGGAGGCAGACAATGATGGTGGTATCATTTATCACAACATTCAGAGACTGTATTCATATCTGGGAGATTTTAGCATGTTACCTCTAATGAATCTGAGTAACATATTTTTCAGTTCAACAAATGTTGAAACCTTGCCCAGAGGAAGGGTGGCACATACATGGTGGCAGGCAGGAAAGCATCCCAGAACTTTGGCAGATGGCTCTCAGAGATGACTAGTTGCATGTGTTTTGTGCTTCTGTTTTTATTTTAATGGATGTGATTTAAAATTAGAAAAGTTTAGATTATTTTTATGAAGTTTATTTGTGCATTGCAAATGTTGGAAATTACTGTACATTATTGAGAAGCAAATGGTATTTGTTCAGTTAAGAAATAATGCTCCCCTTTCCATCTCTAACCTTGAATGAGCTGATTATGTCATGCTGCTGTGAAGTAATACTTTTTACTGCTGGCATTTTTAAAGCTGACACAAAAGGTGTTGTGTGTTCTTTCCTCTACTCTAGAGAAGGAAGGTGCAAAAGCATAAATGCTGTAGGCAAAAACTAACTTTCCCTGGAGCTGGAGCAAGTTCTGCCCTAGAAAGTATAAAGAATAAATTTTACCTTGTTTTGAAACATGAACTAGAAAAGAAAATGCATAAGGACATTGATAGTTATTCTGAAACCATCTGTTAATGATGCAGCATTTAAAATACTCAGAGGCTTTATTGCACTGAGGAGAGAGAATTTCTTTTTTTTCCCTGAAATTACCAGATTTGATAATTATCAGATGTGCTGAATTCATAATTTGGTTTTTTCCCCCTTCTTTTTCCCCTATTTATGTAAGTTTTGAGGGAATTAATCGTGCCTCCCTTTCAGGAATTTATTAAGGCAAATTTATAGCTTTAAGTACATGAACAGCATCAGCTGGTAATTACCTGAGTCTTTTAAGTCTGCCACATGCTGAAATTCCATAGTGGATTGCGTCATTGCAGTGATGTAAAGGAAATCCCTTGGTTTCCTTTTCTTTGGGTATCTAAATATTCCAGTCGAAGGCCTTTGCTTTCAAGTTTTTAGCAATCATTCTTAAAGATGCAAACGGCTTTTAAATTGCTTCAGTGGAATATGCACTCTCTGATTACTTGTAGCTCCTAATACATTTACATTTATACACTGCAAATTGTTTTATATGCTCTTGTATGAACTATACATAGTTTTCCTGATGCTTTTAGGCCAAACTGAGGTTTGCTGCATCTCTGAAAGCTTATTTTTAAAGTGAGCTGTTCTTTTCATTTTTCCCACTTAAGCAAAATTCTATTGCTGCAAAGTAAAAATCCTATTGCTGTAAAGTAATTGTATGAGTGAGAGCCCCTGTTTAAGTGAACAGTTTATGGTTACTGCATTAAAGCGAACATTTCAACTTGGCTAACACAACCACTGAATAAACACATATTGATATTATAGAACAAAATAATATATTAGTGCATTGCTCATTTGTGCTCTGATAGTCACCCTGATACTATTAGTCATGCAGGGAGTGACAAACACAATTACACTCGAGTGCTAATAGAGTGGAAGGGCAAAACTGCCTGACCTCGGCATCCTGGGTCGATTTAAATGTTTGATGTCTCATTGAATTAGTATCACAGTGTGAAAGACAAAGCTCAAACTAATGGAAATGAGCCTGGACATGCAATACTGCTGATTGGGCTGACATAATTAGAATAATATTCTTCACACAGCTAATAACAAGCAGAAGAAATAAATAACCAAGAGATAACTTAATGACTGCATGCTAAAATGCTCCTTTGAATATGCTAAGGTTAGCATTTTCTATTTACTTATGGAGCACTGAGGGAATTTTTTTCTCCATGTAATCATTAGCTGTGGTGATCAGCTCCACACTGGTCACTAAGGCCATCTGCAACTACGCAGGTTGACCCAACTTTTCCCCCTCAACATCATTATTTAACCCTCAGGGCATTGTTACAAATATGTGTCTCTCTAGAAAACCTGCCCAATCCCTCACAAAAAGAGAGAAGAAAAAGGAGGGGGAAAAAAGCTGACACATGATGGATTCATAAATATATAGCTTTGTATCCTCTTACGCCCTTGATCTCTGAGGTACAGGGTCATAAAGCACGGGTAAGTGTACAGGGCTTTTGAAGACTCTATTTCTGTGGGCATGAAGTGGGATTTTGATATGTTTGATACAAAACACAGCACAGTTTTTTAGAATGCTTTTTACGTCTTAAACTTTATCTTTGTCAATCTCTTAAGTACTGCCTCAGCTTGAGGTGAGGTGATGTAGAAACAGCCTAAGAAAAGATGTAGGTGAGACAGCTGTCTAGAAAACCACCTGGCATTTCTCATCGTTCAATTTAAACCTCTTTCTTCATCATTTGCTCCTGACCACAATATGGGTACCAGAAATCCAATCTAACAAAGAACATTGGCTTCACTTCAGGTGGACAAGTCTTTGCCACGGGTGGAACTAGTAACCTGTTCAACCGTAAACATTGCAGGATATTGTAGGAGTTTTTGACTCCTAACTGGGACCTGCTGGGAGTAAAGCCACAGCGATTTGCTGCCTAGGTATCATGGAGGGTGATTCTGAGACTCAGATAAAAATCCTTCAATGAATTAACTAGATAAAATGGTTTTTTCTCTTCCTGCTTACAGAAGTTCATAACATAAATGTAAAGGTTTTTCTTATGTGAGTAAATCATTGGACTGAAAAATGAGAAAGCAATAATAGCTTCTTGAAGAGGCTGAGAAATATTTTCAGCTAAAATTCATGTGGTGTCTTTGGTAGGTATCAACATACAAAATGCTTTTAACTTTAGGCTCAGTATGGCAACTTTGTCTTGGAATTTGCTAAGAGATGTCTTTTGGGTCAAGTCTTCAAAACAGCAGATCACCAGATTTCAAGCAAGTCAGGAAGCTTTGGAGTGTCTTTGGACGCAGATGCAGGAAAATTCCATTTCTTAGTGCAGGATCTGGCACTGAACTTCCTTGTACTTCTCGAGCTGTGACCTCATTCACGAGGGGATATCACTACAGCACAAAATTGCTAGTAAGATCTGATTCATTTAAATTTGGCTTGTTAGTGAGAACTGAAACTTTCAAGTCTTGAAACACCTAAGACAATGTACATGGGTTTTTCATGCCCAGTTGACCCATAAATTCATATAACGACAAGCCTTCCATCATGAATGTACTGAAGTGGAAACCATAGTTTGAAATGAGTAAGATGTTGCATGTTGCAAACTTGCAGGTAGCAGAGTCCCAGCAGAGCATTTTAGCTTTGACCAGCACGAGGCAGTGAAATGCTGTTCATCTGTTATGTTCATAAGCTGACCTACATCTGTTACTTCCTTTCAAATAATACCAATAAAAAAGAAGGCCCAGCATTTTCAGCAAATCACATTATTTCACTTCATTAAGGGTTAAGGGTTTTATGTCAGTCTATTGCCAATTCAGGTTGAGATAGCAGTGCTGAGCCAGCACATGCCACAGCATTGGGAGGTGGATGTCCTCTGCTTCTAGCACAGTCACCCTTAGTGCTGGGGGGGCTGACTGGGAAAGGGCTTGGGGTTTGTGTTATAAACCAGTGACTTTAGTAAGTACAGAGGTCATACAGGCAGTAAGAAATACATAACTGATTCCATTCCATAGATTTTTGATTCTCAGCGTAAGTGACCCAAAATTGTCCCCTCCAAATAATCCAAACCCCTCAGCCTTCTGATCACTGTTAGTTCATTTACCTTTGTCAGCTCTTCCAGTCCTGTGGAGCAGACAATGTTGACTTTGTGCTTGCCTGCTCTGGGTTGTTTCCACATCCTTAAGGAAGAAGTCCTGGCTCCCCTTAGTAAAAAATCCGCATCACATAAGAGGAGCAGGAATAACTCTTTTCCTCCATAATGTGGAGAAAACAGAAGCAATTAGTAAACTAATTGCTATTCCCTGTGATTATGCAGACATTACCTCTGAGCAACACCTCTTTTTCCTCAACCCTCATATTTTGCCAAAAATACTAGACCAGTGAGATTAACTATGAGATAAGAGGTTGTATCTTGAGATAGTTTGAATTTAATGGTGAGAGATTATTTTCCCTCTCTGTTAAACCCATCCAAATTTATGCTGCTGAGCCACCAAACCTTCCCCACTCAGCCCTTTTAGATAACCTTCCAGAGTTTCTGTGCAAAACGGCTGTTCTGAAACAGGAAACGGGTAAGAGCAGCCACTAAAAACAAAAGATGAATATGCAAGTAGACCAAAGATGTTCTCATTTTTGCAGAGAACTTTCTTTAAGCAAATCATCTGACTTTTGCTCAGGTACTCATTTTTTGGTAATATGCTGAACATTTTGAGGCTGGAGTCAGAGGCCTCCAAGTACTTGGTGCACCAGAGCTGGTAATAGCAATAGCTGGACTGATTCTGGTAGTTGAGCCTAACATAAATTCCATCCCACCATGAATTATTTCAAAGCTGAACACATTGAGTGCCTTGTGATTTCTTGATGTTAACCAGTTGGAGAAATGTATTTTGTCATTCACATGGTTTTACATTTTTTCTGTGTTCATTGTGTTGTGCTCTTCATTTGGCGGCAGCTCTGTTTTCTCGCTCCATGTAAGTGGTTCTGGTTGTACACTGATATTCTCACTAAAAAGGGTGTCAGCAGTCTGGTGTCCCTTACCTACCTCTAGTTTCCAATTGTTGATGATCTGTTCATGTTACAACTCAACGTAATTTGCACATCATTTAGCTTATTAAGACAGCTTCTTTTTTTAAAAACTGGATTCTGTTTTCAATAGAATTGGGGGAAGAAAGCCTGTTAAACAAGCAGTGGCTCTGCCTTTTCTGCGGCTCCTAAGGTAACATTTTAGTGAGGTCTGAATTCTGAATTTTTTTGTCAAAGTGAACTGGGAAAAGCTTTCTTCTTTAAAATAAACTTCCTGAAACAATGGCAAGACATCAGCTGTTGTGAATGTATCATGCTGATGAATGAAAACACAATATTAACACTTCTAGGCTGAACATGTAGTTTCAGTAGAATCAGTCAAATCAGAATAATTCTTTACATCTTTCTTCAATTTGTGCCTGTTGACACATCATCCCCTGAACAGTAGGTTTAGATTTATTTCACATACCTGAAGAAGCTTTTCACAGATTTCTCATTTATATCTTCCATGTCTCCCTTGTGCTGTTATTGCTTGAAAAATATTATTTGTTTAATTTTATGGTAAATAGGAATCTAATTTCAGGAGTAACGATGGGATTAGTTAAACCTTTCTTCTGAAGGACTCTTTGAAAAAGATAAGCTTAGTTAAAAGTAAAACTGCTCTTTGACACCCACTAGCGTGTCATTATCCAGTGCCTTGTGTGTGAAGGGTCTTTTTTATGTGATACAGAAAGGATAGAAAATGTTACCCATAATAATTTCTATTCTCAAATTCTTTATTCTGTTTTTCTTTGTTTTAAATTTCTACAACAGTCTTCTCCTGTAGCCATAAAAGAAAAATCTGAATCAAGGGCATTGACATAAATTGAAATCTTTTGATTAAAGTATTTTGGATTCCCAGTCAGCAAATGTTTGTTTCAGTTTGTACATTATTAAGGAACAGCAACAACAACAGTCAGGGTGTTTATCAGTAATTCCTGGTGCTCATAG
>VYXF01001054.1:1091180-1149990 GCA_013397295.1 Polioptila caerulea
CAAACCTTCCCCACTCAGCCCTTTTAGATAACCTTCCAGAGTTTCTGTGCAAAATGGCTGTTTTGAAATAGGAAATGGGTAAGAGTAGCCACTAAAAACAAAAGATGAATGTGCAAGTAGACCAAAGATATTCTCATTTTTGCAGAGAACTTTCTTTAAGCAAATCATCTGGCTTTTGCTCAGATACTCATTTTTTGGTAATACGCTGAACATTTTGAGGCTGGAGTCAGAGGTCTCCAAGTACTTGGTGCACCAGAGCTGGTAATAGCAATAGCTGGACTGATTCTGGTAGTTGAGCCTAACATAAATTCCATCCCACCATGAATTATTTCAAAGCTGAACACATTGGGTGCCTTGTGATTTCTTGATGTTAACCAGTTGGAGAAATGTATTTTGTCATTCACATGGTTTTACATTTTTTCTGTGTTCATTGTGTTGTGCTCTTCATTTGGCGGCAGCTCTGTTTTCTCGCTCCATGTAAGTGGTTCTGGTTGTACACTGATATTCTCACTAAAAAGGCTGTCAGCAGTCTGGTGTCCCTTACCTACCTCTAGTTTCCAATTGTTGATGATCTGTTCATGTTACAACTCAACGTAATTTGCACATCATTTAGCTTATTAAGACAGCTTCTTTTTTTAAAAACTGGATTCTGTTTTCAATAGAATTGGGGGAAGAAAGCCTGTTAAACAAGCAGTGGCTCTGCCTTTTCTGCGGCTCCTAAGGTAACATTTTAGTGAGGTCTGAATTCTGAATTTTTTTGTCAAAATGAACTGGGAAAAGCTTTCTTCTTTAAAAGAAACTTCCTGAAACAATGACAAGACATCAGCAGTTGTGAAAGTATCATGCTGATGAATTAAAACACAATATTAACACTTCGAGGCTGAACATGTAGTTTCAGTAGAATCAGTCAAATCAGAATAATGAGTCTCAATTCTTTACGTCTTCCTTCAATTTGTGCCTGTTGACACATCATCCCCTGAACAGTAGGTTTAGATTTATTTCACATACCTGAAGAAGCTTTTCACAGATTTCTCATTTATATCTTCCATGTCTCCCTTGTGCTGTTATTGCTTGAAAAATATTATTTGTTTAATTTTATGGTAAATAGGAATCTAATTTCAGGAGTAACGATGGGATTAGTTAAACCTTTCTTCTGAAGGACTCTTTGAAAAAGATAAGCTTAGTTAAAAGTAAAACTGCTCTTTGACACCCACTAGCGTGTCATTATCCAGTGCCTTGTGTGTGAAGGGTCTTTTTTATGTGACACAGAAAGGATAGAAAATGTTACCATAATAATTTCTATTCTCAAATTCTCTATTCTGTTTTTCTTTGTTTTAAATTTCTACAACAGTCTTCTCCTGTAGCCATAAAAGAAAAATCTGAATCAAGGGCATTGACATAAATTGAAGTCTTTTGATTAAAGTATTTTGGATTCCCAGTCAGCAAATGTTTGTTTCAGTTTGTACATTATTAAGGAACAGCAACAACAACAGTCAGGGTGTTTATCAGTAATTCCTGGTGCTCATAGATGAGTTAATGCCCTGAACTGGAAGGTCTAGTTCCTCCCAAAATTTGTCAGTTAGATTATGTTATATTCTTTTCTTTTCCCCCTCCAGTGTCCTTAGTCTTGATGATACCTTGTGCACAGACTGGTACCACGTATTTTCACAGCAATAGTACTTTAATGGAAGGAGATTGCTTCGTCTGCAATACTCTGCATCCATTTTGAACAGCAAATCCAAGTTCTGCCTGCACAGATATCACTGACAGGGGTTACTGACTAATGCAAAGCTTCCATCTGAAGTGGGGTACTTGGGGGTGTTTTTATGCAAAACATCGACAACCTTTCTGGACTACAGAACTGCAGCCTTTCCACATCATTCAGAAAAGATAGAAACTTGAATAATAATTCAAAATGAAGTCCTTTGTGTATTCAACTCTCCTGGTACAAACCCTCCACTGGCAAGGAATGTACTGAAAGTGGTGGTATTCCAGTACCAGTTGAACAAAAACAGCCTTTGGCTGTCTGGACTAATAAGAATGAAGAACTCTTGCAGATAGAAAAAAACAAGATTGTTTTGTTTTGAGCAAATGTAGAAATATCAGACATAGCTGCAGATTTGATTTACTTTTATGCCATTTGACAATCTGATAATTTTTGCGAAGATATACTTGAAATGCTGTTTCACGCAAAGTTCACTTTTTCCTTGTTTAAAAACCTCTACATCTCTAATTTGCAAGGCTGTGTATTAATTTTGCTGAGTACCATTTATTTCCCTTCCCTTCCACTTTATTTAAAGCCAGTTGTTGACAACTCTCAGGCGTGTCAAAATCTCACCACTAATAATTGCTTAAGGATCCCTAACTTCTATAAATGTTGGTTCCAGCTAAAAACCCCATGCAATAGATGTTTGAAGGAAAGGGGAGGGGGGTAGGGAAGGAAAAAAGGGGTGGGGAAAAAAAAGAAAAAAAACCTGAGAACTTCTTCTGATGAATTTTTGATTTTCCTTCCTAACAAAGAAATGTCTGTGATTCAAAGAAATAGCTTAAAGTGATATTATAAAATAGAATATGGAGTGCACTGTTCTGAATGACTCTTTGCTTTTAATGTGAGGCTGAAAAATTGTCAGTGCCTTTTTTGATTAGATGAGATTTTTTTTTTTTTTTTTGTTCTTGATCTAAGAATTGAGGAGAAAAACATGCTACTTGCATTTGAATATGGTATGAGGTGGCTGTAATGTGTTGAAGATAAAGCAATACCAGTACTGCCTCAAGGCGGCACCTGTATCTGTGGGTCAATGCCATTCCTCCTTAGATCGCTGCGGAGCCCCTCTCTCGGCTGCTGCTTTATTAGGCCTAATTAGGCAGGCTGTCACTTTTATTGGTGATGGAAAAGGAAGATAAGTAGATTACTTGTGTCATCTATCTCTATCCGGACGTGTCTAAAAAGTCTAAAGTGATTGCTGTGGGCCACAAATATATTTCACAAGAGGGAGGAAAAAAATCAGAAATGTATTAAACCTCTAGAAATGACTTACCTTTGGCACTACTGTGTGTAATTTCAAACCCACAGAGAAAAGAGTTACAGTACATACATAAAGTCCTTTTGTTCAGAGGGAGAAGGTTGTCTGTAATGGTTTTTGTGATATCAAAATAATAAAAAAAGGCTGTTTTCTACTTAAAATTCTAGCAGCAGCTATCTATATTGTAAAGTTAATCCAAGATATAATAAGATTGCAGCATCTGTGGCTGGTGGAAGGGGCTATTTTGATGACAGGCTTGTTGACGTGTTCCTCTGATAGGTTTGCTCTTTGGATCATTGCTCAGGGCATCTCTAGTTTATGCAGCATGTGTATATTTTTAATGATTGTTTATAGGAATAATTATTTTCTAAATAAAGTATCAGATATCTTCTTAAACAAATTAATTATTGAGAGCTAATATTATCAACAGCAATCAGCACTTGCAATATTTTAATTGTCTGAGACATCTTCTGATTATCATCTCCAGAATGTTCCTCAACAGAAAGAGCTTATTAGGTATGGCATTGTGGTAGGAAAATGAGACTACCTTTTATGGACTCTTATGAAAAGGAACTATGTTCTTGATTTAAGTATTGGTAGAGTCAGATACCAATCATTACAGATCTTTAGGCTCAAAGTTAAAACAAAGTGGATTTTGTATTTTTAAAAATTCTTAAAGACACCAAATCACAACCAGACAAGTGATAAAATGCTTTTAGAAATTTGGGTGGTTTTTTTTCTTTTATAGATGGGCTCTTATTTCAACTGTTGGTGCATCCAACAGCTAATATGTGGGATACAGTATTTGATTGCAGCCATAGCCCAGGTAGCAGAGTGTTAACTTAGGCATCTTTAAGAAATATGTCAAAGACGTCTATGTGAAAATTCCTAAAATCTCATGGGCCAGTGTCTTTGACTATTAGCTAGAATAAATGTATAGATATCAATAAAACTATTTATAGACTTAAAATCAAACTCAATCACAACATAAGGGCAAGATTGGGCCCTATCCAGTATTCCTTACTCAGAACTCCTCTTGGCTTGAACGATATAATTTCAAGAAACATTCTTGTGTGCAATGAGGGCTGTGGAAGGTCTGTTTAAAGACGGGTTCTGAATGCTGCACCAAAAGCATCTTTATTCAGGATTCTGTGTTCTACTGGCAGTCAGCCATTCTATTTGTTTGGAAGCTTTAAATCTTCTCATTATTCAATTCAGACTGTTTAGGCTTAATTTTCTTTATCTTCAAGTCTCCTCTCCACAGTTACCTAACTGCCTCTATGAGTATTGAGACGGGTGAAAGTGCAGTGTCATGGAAATCCACCATTAGGACACACAATTTCATAGCTGCTGTACAAGCCTTTTTGTGTAAGTGGAGGTTTTTTAAGCCATGTTATCATAAAAAACTTTCAAATGTTGGACTGAGAGGTACCTAGTATCAGGAACTTTTAAATGAATTTGTCTTGAAGAACTTGCAGGTCATTATTAAGTTGAAGAAATTCAGAAATTTGATGCTTCAGGTTTTTTTGTTCTGCCTACCACTGTAAGCTATAAGTTTTACTCAATACTCATTTCTTGATTATTTATCTTAGTTACAGTATCTACTCAGAGTGGGAATATTTCAATCATAAGGTTTCAAGGTCTCTGAATTACAAAGGATATATTTTGTATGTAGTATTTGTTTTCTAAAGTTCAAGGCTGAAACTACTTTCCTCCATAATATGTGATGGTCAGCTGTAGTGTATAAAGGCAATATATTTATTTCTCCATGTGGTAGAAATTCCCTTTGGAAACTGGAGGCTGCTGGCAGTTGGGTTCAACAGCAGCCTCACGGGAGGCAATCTCTCATCAGGAACTCAGTGCAATTTTTGAGGAACTCCAAATGGGATTTTGAATTGTGAGTTGGTGAATTGTCTGAGAAACAAGACCCTTTTACTCCCTAACAGTGCTGTGATCTGCCTCCCGTTCATTTATAGGGAGTCAGTAGCTGCTTATCAACATTCCCCCCATCAATCCAATCTGCAGTAAGCACTGAAGGTGTCACTTCTCATGGGCTGCCAAGAGCAGCATCCTCCGTCCTTCCTGCTTGGCTGGGTAGTGCCCAGAGCCCAGGGATATGGCACACCTTCCCAGATCTTAGGCATAGGTTCTAATTCTTGTTTCTGATTCTGCTTTTAGACCTCAGTTTTAAGCATGGGGACACACTATCCATGCCTGTTTGTTTATAATGAGACTCACCCAAGGATTATAACAGGATAGAACTGCTAATTCCAGCAGCTGATCACACCTCCACTTCCCAAACCTGGCTGGTTGGGCATTCACATCCAGCAGCTGCTACACGGTCACAGATGGGGAAAACTGAGGCCTGAACTGAAGGCAAGTGTGAGAGTGCTGTCTTGTACTAACTTTTTCCCTTTTTATGTTTGAATTCTTGCAGGGAACACAAGGGAGATTTTGTATTCCGTGTGCATTTATCTAGAGAAGATTGGCCCTAGAATTTCTACAACCTTTTAAGTTATGAACTGTAGCCCAGTTAAGGTCTAGGAGATCAAAAGCACTGAAGTAGCCAACTGAAGCCAATTCATTTTTAAGAGGTATTCAAGATTCTAAGATGTTCTTGATTTCAGAAGGCAGATTGTGTTTCTCTAATCATGTTTGTTCCTTCTCTTCAGCCATTGAACCAATTAGACACCAAGAAATATAGTCTAAAATGAAAAAGTTCATTGCACATAATTCTTACAGTTAATTGAGATCAGTTTTAAAGACTCTCTAAATTTTTAAAACACTACATTTCTCCTCCTCCTATTTCTGTGTTTCCTGTAAAACCAGAGCTAACCTCCCTTGTTGGCTACATGAGGCTTTGGTGAAATGGTAAGTTCTCATATTTATTTCTGATTGTGCCTTTTTTTGTCTTTTGATATTAACATGCTTCTTTTATTTCAAACTGATGACATCTGTGTTGGCAATGTAGGTTATTTGTGAGGAGAGCTAGGTGATAAAGATGGTATCAACAGATAACTACAGGTACAGAACAGTTCTTTGGATGTGGCCTTTGCGCACTCGTATGGATCAGGCAGGAGGAGATCGGAATTTCCTTAATTTTTTTGTGGCACTTTCTTTCACAGCACTTTGGCACATCTTTAGGCCACAGGGCCATAGTCCAGCTAGGGTCCAGTGCACAGACAGACCTCCAATTGGGTAGCACCATAAAGGGCAGTATCTGGTCCTAGCTGCATTTATGTTTTTCCTTGTTTCTTTCACATCCCATTAGTATTAGTTTTTGCTTTGAGAACATAAAAAGCCAGAACTAAAGTGTACAAATATTATTGTTCTATATTAATGACTTCTGTATCCAATTAGTGAAGATCATTATTGCAATATGTTCTGACTTGCATTGCACACAAGAGATGATAAACAAGATTCCCGAGAAGCAGCTTTTTAAATAGCTTCTCTGCGGCATTCCTTGACTGTTCCAGTTCTTTTGCTCTGTCACTTTGCCACATAGCAGAGTGCATTGGCACCAAGAACAAGCACTTGTCACAGGGTAAGGATTCCATCAGAGCCAGAAAAGCGTGCAGGAAGTACCAGCTTTCCCTGCTCCCCATCTGATTCTTGTAGGATAAAACCATTCCAGTCTTGTGGCTGAAGCAATTAACATTTCATTCCAGGTGATAAAACCTTTTTGTTAAGTACATTTTTAGGAGAGATACTGCATTTTAATGGACATTTAGTAGCTGGCTATCAACAGTCTGTGCTCCCCGCCTGGGGACAGCAGGCAAGGTTTATTAAATATTAAGAAGCCGTTCATTACTTTATGAAACTATGACAACAGAACATCTGAATATTTAGAAAACAGTTAATGTTCTTTAGAATAGCTGGTTCATTTAGAGGAAGGGACTAATGTTTGTCTGGCTAAAGATGCATAAAAATGTAGTGTCTTCTTTGAAGTTTGCTCTTTGCTCCTGCTACTTGAGAATGTTGAAATTAACCTGTGCCAAATAATTTAGAACACAACTGGAAGTACAATTTCCCATTAGAGATTGCAGGAAATCAGCTATCTCAGATAAACATTGCTTTTGCAGTGTCTTTAAAAATCCCAAAATCCATAGGGGTAGATGGTTTAGAGGTTTGGCTGCCACCAAATAGTAACTTCTATCTTTGTGTGCAGCATACAGAGGCTATTCTAATTTCATTGCAGATCTCAAGGAAAAGATTAGGTCTTTGCAAAGAGACTACACCTTACTGAGAAACAGATTTTTTGGAAGACCTTCCTTCACTTCGACCAGAGTTTGAGGCAAACTCAAAAGCTCTTTGTCTATCGGCAGTTTGAATATCAAGGAGGATCTTTGACACCGGTGAAGCCAATGACATTCTCTATTTGTATCCACTCTTGCTAGTATGGGATGAATCAGAAAATGAAAAGAAACCCCGAACTGACAACCCAAAGCTCTCTTTGGTCCTGATCTTGCCAGTCATGCTGAGTGAACAGAATCTTGTCTCCATGTGAAGAAGTTTCTAGCAAAATTCCCTCAGTGGTTACCATGGGACACAAGCCATTTAAGTGCATCCATTGGGAAGGACGGGCAGCAGAATTATTTAGCATGAGATATGATTTTATCTTAAATGTATAGAGTTAGAAGGGTCAAAAATGTATTACCACTCAGTGATGTGCAGCTAATGTTTTAAGAGTCTGGGGAGTGGGGGTAAACTACAAATATTTTACTCTTGTATGGGCAGTAAAGGTGTTTTCCAGGCTTTAGAATATGGATCTAGGCAATCTTTTTCTAAATTTTTCCAGTTCAGCACTGAAAATACTGACAAAGACAAACAACATTAGCTGGCAATAAATAACCATGATGTCTGAAAATGATTATGTATTGGTCCCAAGACACAATTGGTCAGATAATTGTCCTGAGTGCAAGAACAGAGGAGTGAGGATGGACTAGAGTAGCCTTAAGTCATCCTTCTGTCTTGTGCCTTAAGCTGGATCCTGAATCTGACTCAGTTGTGCTGTTGTGGCAGCAGAGAGACTGAGCAGGGAATAGGAACTGGAGTGGGATGTGCAGTGTAGCTCACTTCTTAAACTGGTAGAAAAGGCCAGAATGTAGACGTGGAGACTGAAGACAGGAGTCTATAGGATTGTTTTGTCATAGAAGACACTACAGTCTACACTTACTTTCACTAAATGGCAGCAGCAGCGGTGTTGAAACAGATTTTTGTGCAAATCTGTTTCATGGGAAGCTATAACTTCCTGACTGCAAGCTAATGCTATCAAAGCAAGGTGGCCTTTCTGTGGGGTGGTTTAGATGTGCCTTAGGCATGAGTGGATTTCAACTGCCAGTTCTATCCCAGAGCTGTAACACAAACTGTTCATTTCAGTACTTCTGGGTAATTACTTTGCTCTCTTGTTAGTTTTTCTGTTCTTTGTGTTCACCTGGCCTGAGATGATGATGCTTATATCTCTTGGCTGTAAGGATGTCTCCTTCTACTGGCTTTGCACCTGCATTTCCTTTGCCCTCTTTCAGTTCTTTTCTGCTCCTCAGATCTTTTATTTGCTCTTGTCCCCTACAAATGCTTCTCTTTTCTCCCTCTGCCAGGAACTTCAATTGTTCTTGGCCTGTACATCTTCTTTAAAAGTTCCTTGCAGCCTTTCACTGTCCTCCGCATTCAGACCTCACCTGCCTTCCAAAACCTCAGTCTTTCTGAGCTCCCTGACTCTTCCTGCCTCTTTCTCTTTTGACCATGTGTCTTTGCATCCCTGGTCTCTGAAGGATTACAGCACTCAGTTTCTGCCACTGAGCCAGAAAAAGGTGAGGACCAAGTCCAGGGCACAAAGTATCTGAGCCTGGGAAAAGTCAGAGTGGGTGTGGGCTCACTCCTGTCTCACAGCCAGTGCATGGAGACTCGGCACACTTTGATTTGCATGGGTACTGGCTGTGATAACAGATTTGCATGGTTTGATAATAGGAAGATTTTCATAAGAGCTTCTCTGAGTGTGGTTTCTGGCAACTCTAGGTTCTTTTGGACACTTCCATCAATATATTGCAAAGCTTGTCCTTTAGGGAAGGGTAGAAAATAGTCTACCCAATAGGCCAGAAAAAGCAAGGGAAGGCTATTTAATTTCTTTCACTTGCTGCATTTAATGAAGAAACTGATGTATGAGTTTTGTAGGGGAATGGCATAGAAAAGGGGAAGAAAAACATCTGTAGGGAACCAGATTTCTCATGAAATGCTTTAACTGAGGGGAGAAGAACGACCCTAGAATCTTTTCCAAAAGGAAGACCTATGATGGTGCAAACTGAGGCAAATTTCTGCTTTTTCAAGTCTCCTTGAACTCAGATTTTTCTCATCTGTGTATGAAGTAAAGTTTAGAGAATTTTCTGTTTTTCTGATCCTGCTTTCTAGTAAGTTTTCAAGTCTCCAACTTCTCTCGGAGCCTTTGCAGTGTTCTTCTCTAGTGGGACCCATCCCTTGGGTTCTTCCCCCACAAACAGTTCTTTGGTTTATAAAGGAAACGCTTTTATTTTGTTTTTGTTGCTGGCGTCCAAGACTGACAAATGGGTTTAGTCCCAGGCTCTTCTTTCAATTATTAATGAAAAATATTGTATTACCTGAGGCTAACCCAACATTTCGTTCCATTTCCAAGCCTTTGGCAACCAGCAATCTCTTCGCTGTCTAAAATGCAGAGAAGAAAATCTTTTGCCTGTTCCTTTTTCCGCCTCTGCTTCTGCCTCCCCTCCCTCCCTTAAGAAATTCACCACATAATTGCAGGATGACTCCAATGAGTGTGCTAAGAAAGCATTGTTATAAATAAAAGTGAACATCATGCAGTCTGATTGTCACTTGTTTAGGATTTAAAGTATCAATTCCTGAACATTACAGAGATTTAGACATGGGTTAATTAAACATTTACATACATGTGTAGAACAATATATTGTATGGTGCAATAATATGCACTTTAATCAGAATCTGTGGGTGTTGTGTGTTTGCTTGTTCCATGTTAATTGGTATCGTGCTGGCTCCTAGCTTAGGTCTTTGGCTGGATGGAACAGAATAGACATGGTGTTTTAAATATTTTAATTAGGACCAGCAGTTCCCGGCTCACTCATTTCTCATTGGATTGTTTTTCATGCATGAATAAATTAGCTAGCATGGAAGTACTTTGCAGAAAGTAGTTGCCCTCTAGCCATAAAATGAGTCCTGTTCATTAATACTTTAATGAAATTAGCTGTGAGCAAAATATCATTCCTTTTAACTGTGTTCTAATTTCTTAATTTTAATTAGGCACATAATTGTAGTATACTGAAATTATCTTAATGTACAGCAAGAAAAGTTCTATCACCATGGGCCTGTGGCTGAAACTTGAGCATACTTGCAGCATATTTCAGCTTGCAATTTTTCTCTTCAACATTTCCTAGCTAATCAAAATCTTTTCCTTGCTTTGTATTATTGCAACACGAAGTCAGGAACTGACTAATGCTTTCAGATACCAGAAAAATTGAAAGAATCGCTGATGCTATCTTTTGTTGTTGGCAACATTCATTTGACAACCTCAGTTTTAGAGTCCAACATAACCCAGGAGCACTTCTAGGGAATAATGGAATACACAAAACCTGTTTGTTGTTTTGGTTTTTTCCCCTGAGATGTTTCATGCTTTGCTAACCTGGAGTTGTTACATCTAATTTATAATTATACAAACTGAGGTAGGAAGCACTGAAAGCTGAGAAATTCAGATTTTAGCAGCACTAGCATGTAATTTTTAGTATAAAGTTTAATTAGTATAAATTAGTCTAGGCTGTTTTAGAGATGCTTCTTGTTTCCACTTTGGCAGATGCTGTTCTGGTGGATGCAATTTCCTTCCTGCAAAGACAAACATGTTCTGACAAAAGCATTGGTTACTCTATCAAATAGTAAGTTTGACGTGAGTATTTTGAGTGAATGTCCTCATCCTGATAGAGAACTGTAGAAACCCTAAACTAGATACATTCTTTTTTAACAGGAGAGCTAAGGATCTTTAATCCAAATTTATGTCAGGAGGGATTTAAACTTCAGCATTTACTACTTTGCTCAAAACAGCAGAGAACTGGAGTAAGAAGCCAGGAAGGAATCTTGAAAGTTTTAAAATACTGAAAAAAGAACACATTTTCAGCCCTAGAGTTTTTGCATCCAAATCCTTTGAAGACTAGATTTTGTATTTATCACTGTATTAAGCAAAGAGAATTTCAAGCAGTAGTGACTATATAGATACGGAATGTGACTTTGACCAAAGGAATTTTAAGGTCAAATGCTGGTACATTAATGTTGAATGTGGTGGATTAATGTTGTGATTTCCCTCTCCGGTACAGTGCTGTTTGAAGCTGTTCTGCAGAGCTCTGCAGGTGTGTCTGTCCAAGAACTCCCTTGAAATCCACGGTGCAGGTGAGCTCCAGGTTCCTGCCTTCCCCATGGACATCACGCAAATCGGGGCTATTGGCTCTTTTACAGGTGATTGGGACCTTTGTCTTTGCTGAAATGGAATTTTTTAATTGAAATCCTTTTTGGCAGCATCTTTCACTGCCTGCTGTAATTGGCACCTGCTCTAAATAATATTGATATTTCTTATTTAAATAATAAATTATGGCTAATTGTAATACTTCATTATGCCCACAATTAAGTGAACTGAGGTTAGTTTACAATTAATACTAATACCAGTTGATGTGCAATTTGAATGTAATTTGCTGCTGTTAGCAGATTGCCAGTGGAAAGAAGAAAGCTAAGGGATTTCTTGTTTCCATTGGCAATCTTGTTTTTCTAGACAAACAACCTTAAATAAAATGTGAGTTATATTCAAATAACCAAGACATTAATTACACTAAACATTCTGTGTTTATTTCTGATCAATCATTGTCACTCTTCTACTGGTAAACACATATTCAAACTCTCCCTTTGGAGAACCTAATTCCAATTAAATCTATTAAAGGCTAGTAAAATTAATGCAGTGCATCTTTAATTGTTTCATGGTATGGGAGACAAGATAAGTTCAGAAAACTCAGGTTTCACTCAGGCAATCTCCAATATGATGGATTTGTATCAGAATGCTTAGCCTGTATTTGATCACAGATTGCTGTGAGTGCTAACAGAAGCTCCAAAAAGAAAATAGGAATGGGCTGGAAGTTTTGTGTAGAACTTCAGCCAATGACAACAAATGCTACAGACACTGATTGTTCTGAAGAAAGAAATACTATGGAATTTCCTTTCTTGTAATAAAATATGTTTGAGTGTATTCAACAGCTTTCCAAGTTACCTGTACCTTGAGGATTATTTGCTGTAGAGGCAAATGATGTAGGCAGATGGACTTTAGTTGGTTTGCTCTACTTCATCAGTTGAAATTCTTCAGAAAGCATTTATAAAGTGTGCCTGAGCAGCAAATTCCAAATACATCATCACTGTATTCAGTTTTCTGACTTGAGAAATTCATATTAGAAAAATGACCTGTACTTCTTATACACCCATCTGTAATAAGGCTTAAAGAAAAAATTAAATTGAAAATTGCTTCTGTCTTTTGTATGATCAAATACGAAACTGTTGAATCAGAGCTGAAGTGTTTAGAAACTTCGGAATCTCGATCTCAAATCCACATGGAAGCCTAAGTAAAAATCAAACAAAAAAAAATATAGGGTAAGCTCTAAGGGAGTTTGAGTAATGAGAAACATAAAGGGATGGATCAAAAGCCTGTTGCAGCATTCAAGTGCTCATACGGTTGTAACCGAGGTCCCTTTCTTATTTCTGTCACAGCACAGTGACTTACCCTGCGTTTTGGAGTAAGGTAGTGGACACTAATATGATATTCAGCTACCAAAAAAGGAATTTAGGCAGTGGGAATTAAATAACTTGTATTGCAATTGTTTGAGGGAAGAAACACAGAAATGAGATGGGGAGTCCAGTCTACGACATTATAATATTCTGCCTGCACTACAAACATTTTTCTGGCACAATGAAAATGTGTGTATCTGAACAGATGTAGAGTGAGATTCATTTCCTCTGCCCATGCTCAGGGTGATAAAACCTCTTAGGATGGTAGAATGGGGAACGACATGCCCAGAGTCACTTGGCAGGTGGACATGAGATGGAACTTTACACTACAGTGGTGATAGGTGTAGTGATCTTATTGCCACATAATTCTTGATTTCTTTAGTTTGGTTGGGTTTTTTAATGGAGTGTTATGACTTCTTAAATAGCCATCTGAGTACATTACTGCTCATTTAAAAATTATTTGGGAGAAAAATTGATTAGATACCTGGAATGAGGAGAAATGTTGGAGTTGGAAAAGTCCAGCTTAAATCAGGACCACTTGAAAATTATAAAGCCATCTTGACCATTTTTAACTTAGTTTTATGATTTCCAGGTCAGTCAGAAGCTACCTAAAATGTATGGAATATAAAAGGAATATGCAATAGAATGTTTCTTTTTCTAGAGAGCTAAAAGCTAATTTTGGAGAAACTAGAGTTTCTTTACCACATCAGCAAATAAACCAGAAATTTCAAATGATCTTGACAGAACATGTAGCTGGAGTGATTTGGAAGGAGAGGCAGATTGAACATTTTAACAATGAACATCCTTTACTGAATTATTTTTCCTTCATTGATGACACTTCTTAGACAAAGAATTAGGAGATTCTGTGACAAAAAACTCCACCCTAATCTTGTTTCCTTCTGTCTTTCTAAATAGCTATATGTCATAGAATTTACTTATCAACTGTAACATTAGCATTAAAAATCCTTTTAGATTCCCTGCTGTTATCCCAAGACGCCATTCTTAAGGCACCAATCACTCTCTTCAATCTGCCTTCAATCAGTGACGCATCTGATTTCACTATAATTATGTTATCATTAAGATTAATCAGTATTTTGCCATTTCAGTTGATTAGAAAATTAGAAGTAGAACACAGTATTCATAATAAAAACACAAACTAGAGGGTAAGAAAAGAATGCTGGAGAACAGTGTGTGTTTAACAGCCTGTCTCTAGTTTTGAAGCCAGAAAATATTTTCTTACTGTTGCCACAACTTCCATAAGTCCTTGACAACAAAAAAGCATCAGTGCCTTAGAAATCAGCAGCATACTGCCCTTCAGAGAGTGGCTGTTCATTTATACAGTTATGGAAAATTTCCTTTTTTATACAGTGTGTCTAAATCCTACCTCTACCAATGAAACAGCTGCTTTGAAATTCTGTACCTCCTCTCACCACAGTCTTTTTCTTAGAAATTCAGAAAAACAATAAGCTACTGTTTTCTGTTGTGGCTCACAGTTCTGACTAATTCTTATTTGTGGTCAGCTCTGTACACTTTGGAGTGACTTTGAGTCTGCAAATTATGGAATTGTTTAATAGATTCAGAGAAGAGTGTTATGGACTTGGGCCTGCTGAACCATATGGCAGATGATCAAAGACTTATTTTAATAACTGCTTTTTGCCATTCCTTCTTTGATAGTGATGTTAATCCTTCCTTTATAAAAGGAAATAGTAAACATTAGTATTTCTAGTAGTATTAGTTGGACTTGTTGGAATGTCTCAGCTTTAAGTTGTTCCTACAAATGAGGGACAATGTATCTGTGCTACAGATCAGACTTATTCACTGTATACCACGAGTATAATTGTATAACCAAAATGATCTGGGGCAAAACAGATTGAACTGCCAGCTCTGCTACTCCATGTGCACCTTTATCTTCTGGTCTAACTCGCTACCTCCAGTTCCAAAAAAGCTCATGGGAAATTCTTCTTCCTGCTCAGGCATCCTCTATCAAATCTTTTTGCAATCTTTCATGCAGATTTACTGTATTTTCTGAAAGAAGAAAGCATCAGACACATCCTCTGTGAGCTCCAAGTTCTCTACAACCTTCTCCTTTATTTCCATCTGACAATACAATCAATCATGTGCTATTCTGTATCTGTTATGGAATCTACTCCTTATGCCAAAGGGCTGACTGTGACTCACAGCATCCAATGCTTGGAAAATGTGTGCAGCTCCTTGAGAGCTTTCTAGTAAATTAACCCAGTTCAAGCAGACAGAACAAGGTTCCAGTACTGAGAAATTAAACAAAACCAGAGAGGATGTATTTTCAGGTCATGCTTTTGCAAAAGTGTAAAAGATGACACTGAACAGCAGAGAAAGATACTGGACAAATATTCATCGTTTTAAATATATTGAATTTTAGAAGGTATTGCCTTTTCAAGATTGGCTCCTTTATTAACTTCTCTACAGGTTCATACTCGGTTGCAGGGTACAAATTAAACAAAAAAATCAACCCAGTTCATGGTGAGCTTCCATTGGCCTTAGATGTCCAGCCTTACAAAACACAAAAAAGCAGTGTCTGTTACCACTCTCTGAGAGTCAGGTCTGTTTCTCCTCTGTAATCATGAACATATTTTGTGAAGATATCTGCTTGCTTCGTGAAGCCTGTGAAAACAACCTAGGAAACCACAATGTCATCAACATTTTTCTAGCACATATTTTCAGACTTCGCAAGAGAGATAGTGGCATGAGTCTGCTACCACAATAGCACTGTAATGAAGTACTCATTAAATTTATGCAGATGGTAGTTTCTTTCCAAGGAAGATGTATTGATGTTTACCATTATGAATATGAAATTGTTAATTGTGGATTTTGAAACTTCAGGAGGCATTTTGAGCATGCAATTTATCTTATGACAAAATTTATCCTAATAGAGTTGTGTTGAGCTCTCAGAATGACAAAACCAGCAGGGCAGTCAGGCAGGCTGTCCCTGGGGAAAAAGGACTGTTTTGACATCTGTCTGAATACAGTATTTCTCCTGGTTTTTCCTGGACTAATATTACAGTTGCTGTGTTTGGAGCCGCTAAGGGCACGATGCTGCAAGCTGGCATCTGGTTCCGAAGGGGGCTCCAGGTCTGTGAGGAACGCACTCTGTGGGTGTTAAAAATCGGTTGTAATTCAGAATAGTAGAGATTGCCCGAGTCTGGAATAGCTATCCCTTCAAGCCGGGCCTCCTGAGGTTAATCCGCTTTCCCGGTAAAGCGGGGCCGCGCTGGGATGTGATGTGGAGCTCTGGCCCCGAGTCCCAGGCACAAGGACGGGCAGTGTGAGGGGGCACCGGCAGCCGCTCCTGCTGCAGGGAGGGCACTGCTCTCTCCCTGCTGTGAACCGGGGGCGGCTGTGGCTGAGGATAGATTGGGGTCTTGGTGGTGGCTGATTTCAGTTCTGTGTGAGTGGCCTCTTGCTGAGCTCAGTCTCCCGATCTGCCTTCCCCGTGTGACTTGTTCTTGCCATGCTACAATACAAACTGTTTTTTTCTTTTTTTAAATGAACAAGAAAACAATTTAAAAAGCACCAAACCAAAACAAACTTTGAGGTCTTAAGATTTAGAATTAACAGTAACGTTTTTACATTTTATATATACTTAAAAATTTTAAATACAACTTTTTGTGATTGGGAATGTTATCCACTTTTTTTTTTTCCTAACCTTTTTAGCTTACGGTCTTGGAAACGAAAAATGTAACTTTTCAGTCCCCCTGTGAGAGGGTACAGGGATCACCAGGTGGCGTTGGATCACACGGACTTCAGCCTGTTCTGTGCCGTGGGAGCTGCCGGGCAGTTGAGGGAAGATGCGCGGCGGGGCTTTGCCTCAACACCCAAAGTTTGCACGCAGCCTTTCCCTTTAACTTCGACAAATGTTGGGGGCATGGCTGCTCTGTGTGATTCAGAGCATGCACGGCTAACGAAAAATGCTGCTCACACTTCATAGAGAAAACTGTATAATGAAATCGTGGAGTTGAAGCACCTCTATTCTTTTGTCAAAATGTTTAGATGAAAAATTTCTTTTCCCCCTAGAATAGCAATCTTGTAAAATTATTTTAATTAAAAGCTTAACTTACTGAGTATAAGGAAGCACTATATTTGGACTGAAGTACTTGAGTATTTCTATCTAATTTTTTTTTTTAAGTCCCTAAGAGGTCCACTTAGGTTCTACACTTACAGAAGCAGGACAAGACATTTATCGAGAGTTTTCTGCTTTATTTAACTGCTTTTTTACATTATTAAACAATTTAGTGAGATAGGAATTAAACCAGAATAAATAACACACATGTTTAATAGTGTAGTTAACCATGGGAATGAAGTTTGTAACTCAGTTTTTCCAAGAGGTGTATAAAAATTCAGCAATGGACCTGGTCAAATACAATATAGAGAGCTTATCCATGACTCACGAGCTCTCCGTCTTCGCCATACAATTGACTGAGAAAGGTGGAGAAATACACTTTTCTCATTGAAATTGTTTAGAGATTTCTATTTCATTGTCACATCTGCTGCCTTTTCCAGCTGCTGGTTGTTAGCACATGAAAACCCATTGTGCTCAGCTGTTCCAAGTAGGTGCAAAAGAAAAGGTGCCATTGAGGATCGAAAGTCAGTCAGAGAAGAGGTTCACACTGACTGTGAGAGCACTTCAAATTAACATCTTTTTCACATGGATAGCATTTTGTGGCAGATCATTCTCTTAATAAGAATCAATTACCTGTTCCTTTTTTTTCTTTCTTTTTTTTTTTTTCTTTTTTGAGAATCCAGTTGTATGGAACAAGTCTCATGGGAAGTGTAAGATTATGTTTTTAAACCATTAATTTCTTCTGATTATCATACTGCTTTCTTCATGCTAATTGCTAAACCCGGTGGGATCTCACTAACATGAGATACAGCCAGGAACAGACAACAAAATCGGAAGATAGCAGAGCTAGTGATTTTAAACCCTCTGCCCGGCTTATGGCACAGTGCTGAGAAATGGAAAAGGCCAGTCCATCTCTCTTCCTGCTCAGTATTGTCCCCACAGCACATCGTGAATGTGTTTTGTCTCCTGTGTTTATGGCTTTCTGTTGATGTAGGGAGTTTCCACACTTCCCTGAAGAGATTGTTCCATAAACTTGTGCAATTTATTGTGCGATGCTTTGCTGGTGTTCTACTGTAATTTCCTCATTACTGAGATATAATTATCAGTAATGTAATTATATATACTGTAAGGGATTTCTTTTCTCTCTGTGGTATTTACACCGTCTTTTAGAATCATAACCATTTTTCTTTGCAAGCCTTTTAGCTAATACGTGCGTTTATGGCTTATTTTTTAAATGGTTCAGCATTCTTTATTCAACCTTTTTTCCTTTTATAAAAAAATTTAATGCATCATGGTAAAATGTGACTTGTTTTGAGTGAAAAACTTTTCAACTTTGACCAAAACCCTACCATCAAAACCAGTTTTTTTAAAGGAGGGAGACTGACAGAAATTCTCTGAAAATATTGCTTCCAAAACCAGGAAGCAAACCATCAGGTTTTTGTTGTTGAAGAATCAGTAATCCCCTGATTACTCAAAGGTCAGGAGTAAGTGTACATGTATGCTTATTTTTTATATATATATATATGTATAATGTACACTCATATACTATAAATTGTTTTCTTGGCAGTGTTTACACATAGGTGCTGATAGCCAGGTGTTACAGATATTATTATGCATATATCAGATTTATTATGCAAGTAAAAATACATTTCAGAGTGACTGTCATCCACTTGCTGCTTTGAGGGTAGTCATACTTTGCTTTCCTATGTGCTGCTCTGAATCTCCTTGTAGGATATGGTTGGCATTATTTTCCTAATTTGGATGCTGTGAATCTCTCTTTTGTCCCTGCTCTCCCACCCCTGTCTACAACAGTATAATATGTGCTTGTTTATTGTACTGGCTTTTAAAGCTCTTTTTACTTTACTAATGAGAAACTTGCTCTTTTCTTTGGTGGCGGTCATCATGGGATTACCCAGCAAAAAAAACAATTGACAAAACAAAAGTTTCCCTATGACTTGGGGTGTTCCAAGTGGAGGATATTAGTGTAAAGAACTGCAGGCTTGATGTAATGAAAGAGAGTATTCCTGCAGGATTTGTTTGTCAGGGAAGGGAACTCAGTGTCTGTTGCCAAGAAACTGTCACACTTGCCTTAATTATGATTAACAACATACACGTGTATCTGAGAAGATTTTTTTCCTCATTGACTTTTGTAGGATGTCCATGTCATTGCTAAATATTATTTCACTGACATCTGCTATTGTGGTTTTTATTATAAGAGCTGGTCTCTGGTGCATCATCCATCTATGCAGAAAAATTATTTGCAGTGCCTGCATCTATTGCCAGTTTCAAATGTCTTTCTCAGCAGATTTCTGTTCCAGGTAGCACCAAACTGCATTTATTTGTGTAACTCTTGGAGTTGTATAGTCTAATCCTGGTCAAGAGGGAGGAATTGCTTTGAACCATGAAATAATGCTAGGACTGTTTGTGAGCAAGATATTTATCAACATATTGAGCAATTGGCTCTAAAGCAACCAGAGCAGTTCATTATCTGTATTGATGAACTGCTCAGACTCGCAATGAAAGCACTAGGTTTGCACTGCAGAGTTTCTTTTTCTGCCTTTTCTCTGCCTCATTTGGTGTAAGAGGCATGCCAATAATGCATGATATGCTTTCAAAGAAAAACTACAGTCTGGTCCATACATTATTTGCTTACAAGGATGCTTTCAAACACCTAAATTCCACCATCATGATTATTATTACAGCCAAATTAACTGTACTATAGGTTCTTATTTTACAGTTACTTTATGTTAAAAAAAGATCGTATTTTCTGGGGGAAGCAGTGTGACTGACACAGGTATGTTCTGCTTTGGTAGATAGAGTGCTACAAGTGAGCTCTCCTTCAGCCCAACTAGGCTTGTGTAAAGACCAAACCAGAACAACAGATTTTAGTCACAAGGAAAAATAAGTGTGTCTTAGCTCCAGCTAAACTTACATAGTACCCCAAGCCCAGAGTCTTTAGAGAGTATGCTGTCCTGCAGACACCCATCTGATCTAACTTCTTCATTTGAAGCTCTTTTTCTCTTTTCTCTGTGATTACTGTGGTTTTATTTCTGCTGGCACATTCCCAAAGTGCTGAAAACTTCAGTGTTACTGACAATTTTTTATTTCAAGTTGGGAACAAATTCTGAGTAAATGACAGTACTTAGCTCATCATGTGGAGACTGTGACCTGCACTCATTTAAGCCTCCTGCCGTGTGTGCTGTCCTGGGAAGTGTTGTGTCTCTGTGCTGGTATAAAGATTGTGTGTGTACATAGATGTCTGCAAAATCTACTTTTGTGGATGGTAGGGGCAGCTCCAGTTCCTTGTGTGGAGAGCAACATCAGCAATTGTAGAGAAAGAGCTTGTTTGTGTATCTGGCTGGACTCAAATATGCCACCACAATTTCTTCCAGTGCGCCACCCTTTTCTATTATCACTCTCCTGAAAATGTGCCTGACAGGTCCTGCAGGATTAGTTTTGGTTGAGCTTTAATTTGCACCACTGTAAGTGCTTAAAATTAATGCCAGTTCTGCAAAATTCTCCTGGTTTGAGAGGCACTTGCTTCACTTAGGCTTGGAGAACTGGTATTGTACCTTCGAATGTGGTAGTGAGTGACAGCAGATACAAGTGATTCACTGGGTTCAGTGTGTTTATATGTGTAGACTATTTGGGGTTTATTTTTTTTTAAAGTACACACTCAAAGCAGTGTAAATGTATTTTTTTCCTGGAGTTTACTTTACCCATGTTACTTTTGTCCCTGTTCTGAAGCTTTCAGTTCTGAGCTTGCAAGAGGTCAAGAAGTTACACAGTGTAGGCAAGATATCTTATAGCTCTGCAAAAATCTGCGTATTTTTCACTATGTGGGTGCATATACTGTTTTTTAATATAATGATCACTGAAGTAGGTGACTGAGCTCCAAGAAATTCAATTGCAAGTAATTTCAACCATGCTCCTTAAGTAGCAGCTCAAGTAACCTGACATGGTAATTTTTCAGTAAGAAAGTAACTCATAGCCACCATTTTTATTCAAGTTGTCTTTCTTGAAAGAAGGCTGCTTGTGGCCATATCATTGGCATTAGTCCCCCTGTCCCTGACCCAAAGCCTTTTCTAAGCTAATCTTCAGAGAAACCCATGCTACATTTAACTTTGGTATCTCTCCTGTGGGTCTCAAATTTAACCAGACACGGCCGATCTGAATATTTCCTGCATGTTAAACAGACCATTGTAAGCCTTTTCCTCCAGGCTAGATTGTTATAAATGCTGTTTATGATCCTGCTATGACAACTGTGAAGGACATGGCAAAGAATTTATCACAGGATTATTCATCCACCATCAGAATACCTAATAAGATTCTAAATGACCCAAGATGATAATAAGATCTAGCTTGTAGCAATAAGGTATTAATAAACTGGGTTTTTTCAATAAGGAATTGTCCTGGCATCATTACCCTGACATATTTGTTTTCCTTCTATTTTGCTGGTAACGTAGCTCTGGTGCTTTATACAGCAAATTTATAAAACACCATGATGTATGAAAAATACACCACATATGAAGTGGAACCCATAGGTTAAAGTCAAGAGCATTCTGTTTGCCTGTGTCATAAAAGGACTAGATTTTTTTAAGTCATAGATCCTAATTTTTCCATGCTCTTTCACTTCGTATTTAAAAATTGTATATAGAAGAATACTTGCCCTACATACAAGGCCATAATTCAGATGAAGAGATTTTGTCAAAATCATAAACCCAGAAAGTGCAGGTCGGGTGATTAATGACTGGCACTGGAGCCCTGAAGTCATCCTGAGCTGGAATCACACCTGCAATCCTTATTTGCAATGTCCCAGACTTTAAAACCATTAGCTTCCTGGGGAAAAAGAAAAGCTTATATAATGGCATAAAAAGCTGGCAATTTCTGTTGCTGTAAAAATGACAGATGAAAACCACATGAATGTACAACTGGTCTGATTAAACAAATAGTCTGGGTTCTTGAGGAAGGCCTGATGTCAGTACAACCTGTTCCTGTGCACAGCTGACTCTGGTCCCTGCTCCCCTCCCAGTGCTGGGCTAGAGAATTTCCAGCTTCAGAGGCCACCACTGACCCCACAGGAAGGAAAGACTATCTCAGCATGAAGTTTGTGAGGAGGTGAGAGATGCCAAGCACAGGAAAGAGCAGACAGGTAAAACTGCTACTTATTCACTAAACCTATTGAACTGGTGATAAAAAGCTACATTACTCCTTGAAAATGCAGAGCTGTTGTAGCTTGTATAAATACAAGTTTGCACTGGCTGATCTCAAAGTCTTACAGGCTGGTTCCCCTCCTGCATTTATAGGAAGGGAAAGCATGAAACAGGTGGATTGTTTTGCTCAGAGCTCTGGCCGGAGGCAGTGACAGAATAGTGATTCCTGGTCTCCGTCAGTTACTCTGCCCATCAATCTACATCGTGACCAAGGTCATTTTTTTAAAAAGCCAAAGATGGTGTATATCTCATTATTGCTTAAAATTTTATCAAAAGTTTATTCAAGCTGGAGAAAAGCGAGATTTGGTGCAGAACACCATGAACTCTAAGGCATAAAAGGGATTTTGTTTATTTAAGCTCTTTGCTTTCAGTCATGTTCCCAGGTGAAGAATTGTGTGGTTGCATGTACAGTCAAGTGACCTGGTGACCTTGCAGGGCTGGTATATGATAAAGTAAGCTAGGATGGGATATAAAGTACTTGTGCCCCTTTTCCTTTTTGAACTTCCTTCATGAACACTGGGAGATTTTTCCCTTCTTCTTCACCTTAAGAAAGAAAATAAAAATATTTCCTATCTTAAGGGAAGGTTGTGAAGACAACTACCAAAAATTGCAATAATGGAAGTACTCAGACATTAGTGGAATGGAAGCCTTGTGAAAGTCTAACAAGGTCTCATTTCTGAAGCAGTAGCAAGTGCTGTGCATATTTGACTTTTCTTTCTGATGCAGCAAAAACAACCATTTGCACACCTATTTCCTGAATGTAAAATGAAGATTGTGTGTTTCTGTGGGTGCTGTGTGTATACAGGGAATATGTGCTGAAGTGAGCAAGTGTGAAATTAAAGGGTAGATGTGAACAGACAATTCTAATTGAAAAAGGAGTGGGATCAAGGCTTTTATCCCATTTAATTGTCGTTTCCTTTCTGGCCCATGATAATTTTTAAGCTGCTATTCACTGAAAGTTTCTGTTTTCTAACAACTCTCTTTATAGGGAATAAGCAGGTCAGTAAAGTAATTTGGAAATATGTAGCAAAATCTGTTATGTGTTTTTATTTTATATCTTCATCATGTCTGATGGAATTCAATTTGGGTCCATCTGAGGTGTGTTAATGGTGCTAAAATAAACACGCTAGAATGCTGAAGTCGCATTCTTTGCTGGTAATAATTCCTTTACTTCACCAGACTTCTCAATGCATTTTGAAACATTCATCTTCAGAATTTTCCTAAGATTTCCACAAACTTTGTTAACATTATAATATGTGGCAATTGATAGAATTTTATGGAGAAGGGGCCTGTGTCAGCTCTCATGAGCTCTGGAAATAGGAAATTTAGAATTCCCTTTGCTTTGACAACTCTCGTATGTCACCCTTTCCAGCCTGATCAGTCCCTTTGCAACCACTGCTATTCTCCATGTAAGATGTGAGAACACAATGGGGAGAGATGATGGAGTGAAGAGCAGGAGAAGCTGTAGAAAGGATGGCTGAGGAGAGAGGGTTAAAGCAAAATATTATTGTCTGTTAAGCTGAGAAGAGTACTTGTTGTTTTGGGGTTTGGAACTACAGTGAATTGCTTGAGAAAGCTGTTAATTTCTTGGAGTTTTTTCCTTCTGCTATGGATGATTTCTTGGAAAAATTGAATACTTAAAATAGTACAATCTGGTAAAACCCCTTCCTGGGTTCGGCACCAGCTTATTGGGCTGTCCTTCAGATATATTTTATGAAATATATATGAGATATATTTATATTTTGTGAAAGCAGATTGTGAGAGTGCAGGGTGACCCTTAGTTTTCTAGGAAGCAGAAATAAGTTTTCCCTTTCAGCAAAGAAATTCTGTGAAAGCTGTAGTGAGATAAAAACAAACACTGATCTAAGCAAGCGATCAGTTGTGAAGTTGTCTGTGACCTCGCAGGAACCCACAGCATTCCTTCAGTAATGCTGGGAACAGCCCGGGAAACAAGAACCCCCACTTCCCCGGGCCCCTCCTCTCAGGAGATGTGCATGGCCCTACTGTTTCTACACTACCGTTCCCATCTCCCATTCTCTCCGAGGAACCCCTCTGCTCCAGCAGGCCCTGGAGAGCAGAAAGTGCTCGTGCTTTGCCAGCGCCGCAGCCACGGGGCTCAGGAGCTCCTTGCACAGCCCAGCCCAGCCCAGAGCCAGGTTTTGCAGGCAGCAGCAGGAGGCTGTGCCGGCGAGGGGCTGAGAGGCGAGAAAACCCAACCTACAGTGTCTGAAACGGACATCCAGAGCTGTAAATGTGGGAGGGGCAGGTTAAAAACAGGTTCAGCTGCCCCACCTTGTGCATCAATGTTATTGATAGCCTGAAGATTTTATAAGACTGTGGTAAACCACAATTTATATTAGGGAACAGAAAAGTGTTCTGGTCCCCAGTGCCTTGTATTTCGGACTGTTTAGGCTGGTTCTCTGCTACCGTATCTCCAAGGAGTCTTCAAATGTCATTCTTAATTTTCTCTTATTCTGCGTGTCCTGCTGTCAGCGATGCCAACACAATAGAGAAAGTAGGCTAAAACAAGGAGAGAATGCATGTTGATATTTTTCCTGTAAGTTCTCAAAATAAATTAAGGAGAAATATTTATCTCTATTGTATTTCAAATCCACTGTATTGCTTCATCTGCGTAAGTCTGCTTTCTCTGTTGTGTCCTACTTAGCTCTAGTAAATCACAAGTATATTGAGGGCAAATAGTGGGTACCAATCTGACAGAAAGCTAATGAGCTCTCCTGTGATTATCAGTAAGGACTATGACTCATTAAATCTCACTTCCTGAGAAAGTCCACATGAGTAGAGGAAATTATCTGGAATAAAGGTCTAAAAACCTAATTCAATCAGATTTATAGGTGTTCTTGTTGTAACAAAATAATCTATGAAAACAGAGGAACCTTCTAATGAGAGCTTTTGGTTACTGTTCAAAGAGAGGGGTCTGTTTCCCTTTTATTCAAGATTCAGGCAAAATAGTTGCCCTTCTCCTAAAGTAACAGGTTGATACATCCTGTGAGTGTTTTCACTTTTCGTTTTAGATGTGTAATAAAACTGTTATAATAAATACATGTTGTGGGCAATGTGGCTTCCATTCAAAACTATGCTTTAAAATGAACTTGGCTTGTCCAGTTTTTGGAAGGTTGCAATTGCCTTGTGCAGTATTTTATTCTTGGGGTGCACATCTTTGTGTGGTATGTTTTTGTCTGTTATTTAGAGAGGAAAAGCCTCTTCTCTGTTGCAGTGAAGAAGAAAAACTTCCATTGATTTTAATGAGCTTTGGCTCACCCTAAAATAGAGCAGCATTTAAAGTTTTTGTTTTGACAGTTTTTATCTTTGTGTAGAGATATGTGCACACAATCTCCTGTTACATTGCATGCTAACATTACATGACTGTGACAAAGAAAGAGTTCATGTGGTCTCATGGAGTGAGTAGTGCAGAGCCATCACTGCCTGACAGGTGAGGAACATGGGCCGCTCTTGGCTTTGTAATTCAGAGTGATCTGAAGGCCTCAGCAGCTGAACTGACTTGCCTTCATACCTAGATACTTGCTGTTGGGAAGGAGCTCAGGCTGATTGCAGCAGGCTCTGGGTTTGAGCTGCTTGTATGATCAGCTTTCTGAGATATTGTGGGGTTATGATACAGTTGATCCTGCTGGCACTAAATTATCTTGGAACAGGGAGATTAAAATAATCTAACTCTTTACCAAACAGAAATGTATAGTTTAGTTTGATATCACTTGCTTGGGTCAGAAATGAGCCCAAGTTGAACATCTGGCAAATAAGAACACTAATGCCTTTCTGAACAGCTCTTGAGTTTTTTTCAGGGTTTTCATCTGAGCTTTTAGGTGTATAAAGTGTTATTTTCTTAATTCAAATCTATCTCTTCTGGCTTGAGAATGAGGAATATTGATGTTTTATCCAGACACAGTTTGAAGAACATGACATAAAAATGAATGTAGGGGATATGCTTTTCATATGGACACCTTAACAACTCTATGTTAGGAATTCCATTTTTGTACGTGTTTCCAGAGAGTTGAGTTTTCGTTGAAGGGTTGTTTCCCTCCTCTTTAGTTGTTCCCAGTTCCATCCTGCACATTGCGTGTCATCTGTGGAATGTGTCATTCAGGAATTAAACAAAAACCCTAGGAAAATATGTTGCTGTTTATAACTTGAAAAAGCATTTATTAATGTGAAGATATAAGGTAGGAGTTAGAGACAAGCAGTTGTTTATGTGCTATGAATCACACTTTTCTGTTTTGGAAATGAAAGTTATTTAGAGGTTCTGTGTGTTTATCAATGGAATTTGCTCCAGGACTGTTTTATAATGACAAAAGAAATTCTGTGTTATATGCAATGCAAAGATGAGAAAAATTATGAATTCTTACTCTACTGGGGAGCACAGCCAAAGAAACAAAGGAGTTAGAGAAGTGTAAATGTTCCTCTGGTAATATAATCTGAAATGATGCTTTAAAAATGCTATTTTTAACCCTGTGGTGGGAAAGACTTTGGAACACCATCAGCAAGTTTTCTTATCTAGCATGTGTGAAAGTCTGCAGCCTTGTATGACATTTTAAGTTACAAATCTGTAAAGGATGGGAAAGTCAGAAGATTATTTTGAGGGTTTCGATGATTTGACGATGGGGTTGGTTTGTTGTTTGTTTTGTTTTTTTTTAGATTGGAAATTGAAGCTTAATATCTGAAAGACTAAAATGATAAAGCACGACAAAGAAATGTTTGGAAGGGCTTCAGAGTGCAGCCTGAGGTGTCTTCTTAATTACCTTGATTACATTCTGCACCTAAACTGGCATCCAGGATTGGGAGCACAGATTTGCATAAGGATGCATAGGACATTTTATATGGACCACACTGAGATTATGGAAAGGAGTAATGTTAAAATAAGCAAACAACCATTCCATGTATTTTCTTGAAAGCATATCCATATTTTAGCCTCATCTCTTTTGGGCTATGTAGGGGATCTTGATTGTTCTGTTTATTGGTGTCTGACAACCATAGTCAAAGATCCTGCTGGTCCTTGGAGGGTGATGTATAATAAATATCATGTTAGTGAAAAAAAGGTTTGGGTGCTAATCCTCTGAAGGCCTCTGTTTCAGAAAAATGCTGTTGAGAGCTATATTGAAGTCTGGAGAGGTTGATTGGTTGTGTGATGTGGATAACTCCATTTAATGCCAGCCTCACACTAGAACCAGAGCCCTCCAGGCTGGTTCTCTGCTGCTTTAGAAGCCAGTGAAATCACTTCAGCATCAAGTAGTGTGTTTAGATGTGTTTTGTTTTGCAGACACTCTATTTCTGTGTAAAGTGTAGAATTTTCAGAAAAGTCTGGAAAACAATGGACTACAAGACAACAATCCAAAGGTGGCAGAAATATAGACCAATGTCAGCCGTGTGCAAGAAGAATTTTGGTCAGAAGCTGAAGAACATGTGATGAAGAGGAAGGGGCTTTGATATATCAATAGTATTGAAGCATTAAAAATTTATACACTATCTACAATTTTCATAGACTTAGATGTACCTGAAATCCATCGGATTACCCTGTCAGAAGCACACACCGAGTATTTGTCCCACCTAAACCTCACTGGTAGTCCAGACTCTCCAGAAGGGATAAATCAGGAGCAGTAGCCATGTAAGATTACTCAATTACCATGTCAATACTATTCTTAAGCTAAATAAGGACATCTTCCCATCAGTCAATCTTTCTGTCATTTTTTCCACCTCTCCTCGTGCAAGAAGACTGGCTTTTTTGGCAAGGTGATAGTAAAATTGTAACAAAGTCCTGTTTTTAAAATCAAAAGCTAGAACTCTGCTTTGGGGCTCCATTTTCTTTCTGAGAGTCTAATGAGAAGGGACAGGCAATTATTGTTATTTATTTCACTAATTAGCTGGATAATCATTCATTGTAAAACTCTTCAATGTTAGAAATATGTTCCTTGTACACTTTGTTTAACAGTTTCGTTTTTATCAGACTGAACCACTGTACGACATCTATTATTAGTGGGGCAATGGGGGCCACTTGAAAAAAAAAAGGAAAAAAACCAGAGGAATAATTTTTGATCTACAAAGATAATGCAACAAGAAGCAACAGTCCATAAAAACATCTCCTTTCAGTCTCTGAAGACATAATGCTTTATGATAACCATAAAACATTTTAGTGCAAAATAAATTGCTGTCCTATTCAAATTCTTAAATGTACTACAGTGGATGTCACTGAAGACATACAGCTATTTTTTCCAATACTGAGATATATTTTATCATAATTTGTAGTGCAGGTGACAACCTTGCACACATGATTGCCTTTTCTTGCTTAGTTAGCTTGCCAAGGTCAGAGTCCTTTGGCCTTTTATGGATGTAGAACTATTAGGAAATAAACAGGATAACCAAGTCACGTAAACTTGTTTCCTTGACTGGTTAGTCATACACCCCTAAAGATTTCCTAGTGTCCTGAGTATGTACTTCCAGGAAATTATTTCTTTTTAAATTCTTAATTTAATAACAAAATCTTCTCACTTGTGAAACACATAGGCAAATCTTCTCATTTTCTATCTTTCTTTCTTTCTCCTTTTTGCTTAGTTATGTTTTCTCTTCTTAGTTATGTTTTCTCATTCCAGCTAATGAATGCCATATTGGTTTTGGAGCTGCTGTGAGGAGAACAAGGAGTGGCAATTAATGGAAAATACTGCAGCTAAAATTCAACCCAGAAGCCTTGAGCCAGGTAAGCTCCTCAATTACCTCATAGCTGAATTCTTCTGGTGTCATTTCACATTGTGCCACTGGTGAGGTTCTTGGAACACATACTCTCAAGGAGCTTCTAGAATTTCTTATTCACTTTTTGCATCAAAGCAGGGGGTAAGAGAGCTTATTCTAAAGTATTTTTATGTTGCTTCTGCTGATGAATATGCCTATGTAGGGCTATGAAAAGGGTGTAGGAAAATGTAATAATGGTGACCTTTTAATAGTAAAATCATATAGGAGATACATCCCCACCCCATAAAATTATTTGCCATAGCTGGTTTGTTTAGATCTGATATTAAGTGTCATAATTTATTGAATGGAAGGGCAAAAAAAGTTGGTAAAGTCTCTATGAAACCATAGAAATGTGTAAGACCTGGGGGATGACATATCTTTAGGTTCTATACTAGTGTGAAGGAAAACATGTAAAATACATTTCATATGTTTCCCTTTAAATACACTGAATTTTTGAAGTAGAAAATGGTTTACAACAAAACTTTACCTTTTCTCTTGAGTTATTGGGATGAAATTGTGCCTCAAAGGGAGCCAGTGGCATGTAATGTAAGTAAAACTCCAGCCATGAATGTGAATTTATGTGTTGATTTTTGTGTGATGATGTTTTGCTTTGTTTTTTTTTTAATCCACTGGGGTGTGGAAGACCCTTTCTTCCATGGTTAGTGAACACAGGCTGCTAGCATTCAATGCCTTACCAATAACCTGAAAGGATGGGTGTAAAAATGTCTGGTAGTTTGCCTCAAATGACTGTTCCCCCAGATGAGGGGTCCAACTTGAAAAGTTCAGAAATCCATAGAGATTTGATGATTTGGAAGAATGATATTTGAGTTTGTAGACCTGTACAATTGTGTGAGCCAGCTCCTGTGAAACTCTTGGCAGTACAAGAAATTCCATTCTTTCTTTCACTGTTGCTTCCAATCAGTCATACTCATTTAAAAATGGCTAATCAAAGGTTTTTAATTATTTTCTGTGTTACCAATATGGTGAAGGTGGTACTTAAATATAGAATGTTAGCCAGTAACTGGATAAGAGAGGGTTATGAGCAACCTTTTGGACTCAACCATATACTACAGCATCTCTAAGGTATATATCCCTAATTAGACTATTTAGAAATGTGCAATTAATATAACATGATTTTCTTGATGTCTACATAATATGATTGACAACCCATACTACATAAGAAAATAGTTACCCAGGGAGATGGGGATACTGAGACTTTTTATTCTTTACATTTGTTGTTCATTGCTTGTTGGCAGTTTACTTTAGATTTTGCAAATATAAAAGCAGCTGCAGTAGTAATGTTTAGCTTTTGGATTCAACAGACATATATTTTAATCTAAATGACAATATTTAGCAACAAAATTGCTTCATTTTAACTCTACTGCGTTTCTTAATCTGTGGGAACTATAATTTAAAAATAATGAATGCAACAGGGTGAATATATGGCTTCCATTAATTCCAAATACTGCTTATTTCCAGCACTTTTTAATTATTTGAATATACTTCTCAATATATTTAACTGAAGTGGAAAAATCATTCAAACCTCAGACCATTTACGATTGCTAGTGTATGTGTATCTGTAACTTCGCTTCCAAATTACTGAACTTCAGAGTAACATTTCATTTTGAGTATCTATTTTTCCTGTGTATTACAAAGTGCTACAATAGTTGAAAAAGAAGTTGTGCAAGATGCAAGTTTCATAAACAATGAACATTAGAGGATGTGAATTAATAAATTGCAGGGAAATTGTGTTAAAAGCTGACTTAAACCCAAAGACAGTAAGATAACTACAAGTCTGTGCTGCATCTTGCACTCTTATCCTAAACCAGCACTTTTTTGGAGAAACAGAGATCTACAGGCTGTGAGGGTTCCTTGATTGCCCAGAACCATCAATTTTCATGTCTTCTTTGCACATCCTATATGCAGGCACAGGGAGTGTTGTAAGGCCAGGTCTCACATTAGGAACATTTTTGTTACCTGCATTATGGATCTGGCAAGAAATTTTGTCTTCTTCTCATAGAATAGTGTTCTCTTCTGATGGCTGAGACTACACATTGAGTTCCTTCCTTGTTGTTAACATAATCATTTAAATAATTTCATACTAGCATGAAAGCATAAGAAAGCATAAACCTGTTCATGTCAGAGGCTTGTGGGTGCTGACACTGAAAAAGTGGGTAGCAAAAACTGTGTTATCTTTCCCATATTTTCCTGACTGTACCCAAAACCTCCTAATAAGGAGCTGCATGTGACTCAAAGTGACATTGTGTGCTGGTGGCAGGACTCTGATGTGATGTGCATTTTAGAGCAGTGTCTGCACTTTACCTGCCTTATGGCTTGAAACTGAGCATGGGGACTGTGAGAGCAAGAAAAACAGATTCATATATTAATGTTTCTCTCTTATTTTATTTTTATGTGTTCTTGTGCTCTTGTTTGTATTCTAATAGACCTGGGCCCTCATGAAGAACTAGTTTAGACATTACAGCATATTGCTTAATAAACATTTGAGCAAATAAACCCTATTTTCCTTGCTGCTAAAACAGAAAAAAAAAGAAACAAAAACATCTACTTAATTGCTATTGATTCTGGTCAACAGCATGAACACAAGCTGTCTCTTCTTAGGCTATGATTCCTCTGTAGAAATCAAAATGCTGATTAAACTCTTATGGCATCATTGGTTTTTCATGAGACCAAAATGAATGAACTTTTTAATAAAGAGTCTCAGGGCAGGCTGACACTGACTGCAGCAGGCACTTTGTATCTGTTTAGCCATCAATTTAGTCAGCTTGCTCACATTTTTGCTGCCACAGCTGCAGGTGGTGACAGAAAACAAGCCTTGGGCCAAAGCCTTCTTGTTTAGGGAGATGTGTGGTAGAGTATTTTTGCTTCTCTGCCATCTGAGCATATTTTGTCAGTAAGGGAAGGGTAATGAGAGCTGGGAAAAGAGACCTAACGTGGTGAATTTGTTTCAAGAGCTTTACCCTATAACTGACAGTTCTTTACTGTTGAATTCCTTCAATGACTTCAATGTTAGTTTTTTCCAATTTCTTCAAGTTGCTGTGCACTCTGCATTCTTTTGCATTGGCACACAGACTTTGGCTTTTCTCTCTTCATGTCTCAAGCTGACGCACCAGCTTTTCTTATCTTTGTGCTGACTTCTCCATACCTGTGATAGTTTGGGGTTCTTTTCCTCCTGTGTGCCAGATCATTAGTTTCCCTCCACTGAAGTCCTTCTGATATCAAATCCTGTTTTGCAAGGGCACTCAGAGTTAATCTCTCACAGGAACTCTACTCCAAGAGAAGAATGTGCTTGTGATTAAGCTTTTTAATTCCCTGTTAGCTGGTATTTTATTCCAGAGCTATGTCTCCCTGTGGTTGCAAGTCCATGACTTATCTCTAAACAAGTGCCAGCTGCTGCTGGCAGTCAGTAAGGGACCGAGTGACCACAGTGGATCAAGTACCAAAGTCTTTCCTCAGTTTCCATGCCAGGTACTATGAAAATTTCCCATTTGGGAACTTAAACAGGTAAATAAACCATGAAGAAGCTGACTTAATGTACATAAAGAAACACTTTATGGTGGGCACTGGATCAAGCAGAGGATATCTGACCAAAATGACTTCCCAAAGGGAAAGAGTAAGCACTAATTATTTGTCTCTGGTGGGCCACAGCTTTTCCTTTTATGTTCTCCACCTGTACTACTGACATCTGGTACGTAGGACACACAGTGTGGTTCCTTTTTCTGAGAGCTAGCAAGACTTCTAAGGTGATAAGAAGAATGCAGTAGCTCAAATCAGTCATAGTCATCATAGAATTATAGACTGGCCTGGCGTGGAAGGGATGTAACAGATCATCTCCATGGGCAGGGGCACTTTCTCAGGGGGCTCCAAGCCCCAATAAACCTGGCCTTGAACCCTGCCAGGGATGTGGCAGCCACAGATTGTCTGGGCAGCCTGTGCCAGGGCCTCACCACCCTCCCAAGGAACAATTTCTTCCCAATATCTCATCTAAACCTGTGTCAGTTTGAAGCCATTCTCTCTTATCCTGTCACTCCATGCTCTTGTGAACAGTCTCTCTCCATCTTTCCTGTAGGTTCTCTGCAGGTACTGCAAGGCTGCAATCGGGTCACCCCAAAATGTGAAACTGTGCTCAAAAGGTTCAGCCTGTGTTCAGTTGAAAGAGCCAGGAGCTCCAGGGATTTACTCAGACTGTACTAATTGCATACCCAGCAATCACTCCAGCTGGAGATTATATATGTGAAATTAAAGGCACTGGCATTGTCAGAAGCTTGTGTAGGTATAAGAATTGTTCATTCTACAAAATCCCCTTGTTTCTTAGAAGTTAGAGTTGCTAAAAACTGCAGACCAGTTACTGAGATTTTGCCTTCGATGTCTTCAGAGCATTCCAGCCAATTTACAGGCAGCTGCATGGTTATTTGCAGGCTCAGGGCCTCAAAGCTGAGGAACCCAATAAATAAGAAATGTGTATAACTAAATATAGCACCTCTACTTAATCATTTCATTCCTTTCCACCTGCTTCCAAAGAACAAAGTTTCAGGCAAAAATGCCTCATGTCAAGTTTCATCTCTCTTACCATATTTCTGAGTGAATTGCTACTCCCCACTGCCCCTCCCAACAGGAGTTCACAGAAGTGCAGCAAGACCTTATTATTCTGTTTATGATAGGATGGTCTATTCCAGTACGATGCAGTCCGTAGTAAATCCATCTACAGAATTAATTCTGGGCTTGTGAGGAAGAGATGCAAGTAAAAGCTATAATGATTTACAGTTTGAAGATGCAGCTGATGTGAAAATAAACATTGAATCAGTTTCTTCTATATGTCTTAGTTCCATTAGAATAATGACAGTAGGTGGCATTTTTCACATTTTAATTGGTGTTTTGCTGATTTTATCAGAATTTCTGCTGATCAAAGCAAATTGGCTATTTATTTATTTTGCAGTGATGCTAACTAATCAGTGGAAGTTTAATGTACTGTAATGAATTTTAAATATCCTCCTAGTCATTACAAGTGTGTGAATCTAGACTCTTCCTCGTAACAGCTTGAATAATTAATTACTTGAATAGCAAAAAAAGGTAACATTTAATATAATAACACTTTCTTTGAAATATTTCACTGCATCTTTTATAGTAGCATCTCAAATTAGCAAAGGATAATTCTGACCAATGTGTCACCCCAGCATGCACACAGCTCACTTAACCTAATTCTGACTACATTGGGTTAGACTGATAGTAAATACCTTAACTACTAGTTTATTTCAGTAGCTTGTTAAATGATGGGTTTTATATTATTTGTACTTCAATGTCTTTGTTTTAGTTGCTTTCTTTTATGTTATTTATCTATTCAGGTTCTTAAAAAAGCAGTGACATGCTTCATGTCACTGTATTGTTTCCTACCAATCATGGCACGCTATAAATTGTCCTCATGAGTATAAAAGAAAAAGGGAAGTTTGAAGCAAAAATATTAATAGAGAAATTCATGTAGTTGGATGATTTCTGCATACAATTCTTCACATATCCTCTTGTCCAGGAAAAAACTTCAACATTCATTCAAATGTTTAGGGCTAGAGCATGTTGCCTGTATCAATGTCTTAGTCTTTGAGGACTGAGTGCCAAGCTGAAAAGGATTTGGTTTCAGCTCATGTACTTTGCTTGCACATCTGTAATCAGGCCCTGGCACACTTTTTGACATTACATTGTGCATTTCCATGCTTTGCTCAGAACTACACCACATTCCAATATCTTGGAAACTGCGTGGGAAATGTGAGAGGAGTGCCTAGGATTTCATGTGTTTATATCTCTGGATTTTAGCTGAGGCGAGGAGAACAAACAAAAGAACCCTCCTCATTCTTCCCGTTGCGCTAAGAGTTAGTCCAGTTCTGCACTCCAAAGAGGCATATTCAGTTCTCAGAGTGCCAGGGGTTTGCAAGAGACTTGTCATTTTAGCTTTTGTGCATTTTTTCTAATATGCCCTTGTTCAGTGGGATGTATGGAATGACACCCAGGAGAGATCAGTTGTGCCTGTGCAAGGAAAACAAAGTGCACACGGTCAGTCCAAGAAAATCTGTTTTACACTGCCTCTACAAGGCATGAGCCCTGCGAGGGGTCTTTAAGAGAGAACAAAATTTGGGTTATTGTAAGATGAGAGAATCAATAGATTTGTGCTGCTCCAAAGAAATATTTTACGTCTATTATTAAACACTCCAAAGCCATGGGAATCTTGCATCTAAGTCACTAGATCAAATGTAGATCCTGCTTATAGGGAGTAGGGGGCGTTTCTTACATGTCTGTTTGGATCATTTTGAGTGTCCAAATAAGAGATTTTAACCTTCTTTGAGAACATCTAAATGTGAAACTGTAGACTGATTTCAAAGTGCAAAGTGTAAATACTTAAATTTCAGCTAAAGTAAAAATTCTCTTAAGACATATTTTATTTATTTTTTAAATTTTGGCCTCTTAGAAGTACGTGGAAGCAATTCATGAATTTTGAGGGGTTTTTTGCAATGATGTTTTAATATACAGTAATGTTTTAATAAAACAAATTATAAAGTAATGAGTTGGCTACTATGTCAGTAACTAGATTCTGAACTTGCTTGTAAAAATTCATCTTGCCCTGTCTCTAACTGTAAAATAAAGACAATTTAAAATGAAGAGTGAAATAGAGTTAGTGCAACAGATAGAATCCAGGCTCATACAGAATTCACAACTTCCACACTGTCAAGAGAGTCCACCTAATTCCAGTAAGATTTAGGTCTAGTTTGAGAAATAAATTTAGTTGGTCTGCAACTGGATTGGAGGAAATGACACAAATGGGAAATGTAAATATGAAATAACTTAGAGGCAGCTAGTTCCTCTGTGTCTGTGACCGTTTAAGATCTTTAGTCAGTCTTGGCTGGTCTTTCAAGGAGCCTGGGAAGGATCTCCATGCATGGCTGGGGAGCGTGCAGCCCCTGGCTGAGGCTGGGCAGGGCCTGAGCCTGAGGGGTGCCATGGCTCTGCCTGGGTCTGCTCTCTGAGGTGGACAGGGACATTCCACAGGGTGGGATTGTTCAGACCACAGGGGTATTCCACAAGGTGGGATTGTTCAGCCCACAGAGACATTCCACAGGATGGGATTGTTCTGGACCACAGGGACATTCCACAGGGTGGGATTGTACCGGACCACAGGGACATTCCACAGGGTGGGATTGTTCTGGACCACAGAGACATTCCACAGGGTGGGATTGTTCAGACCACAGGGACATTCCACAGGGTGGGATTGTTCAGCCCACAGAGACATTCCACAGGGTGGGATTGTTCTGGACCACAGGGGTATTCCACAGGGTGGGATTGTTCTGGACCACAGGGGTATTCCACAGGGTGGGATTGTTCAGCCCACAGGGACATTCCACAGGGTGGGATTGTTCCAGGCTGCCTTGGGTCTGAGGGACAAGGGCCCTTCCCACACTTGCTATAACAATGGCAGAAAACCAGCAGAGCTTCTGCCACTGTAAAAAATAACAGACAGGTGAATATGTATACAAAATTTTGATTATTATTTGCTTCCAGAATACACTGAGTTTTACCTTTGCTACCCCAGCAAAATCGATATAATACTAATAAAAAGCTTACTTGAGGGCAGTATACAAAAAGACTTACAAATTAAAGGAGAAACCCTGATATATTGTGATTTTTATTTGTTGTCTGTTGCTTCTTGTAGTGCAGTTAACATGTAAAAAAGACAGAGCTGTAATCTGTGGAATGAGAGTGATTTTGTACCAAAATTTTTCCTTACTTATCAGTAGCTATGCTGGAATCATCTGGTCTGTTGGGGTTTGGTAGCTTGAGGAATTAATGAATATTCATTCCTTTTCCCTGGGTACAAAGTAAAATAACTAGTAATTAGTATAATATTTAATACTCCTATTCAAAATAAATAAATCTTTTGTGAAAAAAATCTAATTATTATAATGTAGCAACTTCTGCGTGTGTAACTGGAATTGGATGTGCTGTTTTGAAAATGCTTTTAAGCCCTCATTTACATGTTTCCAGATCAGTTAATTATTCCCCTTGTATGCATAAAACAGAACTCTGGATTGTACTTGCATATATTATTCATTTTGCTATCTATCTTCTAAGTTTAGCTGATTCTAATATTTTAATTTTACATTATTATTATACCAGTGATATTTGTCTTCTGATATGAAAATTATTCTTGTCTGCACTTAGTTCTATGCTCATTTTTAATTGCACTGGCTTATAAGGTAGTAAGTGTGACAATTACAACTTGGGCCTTGTGTTTTGCTCATCATTTTACATTAGTCATATCGTGTGTTTCTGAGGAAGGGGATGGTCCCACTTGGGGACCTTGGCTTTTGTCCGTGAGGTCATGAGCCAGAGGAAAATGGAACAGGTGAAATGAAGGGCAGGAGCCTAGAATCTGATCACCAGAGTCAGAGCTTGGGAGCTGCTCTAACAGCCCCGATTCAGAGCTTGTTGGAATCTGCAGAAGGATTTGTGGTGGCTTTTAATAAGGCCTTTCAGGTTTATCTCAATATTAGTTGCTGAATTTAGTATTTCCCTGCTATCCATTCAGGTTGTTATTGCCACAGTCTCTAGATCAAAGCCTTTCCTGGCTATGAAAGTGTAAATGGGGAGATGTTTGACCCCAGTGAGCCCCACTGGAGCTGTACAATTCCTTTGTGGGAATGTACAAACCCCGTGTACACCGTGACCACTGGGGCTGCTCTCTGTCCTTCAGAAAGACACGACAGCGGGCAATCCCTGTGCCAGTATGTGGAAGTCCATGTGTGGTGGCCGTACAGCTTGGAAATCATTGCTGCCTTCTGACCTAACTAATGAGTAGCTTTCTATTCCATTTAGCATTCATTTCCTTCCCCCAAGAAGGAAATCTCAAAGGGGCAGGACAGGCTGTCCCTGTGTGCTCTGACTGCTGGTGTCTCTTGGTGTGACAGATGGAAGCTGAGGCTTCTGCCATCTACATCCCAATCTTGATGAGATAATAAACAGAATAATAAACAGAAATAGCTTCTTACTAATGTAACTTTTCCCCTGGTTTGTTCTATGTGTCTCTTATATCTCAGAAAGAAACTTAAACAAAACTTGTAGACATGAAGGGTTTTACTAACCCTGTCACGTCACATTTTTTTTTTTTGGGGGGGGCATTAGAATTTTCAGTGAGCTTTGGTTCGGTGGCAGGGCTTTGGCTAGAGCTAACAGCCACAGAGCAAGAGAAACTGTGAGGTATTGAGTGCTCCCTTTGAACAAAAGTTTAGGGTTAAGAATGTCTGAAAGGATGACATAAAATATGTGCAGGATTCAGGGAGATCTGCGTAATGCAGAGTGGTAAATGCCAGGGCAGGAGTTCAGAAGCACAGACAAGTAGCTGGTTTATATGAGATTGAGATACCAAAGCATTTTATGGACTCCCACAGAGAAAGAGTTTAAAGGATGCTGACCAAACAGGAAATTGTATTACACAGATGTGGGAGAAAGAGGTTTGTTTCTCAGATGATTTTTGCTGGCTCACAAGGCATTACTCTCTTTTCTAAGCCTTTTTTGAGAATACAGAAGGAAAATTGGTAGAGCCATGATTAGCAAAATGATGGCTTTTGCTCTATATCTTACACTCTGGAGGCCACATTAAAAGCCCATGACCAAGCTTACCAAGTCAAACCCTGAATGCTGACTTCACTTACCTGTATGACAGGTAGTGCTAGCTTTATATCAGCATGAATATTATGGCACTATTTCTTTTTCTACAAGATCCTGACCATTTTCAGGGCCTAGAATGTATGTTTGCCTTTTAGTAGGCTTTTCCCCCTTATTCAAACATGATGCATTTATTTAATACGTGCTTTTCAAACTTCGCTTTGAAGAGCAAATGACTAATTTACCCAGGGGTCTATTCATTTTTTCAGACATTAATGAAATTGTTTTCATCTTTATGAAGTAAATGGATAGGATTATTCTCATTATAGATATTACTAGTTGAGGTACAGTGTTAAAAAATAATCTCTACATTTGAGTGCAACATTTTTTCAAGTTGCAACATTTTTTATCCTCTTAGCATGAAATAATGTTTGTATTCAGACACAATGCCTATTGATTTGGGGCACACATTAAGATTTCATCAAGTAAGATTTTGAGATATCAAATTATGATTCTAGACATGAAGGGTGTGTTATGAAAAAGTTTCAAAGTTTGGATCAATCTTATTTTGATAAGGAACTTAGTGGTGTTTTGAGACAGATTCCCAATGCTAAAAAACCTCTGAAGGTTTGAAAGCCCGAAAGATTTCCCCACACCATAATTGTATGTCCTCTCAGATTTTACTTCTCTTTCCTAGTGGCATCCTGATAACAGGGATACTTTCAGCTTACTCCACCCTGGTCCTACTGTCATCTGCTTGTCACGTTTGTGCCCATGACCCAGGACTCTGCTGTCTGTGATACCACTGCAGCTGACATGGAGCAAATTGTCACCCTGTGGCAGGTGGGTGGGAGGCACTACTGCCAAGGCAAAGCAGTGACAGTGTTGAGGGACCTTGGATTCCATGACAGGGCTGTGGGATGGTGAGAATTCTGGTAGTTTCTTTTGCCCACATCTTGTGGATTGCTGCTGCTTTCTGGCCTCTCTAGTCTGTCCCTGTCCCATCTCACTGCCTCCTTATCTCCTTTTGCCCCGGTTTCATTCGCTGTCTGTCCCATCCCAAGGTTTCCTGCTCATGTTTCTCCCACAAGATGAACTCCACTCATGTTCACTCCAGTCAAGTGGGGTGACTGCAGGTTCACAGCATTACTGCATTTGCTCAGACTCTCCTGTGGAATTTTCTGTGATGTGGATCTTCCTCTTCTTCTTGCATGTTCAGTTTTTCCACCTTTAGAGAAAGTCTGAGCAGTCCTCTGCTCTCAGAGTCGTGTCAGGCTTTGCCAGAGGCTGGCAGATCTTACAGACTTTTGCTCTTGGCTCATGTTTTTGGGGCTTTCACGTCAACTGTCATGACTTTGTTTTTAAGTGAAATAGTAAATTGAAAAGAAGGAGCATGAAGGATGTGCCAGCCTGCTGTTTTTCATGTGCTGGCCCAGAGTCTTGCCTGCATACAAGGAGCTCGAGAATTGCCAGAGGGGTAAGACAGGCTTATTCACAACAGTGAAATTGAGAAACCTTTTTTCTTCCTTCCCAGTTCTGAAACGACTGAAGGCCAGTTCTCAGTGTGAATAGCTTGAAACTCTTTGTTTTAGTTGTATTGCATTGTACATTTTGCTCCAGGTGCTGAGAAGTTTGATATCAGTAAGTTGTAACTGAACTGAAGGCAATAATATTTTAGATATTCCTTGAATATTTTTTGGACAGTATAGTCAAAACACTGTTATTCTTATTTAGAATCTGTAAGTAGGTGATTCTTGGTGGTTTGTTTTTCATTGTTTCACTTTGCTCTTTCTTAATAATTCCTTTTTAAATATGCATTGAAATATATTAGTATAAAAAGTAAAAAGACTTTAATAACACAGGCCCTTGGGGCAGCAACATGCCTTACTAGTTTTGTAATACTTTATGCATATTTGCAATGCTGCAGGAAGAATCATTGATGGTAATACTATAAATTGTTTTCTAATAAATTTATATAGAAAGCTTGTATTGGAAAAGCTGAAAAGACAGGAGCAACAAAAATGAGCAGGCTTAGAAGGTGATGTTATAAAACCTTCTACAAAGCATTTTATTGAGTGGAAGGTAAGAGAATTTACTGTGCTGCGTCCAGGTAGGATAGAACTATAGTTAGGGACAAATAAATTTTTACTTCTAACATTTAAGTTCCTCCAGTTGTCCTTTACCTCAGTTCTGTCCCTGCCTCTGTTGTGTCAGAGGTATCATGATAAATTAAGAAGTTGTGATTCAGCTGTGTTTGTGTTCATCATCTTTAAGTTAATAAACACTTATCACTGAAGTTAGAAATCAGCAGACTCCTTTTATCCCTCTTGTGCCATAACCTTGACTATAGCACTAGGTCCTTGTTCCTCTCATGACTTAGCAGTTCTAGTTCCCCAAAAATTGTAGAATGGTTTGGGTTGGAAGGAACCTCAAAGATCATCTCTTTCCAACCTCCCTGCCATGGGCAGGGACACCTTCCACTAAACCAGGTTGCTCCAAGCCCCATTGAACACAGCCTTGGACAGTTCCAGGAATGGGGCAGCCACAGCTTCTCTGGGCGCTGCTTTTGAAGCCCTTTTAGACACTGAAAGGGGCTCTAAGGTCTCCTCTGATCCTTTTCTTCTCCAGGCTGAACAGCCTCAGCTCTTTCACCCTGCCTTCATAGCAGAGCTGCTCCAGCTCTCAGATCACCTTCATGGGCTCCTCTAGGGTGGCTCCAGTCCCCGTCCTTGCTGTGCTGAGTGTCCCAGGGCTGGGTGCAGCACTGCAGGTGGGCTCTGACAAGGGCCAGTCACAAGGGGATGGATTAGACAGGAATGATGCCCTCCCTTGACCTGCTGGCCCTGCCCCTTTGGATGCAGCCCAGGACACGGCTGAGTTCTTGATGCTGCTGGGTCAAGTCAAGGTTCTCATCCCCCAACACCCCGGAGTCCTTCCTGGAGCTGCTCTCACTCCATTCCCTGTCCACTCTGTGCTCGGGGCTGCCCTGACCAGGCCTAGGCCCTTGCACTTGGCATTGTTGAACCTGATGAGCTTTGCAGAGGTCACCTCAGGCACGTATTCAAACCTTCTTCACCAGCTGACCTGATCCACTTGGTTTTTTCTTCTTGTGAGTGAGATGAAATTGCAGTAAATGGTTAAGTAAGAAAGAAATATTTTATTCTGCTGATATTTTGGCATGTGTACCATTTCTCATTTTAACAACATAATTAGACTGGGTTTCACAAAATGTATTGTTGAGATGGATATATTTATTTTAAATGTTTCCATTTTATTAAATTTATGTTTTGAAAGGAAACGTTTCTGTGCAAATCATGCTAGATGCGGTATTTTTTATAACTGTCCTGCATTTGTCAAGTATATCCATTTTTCATGGAGGCATGCCAAGATTTATCAGTAAATTTCTGTGTTTAAAAATGTTAGCAGAGAAAATTGCATAGCATTTTACGCAGGAAGCCCATTGCAATCTTCATAGAGTTGTACTTCCTTCCCTTCAGAGAGGAAAAATTTTTTCAGAAATACAAAACAAAACTTTTGAGATTAAGATTTTTTTTTTTATTTTATTTTCTCCATTCTTTTTGGCCTTTTAGGGGAANAAGGAAAATTTTTTTCAAAAATACAAAACAAAACAAAACTTTTGAGATTGAGATTTTTTTTTTAATTCTCTCCATTCTTTTTGGCCTTTTAGGGGAAGATGCACCTAAGAAGCAAGAAACTGTGCAATGCAAAATATCAAGCATTTTTTGAGCTTCCAATATTACAGAAAGCTTCTCTGGAATAGGAACTATTCCATATAGGAACTATTTGTTATTTGTACTTGTGTCAAAAGACTGATGTATCTTACTGCACTTGCTTGTGGTATATTTTTTCAGCACTTTATTTCCTGATAAGCCCAAGGGGCCTTGAGGTACCTATTCCTTTGTATTAAAGTAGCCAGTTCTTTGAAAGATCAGTTTGTGGTGAGTACCTTTACATCTCCAGAGAATTCTGGTGGAACTTTCCTGATACACTTTGGGTTGCATATTAAATTAAATTGAAATTCATGTCCCATTGGAATATGTCAACTATTAGGTCATCTGTGAATGTTTTAACATCAGTGAAGCCACATATTTCTGACTTCTGCTTCTGTGAATCCAAACCTTTCACACCAGGGAATTAGCAATGCTGTCTGAGTTTGTTCCATAAAAACAGCTCAGGTGTTCAGTTATGTAGAGAGCAAAAGCCTCTGGGAGTCATTTTGCTGCTGGGCATGATTGCAAACCTTTCCCTTTTCCTTCCAAACACCCACTAGTCAGGTAACTGAGATGTGCTATTATTGATCTGAAGAGGTACCACTGGGCTAGTCACTTGTCATACAAAATGTGTCAAAATTTGCACATCAATTGCAGCAGTAACTTCAAAAATCACACTTCCCTATGAAAATAAAACAGAAAATCACATGCCACTTAAACAACTCAGCAATAATTTTCTTGCTTCAGGCACCTGAGCTGTAACAAATGTTGGCATTTTCACTCCAAACCTTTTATTTTTGGAGAAATTTTAAAAAGCATTGTCAATTCATGCCATTTTGAAACAGCCATAGCGTGCATGAATGGGACAGAAAGCTGGCAATTAGGCCTGTCAGCTGCCCAGTGTTTGCTTTCTTCTGGCACTTGCCACCCTGCTTCTCTTCCCTGCTCTGTTATTATAATTTTGCAGGATACAGTGAGGTGTTTTCTCAGCTGCATACATAAAATTCTTCTAGACTACTGCTTTGGCATGAATGTGTTGTCTCCTACTATATGCCCAAATCCAAATCAAGGTATGAATTTTTCTTGTTTGGAGATAAATAAGATAAATCAGTAATGTAACTGGTCCTACTGAAATTCACTGTTCAGCAATATGAATCTCAGGGTGAACTCGCCCCACTTTTCTTCCTGAAAATTTCTAGCTGAAACATATTGCTCTAAAGATGTCTAAGATGTAAAGATGAATTTGTTGTGGAAATGATGCCATTCCAGAACTTACTGGAAAGGGGATGATTGCTACTTTGTGGGTGGTGTGACCCCCATTGGCTGACTGAACCACAAATGAAATGTGGTTGGACACACTGCAGTATGGACAGACCAGCATGCCAGTTGTGCCATTTTCTGGTTTTGTTATGATCTGCTCTCTGAGTAATCAGGCCTGGTATGCTTGTAAGAATCTGATCTTCTCAACATTCTTTTTCGGTCTTTTGGTTGCCTGGCTGACCTTGTTTTTATGTTAGTGAGGTTATTGATGGGAGTAGCCAATGAAATGGGTAGTGAACATGGGAAGCATTTTCAGAGTGAGTTATTAAACTCCTGCCAGAGATTGCATTTATTATAATTATCACAAAACTGTTATGTGGCCCCATAAACTTGCATGGTGATTTACAAACTTAGTCTGAAATTTTGCTAATGCATATATGCGATTTTTTTTACTCCTATGAAGGAAGTTATACCTGTGCTTCCTATAGGTAAGGTTGGTTTCTATATACAGAAAGTATTTATTTAAAGTGAAATATGGCTCTGGAAATAAAACCCAAACTAGGTTGCTTACATTTCTAAAGTCTAGGTGAAATTTACTTGCAAAAATAGTATTGGTCTAATCCTGCAGGGCTCTGAATCCTTTTCATGCTTTTTATACCACTGGAAAAACAAGATATTCATCATCTTGCACAATGGATTACAAAGCAAGAAATACAAAACTGGGCCTACAGAAAACTGCTTTCCTGTTTTCTTAGCATGTTAGCCAGGAGCAATAGCAACAGAAGGTCTCTACCTTGTAGTGGCAGATGGTTGGATGCTACATCTCTGTATTGTTTAAAATTCTTGCAGCTTTTCCAGCTTCTAGAGTTCATATAGAAAAGCTCTCAGTAGCCTCATTTGATTGTATTTTAGATCTTGATTAAATTTAATTTACAGTTACCATTTTATTTCTTCATTAAATTAGATTATATGTTTTTTAATCCTTGAGTATGCACATGTGTTTGCTCAAGGGCAGGACCCGCGCTGGAGATGGAGGAGGCTGAGTGACAGTGATTATCAGGTGTCCGAGCTGCCTGTGCCCAGCTGAGAGTCTGAGTGTAGAGGAAATTGGCTTAACAGGAAGTGAGTGCCTTATTAGTTGCTCTCCTCCCGCCTTGAGACACAGGCAGTGCTGGTTTTGGCAAAGGCAGTCCCACTGATTGCTGAGTGAGTTACTCAGCACTGCTTGTCAGCACACCAACAATTCATCAGACTGAAGTGCAAATAGCATCCCAAGAACTGATGTAGAGCCTCTGTCCTGTCTGCGCCCAGCACCAAGTGGCTGAGGTAAGAAGGTGTTTGAAATATGCTTGACTCATCCCCAGACTTGGATTAAATGTCACACATTAAAACAGGAATCACGTTCCACATCCATGTATTAGCAGGGAAGATCCTTTCCAACAGACTAAAAGCAGAGCAGGGTAAAAGGGGACCATTTGAAGTTAGGATTTTGAATAAGCTGACCTGAACCAAGTTTGCTTTTCTCACAAGGGCACTTTTACCTTCAGGGATAGTCATAAACCACTATTTTATGAATGAGGATAAAATGCTCTCAGTTTTTCAGTTTATTACAGTTTGAGGAGCACAATAAGTTGCCTAGAATGGTTTTGACTACACTATGCCAAAATAATTTGTGTCTTCTGAGAAGGATGTGGTTTTATTCAACTTATTTTCTGAACTCTGCTTGAAAAGATTGTTTATATTTAGGGGACGCTCTGCTTAAATCATACAAAGGGAATTTTCAGGAAAATAGCTACATAAATCTTAGGAAATGCAAAACTAACAGACATATGAAGGATTTGTATTTAGAAAAGAATCTCCCAGTGGGTTGTTCTCAGCAGAAAATGAAAAGGTCTTTTTTGCATTCGGTTGAACTATTAGTGTATTTTTTGCTGATATAAGCAGTTGTACAGGTACGACCACTGTCACAGTCCCAGATCTCAGTGCTGCAAATTAGCAAGGTTTTAACTTTGCTCCAAATATCATGCTAGCTCATTTTCATTATGAAAAAGGTGGGGGGAGGAGAATGGGACAAAGTACCTATTGGCAAAGCACATTATAATTGTTTAAGCAGGCCCCAAAAGTCATGCATTTCAATTATTTGTTCAAAGCTGTCTGCAATTAAGGGTTGCAAACAAGGTTTTTGAATGCAAAGTCAGACAATTAAAATGTTTCATGAGTGCTTTAGAGAGAGAAGTTCTGAATTAGCACTTTGAATACTCAAGACCTCTTGTTTCCTAATCTCCTTTCCCTTTTACTCAGTGGAAGAGAGACATGTATATTTTTCCCAGAATTTTTCTCTTTAAGCCAGGCTGATCCTAGGAAAGAGAATCATCCTGGTCTTTGACTTGTACATTTGAATGTCTTTTGCTCCTTGGGAGATCATCCTTTTTGCCTCATAATGGTCCAGGTGCAAAAAAATTACTTTCCCCAGGTCTGGCTTGTTCTTAAAGCGGGGGCTGTAAATCACTTTGGGCATTTCTCCCTCTTGTTTAAACATCCAACACACACACACAAATACACACCACCCCCAAATCTCCTTCCTTCCCCTTTGAAGAGGCAGGACTATTTTAGTTGGTGATTTGTGGTGCTGAGAGTGCAGCCTCTGTGCTGGATAAGCTGATACACAAGATGTGGGAGCAGGGATGTGTTGGCCTGTTAGCAGAGTTCTGTGGATGGTAGTGTTGTATCTGCTGGTGGGGTTCAGCTCCCTGCTGCTCCCAGGGAAAGGACCAAGTTCTTTTCTCTTTAGCCATGAGAAACAAATTTTAATTCGGTGAAGTTACTCCTTTCAGAAGAACAGCGCTGCTCAGGGTTGGGGTTTTCCTCACTAGTGCCATTTACATGCTGGTTGTTTGCATTTAGAACTTGCAGTTTGGGAGTTTTTCAAAGTGGTGGGAGTTTTGTTAGGGCTTTTTTCCACTACTTTTTCTGCTCAGAAGTCCACAACCTGAAAGCATTTGACAATCTTTCCCCTTTCACTCCCCAGTAGTGTCTGTAACAGAATCATTTTTAATGGTAACCTTTTTGATGCAAAGAAGAGCAAACTGCTGCGTAGTTTTGAGTTGTGCAGTTAAAGGTGCTAACCTGTATCAATTTTTAAAAACATATCAAAGTATTGAACTGCCAAAGGAAAAGATTAATTAATTACTGCCAGAAAAGCAAAGACCATATGGCTTGTGTTCTGGCATGCAAATTCAACTGTCATTGAGCTTTTCTGGGATTTGATGATTATTATCTAATAGCCTCTTTTTGTGTTTTACAGCCTGTAGGCTGTATTCTGCAATGCTGGAGTGGGACCTGAGAGTATGTAACAAGGTTTGCTGCTGTTAAGGCTGAGTGATGAAGTTCATTGTGCTGCTTGGGATCCTGGGACAGAGAAAGCAGAGGGAAAGGAAAGGGTTGCAGAGAGGTTACGGAGGCAGAGCGAGTGCTGCTGTTGGGTTGTCTCTGCCCATTGTTTGCTTTGAGTGTGGGGCTGTCCCACTGCATCAATGTTGGCTCAGGTGGGGACTTTGCCCTGCAAGAAAGAGCAGAGTAAGGTGCACAGTGAGATGGGACAGAAAACTCCCCTTATCTTGAGGATGTCACTGTGTTTGTGGTCTTGGCTTTGTTGGGTTGGGCTTTCTTTTTTTTCTTATCTTGTTTTTGGATTGTATTTTTTCCCCTTGTTAATTAGCAAGCAATTCCTAGATTCATGAATCAGGAATTTTTGCTGGAAGTTAAGGAGTGAGGTCACTATTTCTTGCTTAAACTGGCTATTGTGGAAGTATTAAAACTTCTTGGATACTGCTGAAAACAGCAGCATTTCCTCCTCAATGATCGACGTTTAAAAATAGATAGACATGGAGGGAAACCAAATTTAGATGCTATTTGTGATGCAGGGAATTACTGATTTTTGCTGAAATGCTTGTACTGAACAGCATTCTCAGCTACCCAACACTTCATGTTTTCCTTAATGCTTGAGATTTTTTGGCTAACTTAAAGTACAACTGCATTTTCTTTATTTAATAAATTATCAAGTGGGAAATGTGTGACTGAGTTAGGAAAAAGTAAATGCAGACACACAGGCTGATGACGAACTGTGGACAGTACCAGGTCCTGCATGTGCACATTTTTCACATCCTCTCTTTGTTCAATAACCATATCAAATGTCAGTGCTATCACACTTTTGCAGAAAACTTTGAACCCCTAAAGACAACATTTTATCTTGGGCAACAATGGAGAAGGGACACATTGGGAGTGATGGTGTTTGTCTTCCCAAGTCACCTGTGACAGGACCCTGCTCTCCTGGGGATGGCTGAACCAGCCATGGGAAGCAGTGAATGGATTCCTTGTCTTGCTTTACCCATGTGCATGGCTTTTGCTTTCCCTGTAACCCAGGAGTTTTCCAGCTTTCCCCCCTCTGATCCTCTGCCCCATCCAGCTGGTGAGGGAGTGAGCAAGTGGCTGTGTAGGGCTGGGCTGCTGGTGGGGGTTAAACCTTGACATTGACCAATGAAATGTCTGAAGGACACCAGCTAATTCTGCCACTGATGGCTTAATAACTTCAACTGAAATGACCAAGTTATAGCATGGACAATCATAGAGTTAAGGGCTTGTTTTTAGAGCACAGAGCTTAGCTAATGCTGCTTGTACTGAACTGTCATCTAGAATTTTGGGTAGGATCCATCAATAGTATTATTACATATAATATTTACATATAATATTTTTGCCAGGCGTTTTTACCTGCTAAGGATAAAAAATTAGTAGCCTAAATTTTTTTCAGTACAGAAAACTTAAATGGGCACAACTCCTTCTGTCTCATAACAGACAGGGCTGAATTTTAATCAAAAGACGGTCCTGTGTGAAACTAGATTGGAAAATGCAGTTCATAGGTTGATGGCCTCAGCAGGAGAGTAGCTGCAGTCATCTGCCTTGGTTAGTCTGTATTCTCTGGGCTGGCAGCATTCATTTGAACCCCTCCCTTTGTGCTGTGCTTCACCTCCTCTGCTGGCTGCAGTGCCCAGCTTCTGTTCCCTGTCCCAGGTCCTCTGCTGGAGAGCGCTGTCGCTGCTGGACAGTTGGGCCAGAAAAAGGCCATTTGTTCTGTCCCCTCACACCTTTCCATGGCAATGCCATGTTCTCTTCCAGCACATCAATTAGAAGCCATTCTGGTCAGCACCCATGCTCACACTTGGCTCATTAGATCTTCATAACACTGTGCAAACATTAACTAATTAATCTCTCCAGAAGAGATGGAAGGGTAGGTGGGAGTTTTCACTGTCAGCAAGGGAGTGTTTCTAAGGTGCTGCTCCCTGTCAGTGGCTCTTGACTTAGCCCCTGCTGTCTGGGTGGCTAATCAGGCACATTGGTTACACCAAGCACAGTCAATCACCTGGGGCAGCTGCCTGCTTTCCCTATCACCCTTTTGTTGCTCCAGTAAAATGGGATTATTCAAGTACTGTTTTCAACTTCCAGTATGGCAAGAATAACTGTCCAAAATGGTAGGCTTTTGTTTGAAAGGCAGTGAGTATGAGTATGGTCCTTCTTTCACATGTGGCACTGTCCTTAGAGGCCCTGATGTCCCACCTTCAGGGAGGGAGTTCAGCTCAACTTGGGAGCACCAGTGCAAATACATGTACTGCTCATTCAGTGCAACACAGAGGGCCCGCTGCAAGAGCCCCGGGAAGTTTTCCAGCTATGGACACACATATCAGTTAAACCTTGCTGCTCTGCAGGGCCTTCATTTTGTTTTTATTCTGGATGGAAAGCACTGATTCTTAGGGGTTTGTCGTTTCTTGGTTTTGCACTACATGTCATTGTGTTCATCAGAAAGCATCAGCTACCAGGTAAGCATTGACAGGTTCTTGAAAGAGCTTTCAAAGCTCTGCTGTGAGTTTTTGCACTTGAGTGAGTAAGGTTTTCCTCACCTTGTAAAAGGGAAGTAGCACATTAAGTGGTGAACTTTGCAAATAACAGGGCCAAATGCCGAGGGGCAGCTGCACCTTTAGGTACCTTTGTCCTTCGAGCAGACCTAGAGGAGAAAACCATGAAAGTCTCACTTATCTGTTTATCTAGCTTGCAGCAGTCTGATGCCTTCTGCCACCTTTACTGATAATGGTCCCTTTGAAGTCGAACACAAGTGTGAATTTATGGTTTTGTAAAGACTGGATTCCAGAACAGGTCATAAATTACCTTGTTAGACAAAGGCTTCTGGGGAACAATATTGCCTTACAGTCCCTCCCTGTGTCATTATCCTGATGCATTTCTAGCATGGCGAATAATTGACCAGAATGATATGCTGGCCAGTTCTCCAGTCAAGCTTTGAAAGTTGTTTGTGTAAACTCTTCTAGCAAGAACAGTAAATTACATACTTACAGCAAATTCTCATTACTGTTAAAATGAGTCTTGAGTCCAGGTGACCGTCAATATTCTGAAGCCAAAGAAAATTAGGATCTTTATTTGCTTGAAGTAACATTTGTTTAATTTGCTGCTGTTTCTTCTAAAAAATAAAAGCATTTTGAAATGCCAAATGCCTTTTCCAGACCTTCTCAAGATGTGAGAGTAAACAGGGAAAGGAGGCAGGAGAGGTAGTGAATACATATTTCAGATATGCATGAGTGGGCCAGATCCTGAAGATTGCCTGCTTTAGGGAGAGCAGAGACCTGATCTGCTCCTCAGTGAGGCTCCAAGTCAGGTACCAAGGCATTCCACAGTCAAGAGGTCTGTTTGAAATTGATGGCTGTCCTTGATACGCTTCTGCTTTACTGAACTCAAGCAAGAAGGGAGTTTGCATTCAGAGTGTAAAGCAGGTGGGGTTTTTAGGAGGGATGCTTAAAGTAGTTTTTCCTCTATATTTCGATATTACAGGGAAGTGTCTCTAACAAAACAAAACAAATACACCAACAAAACCCTCACAATTGCTTTCCTCAGAAAATAATGACTCCTGTGGTGGAGGGAGACACAAAACTGTCATTATCATGATGCCTGTGGGATTTGTACCATGGCTGCCTTATTCCTGTTCTGGTCTGTGAGCCAGCTTTCTCAGGAAGACCTCATTCCCTATGATTTATCACTTTTAAATTTGCCACTTGTATAGTCATTTTTTAAAGTCTCCTTTAGATATGTAATTATGATTTTACTACAAAATATAATTTGACTCCTGTCTGCTTCACTAGAGAATTCCAGAGTTCAAAAATAGACACAGGCACCCACGCCCTTTTGAGCACTAGAATTTCGTTCTTGCTGTCCCTCATGACCTGAACTTCCCTTGGCAGTTGAGGTTCTACATTAAATTGTTAAATATGCTTAATTGCACTTGTCTGTAGGATGGCAAAAAGGGATTCCTTCAAGAGAAAATGAAACTGCATCATCTCCTAATCATAGTATTTTTATTTGATGTTAGGTTTATTTAGCTTACATTCATATATATCTATAATTATTTGTAAATATTTATAGTTAGCTATTAATATAAATTGAATCAATTACGTTCCTGTCTTAGGCCAAAGCAGAATTTAGGATGACCTTGCAATTCAGATGGGGTTTGGGGCTTTCTTTGTTTTCTGAAGTGCACAATTTTCACTCTGTAAAGAGCTAGAGAGTGGGCACACTGGAATCCTCGGTTTGGATAGTGTGAAAGGATTTGTATAAAAATTTACAATTGCCTTGTAACCCAAGGTTTGCTCTCTTCCCTCTCTTCCTTGAGTCTGTAATGCTGGCAGGATTCTCTTGTCATCTGCTACTAAAAAGTGACAAAAAAAGCCTCGGTTGGAAATTACACTCAGTTCATCTGTAAAATGTAAAATGCATGTTGAATTTTTCTGTTCCATTTTTCCTTCCCTGTTTACTTGGTCCCTGGAAATGGTGACTGCACTGAAGTGAGGGCTGCTACCCCTCATTTCTGACTGGCATCTTGATGGGCTGTTACTGAGTAAGAAATGGCTGAGCCTTGTCTGACAACTCTTCTCATGAGGGTTGAAAAGGAACCGTGGTGTGTAAAGAAAAGCAAATAGATAAATAATGGAGTAATCACTAATACGGACATACTAGGATGTGTGAAAACACTTTGTATAGATGTTCCCAAAAATTCCTATTGAATTATTCTCCCTCACTGGTAAAATAGGTGGCTGTCCAGCATAAAAATCTTTCAAAGCCTTTCTGAGGCATTGCACAGGATTGCTCCTGTGCCAGCACTTTTTGATGTCCCAGAATAAGGTATGTCTTGATGTATGACACACAGTAAGAAATTTGAAAAAAATAGATTGCATCAATTCCCTTTGACAGTCTGGTTTCTGTCCACTCCATATAGATTTTGACAGATAATTAGCAGGGCAGATACAGTACATTTGAGGAGCAAAGGCTCTTATAACCCGTGGACAGCTAGTTTGCCATAAAAGCCAGATTATGCTGTTAAAAGAAACTGCAAAAAGTTAGATTGCTAGAACTTTGACACTTCTGAAAAGAGATCATAGAAAAAGGTTGAATTGGCTTTAAGGCAGGACCTAACAAATGGTTACACAGTTGTACACTGTGTGGGATGAAGTGGTAACCTTGTTATTTTATCTAAGAAAAGACTGACTATTCAGAAGCAGCATAAGGACATTGTTGACATTAGAACAATTAGGAGAGGGTGAAACAATTGAAATGCAAAGCACCAGTAAACCTCGTATTGAAGTGTTTGTTTCCCTCAGCAAAGCCTAAAAGATTCTTGAACCCTGGATCTGTGGAATCATTAGCTGTTAGCTTTTATCTTGAATGCATTTTCTTAATTTACTTTCTTTTTTGTCTGACACTAATATCGTGATCTGTGGTGGGCAAAATACAGAGCACAAATACCGTGATTCACAATCCTGAGTCAACAAATTTCTGGTTTTAGAGTCTTTCTTCAGTGAGAGACCCAAGTGTGGGACCTTTGCTGAATATCAGTGACTGGAACCCAGCTGCTATGGTCACCTCGAGCAATCAGCAGAGTCACTTCTGCTCTGCAGGACTTTCTTGTAGTATCAGAGACAGTGTTTCAGGAAAGAGTGGTTTTATTTTTCATGTTTCTCCTGCATCCAGAGGAAGGCCTACATTCACGAAGCAGGTTGTCCTGTTAGTCACATAAATGTAGTAGGTCTTAGTTTGCATCACGTTTGGGGGAAAAGTGGTGATATATTTTCAGTGAAAGACTTCTGGAAATAACTTAGGTTCTCTAGGATGACCTTGAAAGTAAAACGCAGTTGTGCCGAATTGCGACTCAAGTTTTTCAAATTATTCTGATATGAAAGTGTGATTCCTAAAAATTTTGTATAGATTTTTTTTTTTTTGTGACTTAAAAGGCAAATATTTTAAAGTACATAAATATAGATTTTGTTAATTTTCAATTTGATAAGGGATTTTAAAAATCTGATCTATTATAGTCATAATTTAAAAGTTAAGAAAAATTGATGGTTGGTGCTCCCACTCTGTGTGCTGCAAGTCCAAAGAACTGTTGCACAAACACAGATTGAGCAGTTACAAGAAGAGAGGGAAAGAACAAAATTATTGAGACTGAATGTGCCAGGGAATGCAAGAGATTGTGTTCGCTCCTTTAATTGGGGCACCGTGTTGTTGATTAGTCAGAGCAGAGGAGAACCAGATCTCTGAGTTAATATTCTGCTCAATTAAGTTCAAGCCCCAGACAAGCCTATCTAGAAAATGCCCCAGAACCCACAACCTACCTCAAGGTGGGGAGTCAGGCTTAACTGGTACTCAGCAAGCATTTTGAAGGGTCCACCAGGGAGCTGCACAGCCCTTCTGTGTTGTGTTCATGCCAATGAATAGTTAAAGTTTTTACCATAAAATTATTGTTCTTGAGATTTACTGTGTGCTAATGACAGGCTTAATTTTTTTCTAAGTGCTGCTGTGTTGTTTGAGCTTGCAAACCACTGCAGGTATTAAGAAGGTAAAACTGAGGTCAAGCCCAGTGTTATTGCTGTTTGACATAATTTTTGCTAGAATGTTAGGGAACTTCTAGTATGCCATCCCGATTTTTGTATGATGAATGTCAGCAATAATGAGGCTGAACTGCCGACGCCACGTAGCCTTGTCAATACACGCCAGACACATATCGTTGGTTTTATTACAGATATAGGCTTTGATCTTTCTTATGTTTGAAGACTTGATTAGGCCCATCTTGTTAAAGACATAGCTCGTGAAAGCTGGGAATTGGTTCCTTTAATAGCAAAGCTCTTGAGAAAGAGCTCCTCAAATTAAAGAGTAGAAAACACCTCCTAAGGGCTGTGTAAACCTTCCCACACTCAGTTTGAAATGTATTTGCAGATGTTTCTGTGTCAGAATGGTGTTTCTTTCCCGGTCTTTCAGTGATGCTCAGAATTCTGGATTTGGCTGTCAAGGAGTTGTGTCCTGAGGCAACCTGCACACAACTGTCCGTGTCCTGAAGGACAAGGTGATTGTGTGTGCTCTGAGTGCTGATGCAGGGGGTGGACATGGGCTGCCAAAAGAGACTAGATCAGAGTCTTAATAGCTACACTGAAAAAGATTGTTGTACATACTTTCCCCTTAAGTCTCTGTTACTGTGTATGACTTGAGTTCAAAACTTTTCTGTCCAGTCATGGTTATCTCTGCTAGGAAAGGAGCAATGCAGCTCCTAGTGTTTCTGCTCTGAGTGTATTCCATCCTGGCAACATATAGGAAAGATGTTGCTGGTGAGTACTGAACAGCAGGTCACATCAAGATGTAGCCTAATTCTGTTTCCAAATATTCCATTTATTTAATGTTAACTGCATTTCCTTTTTGGTCCAGGTGCTTCCAGTATGAGACAGAAATAAATTTACACGTAGAATAAGAAATAATGATTAGCTTGAAAATATGATTTCTGTATAAAAAAAAAAAGCTTTATTATCACACTTTTGTATTGTTACTTTTCCTGTTGCTTGGTTACCGGGTCATAGAGAAAACTACATTTTGAAGAGAATGTAAGTTAATTATCAGCTATTCCTAAATCAGCAATTAAAATCTCACCTCCAGATTTTCTGTATGTTTTACATTCTGTAAGTAGTAGCAGAAAGGAATAAAATATTTTATTTCTGCTCCCTACCCTGCCAAGAAAGTGGGCGCAATATAATGGTTACCCTGCCTGAAGCAGTTCTTACAGTACTCTTAGATAAACATTTTGTGGCAGCTGCTTGTGAAATACAGTTTTAGAATGGCTCTCTGTGGAAGTGGCCAAGAGCCTTCCCGCCTCACTTGTTCTCCAAGTCACATTTCAGTGTGTTCTGGGTGGTGGCAATCATGGTTGAATCACATGAAGTCTGTGTCTCAGTCATGGTAACTTGTATCTTATTTTTCACTTCAGCAACAATTTTGTTGTACTTCTGACCCTCTTCTTACTTGGTCCTAGCAAGTGACCTTCGGCTTGACTGAAACATCCAGGTCTTGCTCTTCATTAAAGCAATTTATGTGGAGCCCAGGTCTACGCAGCCAGCCTGGTGCATGGTGGCAGCTCTTGTGCAGGATAAGCAGCTCTTGGGGCAGGTGCCCCTCTCTCCCTCGCAGGAGTGCACATCCTGACCCAGCGGGATGTGGGAGCTTGGGCACTGCTCTGCATCCACCAGGTGGGTCTGGCGCTGCTGCAGCTTTCATCACTGATGGGCTTACTTTAAATGAGAGAGTAACATTCTGTTACATTCTGTTTTGCTGTGTAGGGTGCTATATACATTTATTTATTTTAATAGTGCAATCTGTGCTGTCCACTAGTTTAGATAGAGAAAAGTTTTAAGTGGAAGGCTCTTGATTTGGTTACAAGGTGCAGGTTATATTTTTAATCCCATGTCTGTTAATCCTGCTTCATGAATTATTGGCTTTTCACACATATGACTCCTATGAAAATAAGAGCAAACATTTAATTACTTTCCTTGGACAAGAGGAACCACTTGGTTCCTCCACAGGAAGTATCAAGTGGTTGAAGCACCTTTGTGAAGAATAGATAATCAAGGAGAAGACATAAACAAAGAAACAGATCATCTTTTGATTTTAATCACCGAATCACTATCCAAAAAAATCATTTGAAGTGTCCACTGCAAAAATCCTAAGGCATTTAATATTCACTGGGAGTCTTCATTTTTTTGAAAATGAAAGAAAACCTCTTGAAATTTTCGTGGTTATGAAAATTTAATTTAGACAGAGCAATTTGTCACTAGCTAAATATTCATTAAAACTTTAGTATACACCCATGCGCAAATTCAGTTAGTCTGCACTTGCCTTGGAGCTCTGGGGATTTCATTGCAACTTGTGCTCTTTGATGAGAGTGATGAGATTTGAGCTGTTCAGTTGCTTGCAGGACTCCTGACTGATGACGTCAGCTGTCAGGGAATCATCTCTCAGATGCCATAGTTTTAAGGTTTTTAAGGGTCTCTTTTCCTCTAGCCTTAGGAGCAGGGGTTTAGTTTTCAGTGTGCATTACATGGAGATTTGCAGCATTTGAACCCTCATGTTAGGCATGGACTGATTTGTAGAGAGCTTTTATTTGTAGTTTTGCATTGAGGACAATTTGCTTACCAAGGACAGTGATATGGAAATAACTGTATATTGTACAAGGTGGCATTTTGCTGTGGTTGTTCTGTGGTTTGTGTGGAATTTCTGTTTTCCTATTAGAATCAGCAGTGAGAGATGTAGTAAAAGGGAAAGAAGCAAGCTTAATGTAAACTGTGTGTTTGAATAAATGCTTGCCCACAGGAGCACAAATAGTTCTTACTTTTCTGGTCTAATTTTTTTTTATATATTCAAAACTCAGGGTCTTCCTGCATCATTAGTTTTATATCTATTTACAAATAATAAAAATCTTCATTTGAAAGAGGTTTTGGTAATGAATTTTGAATACCATGTTATTCTTTTTAATAAACAGGAATATGAAAGCTCTTGGAGTAAGACACCGAAATCACTGCATAATTACAGTGGAGGAGTTGCCCTCCTACACACCCTCCAGCCTAGGTAGGACCCAGATTCCAGAACCTTGCTGACTATTCCTTTGGTAAAGGCATGCAAAGTATTAGGTATGTCACTTCATCAGTTTGGATTGCTAGCCTAGGGTCGTTTAAAAGCAGGTGCTAAGAATAGGTGCATCAGTTAAATGCTCTGTGATGAGGGTGATTTATGATGGGAGGCTTGAGCAAAAAAAGGAAAATTATCTCGAGTCAGATGAACAAAGGGTGGCTGTAATTAAGTGTGTATTAAACACGAGCACTACTGACTCTCAGCCACTGGCTTCGTGTTTGCTGTCTTCCACTGGTACTACTCTGTACTGGCTGCTTGTATTAAATCCACACAAAGGGGCACATTCTGTGTCCCTCCCTGGTTTTTCATAATGATCAAGCTGGAATGACCTTTAAAAAGCCAGATAATATTTTATTTACCTTTTTTCTCCCATTTACTGCTAAATGTTAATGAAGGTAAGAGATTCAAATCCTTGCAAATAAAACATTTTAATTGACTTAAGTGTAACTATAACAGTAAATTGGCTACTTTATATGGAAAAGCTTTTTGGTATTGTTGAAACACACTTTTACAGTCCTTTTATCTGTCCATAGGCTCAGAAATTAGAAGCAAACATTTCCTTTGTTTCCAACGACAGGGGGTTGAAGAATGTTTTGAGGATAGATTTTCCCAAGACTGGTTGCTCCTGCTGGTCGAGTGTTCCCCCAGGATACCTCCACTTAAGCCCTTGTTGCTTACTTCCCAGTATTTACCAGCTGCAGTCAGTCCTAACAATATTTACAGTGGCCAAGATTTCTACTGCAGCTTTTTGGGCAACCTGTTCACTCAGGTCAAGCTAACTATCCTCCATCGTCTAGCAATGCTGAGCAGCAATGTCGCTGAGTTTGGCCGGGTATTTCAGCTAGTCTGAGCTTAATTGCACCAGTGCTTAAAGATAAAAGGAGCATTTTATTGCTGTATTCCTGTTTAATGGAAACAGATAAAAACTCTCGTATTCTTCCTAGGAAATTTCCTCCAAGCAACTGGGGTGCTAAAATTCCCATCCCTCCATGTGTGCTGGGAGATGCTCCTCACAGCTGCAGTGACTCTTTGGCCTTGTGTGTTAAGAGGATGGGGGGAATTGGGTGCAGGAGTTACAAGGTTTAATGTTGCCTTCTAAGGCAGAACCACCTGAAGTGGTGTTGAGAGCACACTACACTCTGTGAGCAGCCTTGTTCAAAATTTTCTAAAAAACAAATCGAAAGGGACAGTGGTCCAGGTACTGGTGAGGCTCTGTGGACATGACAGTGCAGGAGCAGAGTTGCTGTCACAGTCACAGCAGCAGCCAGTCTTTCTTGAGAGACCTTTCCAGGTGAACAAGCTCTATGAGACTCACAGCTTTTGCTCTTTGAGTCTTGGGGATCCTGGGGCTGTATCAGACCTGTTCTGTGCTAGAAAGAACAAGCTGCTGGGAACAAACCTCTAGAGATTCATAGAGGAGTATTTCTCATTCTTTTCCCCTGTTCAGACTGGGGCAGGAAGGCAGTTCAGAATTGGTCTTGCTGAGGTTACCTTGAACATGGGGCGGTTTCACAGTTAAACAGAACCTGTGTGGATTGATACTTGACTGTGCAATTGCACACTTAGGTGTTCAAAGTAGCAATATACTGACTCAGGAAATAAAAGACCAAATAATTTTTTAACTTTAAACCCATTTTAGTTTTGCATTAACCAAAAGCAAAACATCTACTGATAAAGGTGTAACCAAATCCTTGGAATTACAGAATCATTTAGGTGAGAAAAGACCTCTGAAATCAAGTCCAAGTTTTAACGGAGCACTGACAAGGCCACCATAAAATCATGTTCCTCAGGGCCATCCTATACATCTTTCAGTGCCTCCAGGGACTCCAGCTGGGCACTCCAATCTATTCTGCTCTCTAGGCAGCCCTTTACAGTTCTTGACTGTGCTTTCCATGAAGAAATTTTTCCTAAAATTCATCCTAAACCTGCCTTTGCACAACTTGAGTCCATTTCCTCTCATTCTCGTACTTGGGAGAAGAAACCTGGTACTTGGGAGAAGCCCCACCTGGCTCCACCCTCATTTCAGGAGTTGGAGAGTGATAGGATCTCCCCCAAGCCCCCTTTGCCCCACACCAAACACTCTCAGCTGCTCCTCCTCACCCTTGTGCTCCAGACCCTTCCCAGCTCTGTTGCCTCTCTCTGGACATGCTCCAGCACCTCAGTGTCCTTCTTCTGATGAGTGGCCCAGAACTGGACACAGAACTCCAGGTGTGGCCTCAGCAG
>VYXF01001054.1:1150002-1188738 GCA_013397295.1 Polioptila caerulea
CACCAAACACTCTCAGCTGCCTCAGCTGCTCCTCCTCACCCTTGTGCTCCAGACCCTTCCCAGCTCTGTTGCCTCTCTCTGGACATGCCCCAGCACCTCAGTGTCCTTCTTCTGATGAGTGGCCCAGAACTGGACACAGAACTCCAGGTGTGGCCTCAGCAGTGCCCAGTACTGAGGGACAGTCACTTGATTGATGCCAGCCAGTTCCTGCTTCCTTTCAGCAGCACTTCAGTTCCGTGGGCTCCGTACCAGACAGCCAGGGAGGAGAATTGTTTTTCCTCATAACAGGCACCATTTGTGGGGATTGAGAGACATGAGCCCTGCTATGCAAGCAAAACCAGTTTATTACACTGATCACTCGTATTGGAGTTCTCTAAGTTCTGTACAAAATTTCCCACTCGGGCCCCTTTGCCCTTGTTCCCATAACAATGCAATATTTTCAGTTACCAGGTCCCTGTTACATTCTTTTGCACCAGCAACGTCCTTGTCACATCTTCTCTTCTCAGAGTGGTCAGAGTGACCAGACAGGTTGTCTTCACTTTTGTTCTTGCCTTGAGTTTCTCTCTCCCATGGCTTCCACTGTACCCGGGCCAAGAGGTCGGTGGCGCTACCCAGCTCAGCTTCTGTAGCTGTCTGGTCTCCCACTGCCCCGGTCTTGTGTCGCACCATTGCTGGTACAGGCCAGGTGCCATTGCCCTTCTTGGCACACACCCACCAAGGACACACACATATCTTTAAATACCGACCTTCAAGACTAAGAGTTGTGTAGTGAAGCAAGTCTTAGACATAGACTTCTAAAACAAGGTTTGGAATGTGTCATTTGACATTGATAAGTAAACACAGGAGGACTTCTTTTTTCTAATTTTGAACCAATAACTGTTATTAGAAAAGTAAAACTGTCTAATAATTAGTGTTTCATCCCAACACTGACGGAGCTGAAGGTACAGGGAGTTTATTCCCAAATTATTCTGGGTGTGATGTAACCCAGAGCCACCTCTTCCAGCAGCCCCAATGTATGGCTTGTTATTAGAGAAGAATTGACATAGAGATAAGATCCTCTGTTGTCTTTATGTCACACAACCCAAGGGTCCTGGAACCAGCAAAATTCAGACTGAGGTTTTACACTCCTTACACAGCTGTAGGTAGTGGCAGAATTTGCCCTTAGAAGAATTTACTTTGGTGCCAGCATGTGAGATGCCTCCACAGACTGTGTGTGGCTCAGAAGTAGAATCTGCACTCGGCCTCATTTCCTTCATTCTTTCACTGGAGCAGTGCTGTGTTTGCTACGCCGCACTGACTGCTGTGAATGGCATCAAAGCTTTGCTACTCTTATGGGTTGTGCCTTCTTTCTCTTTTTTCCTTCTTAAAAATTGTTACAAAAGAATAACACAGCATATGGGAGGAGAGGAGGGGTTAACTGGGTAATATTTTTACCAGTATATCAGGTGGGTATTCTGATTTTAGTTTTTATGGAGAGATTTTCTGAGTTGTGTGGGAGTTCTCTGCAGGGTGGACAAATCTTTTTGTAGTTATTTTCCAGGCAATCTGATAGTTCATAGAAGATGAACATAAAATTATATTCCTGACTTAGTAGTTTGATTTTGTTAATATTGATAAACTATTGGATTATTTTGGTTTTAGTAATTACACATTATTATTAAAAGACATAATTTTCTCAGCTTTATTCAGAATCAGATCTAACTTATTAATTCAAATTCAGTTATAAGCTGATTGTATAAGGAACTTAATTTCTACTATCCTCAAAATTGTCACATACTCAAGTATGTTGCCAAAATTAGAATTCCAAACTTCTCTTTATTGGCTTGGTGTATTTTCATTTTAGAAATCCAGCAACCTGACTTGTTTAGGAAATGATTAGTGACACCATTCAAAACCTAATTATCCTTCTTTCCTTGTACACGTTAATTCCTTTCTACTCAGTACTTTCCTGCCTTCCAGTGGAAGGACTTCTCTCTGTTTCTTTGCTTTGTGTCCCCTGGGCTGAAGTGTGCAAGGACTTTTGGGAAGCTGAGTCTTCTGAGTAGATCACACCTGGTTTTGTGTAGCTCAGACACTCTAGTAACAAACTTCATCAACCTGAACCTAGGTAGCACTTCAGAAGAGGTTCCCTCAATAAAATGTCTTCCTGTTTATGAAAATTCTTCCAAAATATGTTAAATACAAATCCCTTCAAAGAAAAAACCTCTATATATTAATAAAAATTATCCTTTTGAAAGCTCAGGGATATACAGATCTAGACCTGTCTGGTACATATGAGTTACCACTTTTGTCATCACAGATCCTCACTTTGCCCATGTACTGTCAGGAGCAGCCTGGTGAACACAGAGCTCTCTGACATCTTCTTAAAAAAAGCAACCAATATTTTGTGAGTTTGGGAATTGTATTCCACAGAAAATAGCACGAATGATCCAGCAATCAACATGTTTGGCCAAAGCTTTGTGGTCTCTGAGGAACCTTTGAATATGACAGTAGGCTGAACTATCATTGCAAATGATACTGAGAAGCTTGGGGGATTGGATGTTTTCTGTTTGCTGTGTGCAGCTATTACAAAAATAAAATCTGGCAAAAGATTGAATTTCTCAGGATTTGCTCTGTAAATCAGACCAAAATCAGATTGTATCCTTAGAACAAAGGCAGATGTATTTTGCATTTGAATATAAAACCTATCAAGTGGGTGGTGGGCAGAGAATGGGTAAATAAATACAAAACCTCTTAAGGGGTTCTTTCTGGGTTGGTTTCAAGAATGTCCCACAAAACAGGTTTTCATGGTTGTATGGGGCAATGTGATGCCATTCAACTTTCTTTCCTTTCTTTAGAATTTCTGAAGAAACTGTTGAAAACAGCTTCTGGGCTTTTACTAAAATAGTTTCCAGAGATGAGGAAAATGAGAGAATGCATATACAATCTTAGACAAATGATCTGCTCATATATTGAAGCCTGGATTGTAAAATGACTGCTGTGCCTTCCAGTGAATGAATATTCAGTGCTTCCCTGCTGGGTTGGCTTTTCCTATTTGAACCAGCTAGAGCTCTGCACTGTGATTCACTTGTTAGCAAATTAAACTCTTTACACATGTGGGAGATCCAACTTTATAAAGTCACATTTTTGAAGTGCTTTCTGGTCAGCCACTGTGCCTGTCACAATCTTCATAACGCACTGAATTAAGTTTAAAATATCATCTGTGTGTGTTGTTTTCTCCTGGCTGTTGAGCAGCCCTTCTGTACATCATGCATTTTTCTGTTGACACTACATATCACTTAGCAACCCAGTGAAAGGCCCTATATGCATTGATTGCACACAATTGTCTTTATGGGGTGGAAGTGTTAAGTGAATAAACCCCCACAGGTGACCAGACGGTCATTCCTCTCATGTTGATAATCTGTTTACATCAAAATATTGTTTACTCAGCTCTCTGATCTTCAGGAATCTACATGAAGCTGAAAGAATACAGTTAACTCCCCACACTCTGGCACACAAGTATGAGCTGTATTTACATTCTCAGAGATGGGTAGATTAAAAAGAGAAGGATTGTTTTGTCTTTAACTTAGCTCTCCCAAATAAAGCATTAAAATGCATTTGACAGTTAACCACAGATGATAATGCAATCTTTATGCTGGGGTTCCCATCATAATGGAGAAGTTACAAGGCTGTCAGTACACCATAAAGAAAGAATCTTTCCTGCAGTCTTACTGCTATCTTTTCTGCTTTCCCGTTTGTAACACTGTTACCAAATTACCTTTGGAGGAATTTGATTGTTTACGCTTATTTTTCTATGCAGGGGCAATAGCTGAGCTTTTAAAACGAGCTACAGTGTTCTCTTCAGGCATTTGTCCTCGACATCAAGTAGTCCAAAGAGACAAGAATAGTTTTAAATTCCTCAGTTTTTGTGTGCGTTTTTCCTTCAGTTTTATTTGGCTTATTCTGTCCTTATTAATTACTGAGTGGGGGGGATAGAAAGGAGAGTGTGCTGAACTGGAGAGAGACATTTCCATTGTTTTATTTGCTTATTGACAAAGATGTAACTTCTAATGCAAGCAGATTTTAATGAAGGTTTTGGGAACTCAACAGTTTATACCACAGAGAAAAAAATCAGCACTTCTGAACCTTTTTTGCCAATTTGGGCAATCCTGAAAGATTTGAATGAGAAATGCTCCCTTTTGAAAAGATTTCAAAAATGCATACCCTGAGGTAGGTGAAGCAATAGGAAAATTACAATCTCCTACTGTGATTTTTTCCCTTTTTCTGTTGTTGTTGTTGTGATTTGTAAACGTCACACTGTAACAACTGTTAAAAATACAATAAGTGTAATTGAATTAAGGGAGTCAGTTATATCTGCGATTTCTGTTGGGTTTTTCCCAATGTATTATAGTCTGAGTCTTTATAGTCCCTTCACATAAACCTGTTTTTTAAAAGAGTCTGTAGAAACATGATAAGGACTTCAACAGGGCTCTGGAAACCCCTGTTACACCACGTAGTAACTACACTGGCAGCACAGCTTGACTTTTGAGCTTGTAAAATCACAGCTAGGCCACACAGATGTATGTGTTACTGCAATGTGTGTTTTGTGAAGCCAGTCTAAATCAATGTTTGCAGTCTGACAGATAAATGATCTGGGTTTTCATTATGTTGCCCATCTAGCTCCCATTGAAGTCCATGCATCCAGTCCTGGTGCACTGAAAATTCCATTTGAATCAAAGTGGGCTTTGGTGGCACCCAGGGAGATGTGGCAGTGATTAACTTGGCACAGCAGCTTCAGTGGAATTTCTCGGGTGAGGAAGGCAGTGGGAATTTGCCCCGGTGCTCAGATTTTCCTTGCCCACAGCGAGAGCCAGGCTGAGCTGGGCATGGCTCAGCCCTGCTCTGGGATGGGGCACAGGGACAGGTGTGCCACCACTCTGGAATACACAGGGTTCTGGGCAGTGGGGGTGCCTACAATCCATTTCCCTCTGAACGACTTGGGGATAAAGCTAGTTTTTATAAGCTGGAAGATCAAGTTGATAAATTAATTTTTGGGAGAATCACCTGGAAGCTCTGTATTTTTGTACGTTATCTAGATGGGTGATCCTTAGTTCTGCAACTGAATGAGTGGCTGCTTCTACAAACATTTCACTGTTACAAGTAAGATTTTTCACAGTATTAACTTTAACAGCATAAGTGTTTCCTATGGAATAAAATCTTAAATTGATGTTCTGTCATCTTACCGGTTAGAACAAGGGAGAAAAAAATGAAGCTAAAATTATTATAGTTTCTGTGGTAATATTGTCTTCTGATACAGGCAATTTTTGATCAATTAAATGAGAGCCAGAAAAAAATAACTACTGTTTTTTCTTAAGATATCTGCCACCTTTACAGCATGGTCAGTTTTGTGTATTTCTTCATTAATTCTGTAATAAACCCAGTTACTTTAAAATATCCTGTGTTGCTTTTAAATATGTCTTGGGTTTTTTTCTAAAATCAATTTTACTACAAACTGTTGACTTTACATCTCAAAAACTGTTGATTTAATAGGAATGCACCTGAAAATTCTAGGAGCAACTTAGAAAAACCTGGAGGATTTTCTGTCTTCTAAAAAACTAATTTCTATTTCTTTGTATTGAAAAGTAGCCAGACTTAGAGTCTTATTTTCAGGTGTTCAGAAGTTTGGTTGCTCAAGACAAATATTTCCAAGGCTTTTAAAATAAAAAATTAGTTAGTAAATGGCATTTCTTCCTTAGGGAGGCAGTTTTTAACATACTGTAGGTGATATTGTTTGCTATTCCAGTCTACTCTGTTCAGTCACTGTTCTTAAAATCTTTAAATGGGGGTGGGTTGGGCTGGAGGGGTGGTGATGAAATTTAAAGACTGACCTGTTCATAATGAAGGTATGTGGTAAAAGAGCAGTAACAAAATTGCTGAACCTCTATCTGGATTGTGCTGCTCGTGCTTTATTATAAACCTTCTCTCAACCTATAATATCTTTATTTGTCTCCATATTTTTCCATTCTGACAAAATTCCAGGCCCTCTAAGTCTAATGATGTTGACATATTAAAATGGTAGAGAGGAGAATGTGAACTGAGCCCCTCCTTTTAGCTAAATGTTATCTGCTTAGACTAATATTGCAATTGCCACCCACTGACATAATTTGTTTCACAGTCACAGCCTGGCAGCATGAATCAAATGTTGACATTCTAATTTCATGCACACATGGGTGTTTGGCTGAGCAGGCCTCAGCCTCTGAGCCATTCACACCATACCTGTGTAAATCAGGGAGACAAGGCCTTTTCACAGCTGCCCAAAGGGAAGTTCATACCTTCCAGCAGAGTCTGGGGCTGGATAAAGCTGCACAGCCCTGCCCTCTGCCCAGAAGCTCACACTGCTGTCACTGTACTAGGAGCTGTTCAGGCATGTTTACAGAAAAACTAGCTATTAGTTGTTTTGTTTTGTGTTTTGTTTGTTTTTAATTCAATGTGTTTAACAGATTTTTCTCACAATTCCCGTATTAACTAGATGGGTTTATTCTCCAAACTGTTTAAATATTTCTGTCTAACTGGCTTAAAGTTGAAAGATGTCATAATCTTGCTTCTGGGGAGTGATGCCCATTAATGATTGTTGCAAAGATGTTTCACCAAAGTCCTCACTCCAAGCAGCCACCACTGTAGCTAAAATGAAATTCAGCTTCTATGTGCACATAACCTTTGAGCACGCTGGCCAAAGAGAAAACTACAGTCAGATTCAGACACCCACCTGCCAGACACTGGTCAGAGGCCATAAGGCTCAAATATTCTTCTCCTTTTACTCTCATAACTCTGTCCCTGGGAGTAGCGCAGGGCTGTCATCATGAAGAGGGAGAGAGGATGTGGCATGGCTGGGGCTGAGCTGCCTTTGCCACAGGAAGGGAGCGATGTGCAGCTGGCACCGAGTGCGAGAGAGGTGTGGAGATGGCCCAGGAAGGGCTGTTCCTGACAGGGACTGCTGCCTCCCATGGCTGCTGTCCCCTGTCCCAGCAAAAAGCCTGCCTTCTTGTGGCTCTTGCATGGCCAGAGAGTGCTGCCTTGGGGACAGCTGTGCCATGGAACAGATGACTTTGCTGGTTGCTCCCTCTGAGAAAAGCTGCTTCCCACTTCAATAACTGTCAAGTGCAATCCTGAGGCTTCTTGGGATAATCATAGCAAAGTCAGCCTCAGAAATCTAGCTTTTCACTACAAATACAGTGAAAGCTTGTGAGTATGAACAGTGTGGATTTCTCTGTCTCCATTTTGTAGTTTTGTTTTGGTTCCATGCAAAGTGCAGTTAATTATGGTGAAAGAGCAGATTTATTTTGCTTTGAAGAAAGTCTTTTGTTTTTCTTGAAAGGCACACAAAAGTCACGGCAAAGCCAAAAGAATGGCTTTGAATGGTTATTCACAGATCTAGAGGCTCTCCAATGGCACACGGCAGTAACATTCTCAGAGCTCCTTAGTGGAGTCTGAGAAGGATGCCAAGCAGTTGGTGTGTCAGGGGCCTTGATGTCAGGGGCTTGGTGGCACCTGATCGTTGAACAGAGCAAACTGTCGAACATAAAAATACCTGCCTGCTGCTTTCCCAGCCTCGTGTGATTCTGGGAGCTCTGAAATGTCTGGATAGTTATCAAGTACTGATGAGAATAATAGGTAGTCATGAGCCATGTGACAGTCCACTGTTTTAATTCATTCTGGTCCAGAAATGACTGTGGCTGTGATCCAGTGCTTCAGCTTTGGCATCCCTGGATCTGACAGGAGTGCCATGACTGAACTGTGTGAGGACAGTTACACATACAGATCTCTTGTCCTCTGGAAGGATTCCAGACTCTGCATGCACAGCCCATTAATGGGCTGTCTACACTGAGCTGGAAGACAGGACCTAGCTGGCATGGGCAGTACTGCAGCAGTGGAAAGGGAAGAGATTTTGGCTAAGACACTTGGACAAGTCCTTGTGTCAGAGATGTGCCAGATCTTTAAAGTTCATTCAGCATAAAAAGGAACTTGGGGGGTTTTAGTCCAGAAGAATGACACTCAGTAAACTGTGCAGAATCAAATTTATTTCCCTCAGAGGGATGGAGAGCTGAGCAAACCCTGCCAGTATCAGATGTGCTGTTTTAGGGACATGTGAACATTTCAGACTAGAAGTCTGCTGAAGTAATATTGAAACAATTATATTAAAGCTAGCAGAACCAATTATCAAGTAGAGAGTGATGTTACTCATTCACATGAAAAATCCTGGGCAAATCTTCACTCATCCTCAAAGAATAACCTTGAGAGGCATCCCCACACAAGGGAGGAATCTCCACACACTCTCTGAGAAGGGGTATGTTAGAAAGCCCTGCCATTAAAAAGTGTGACTGAGCTTTGATAGTGTGATAGTGATCAACTGCCAGTCTGCAGGCTGGCTGGGGCAGCTCAGCATCTTTAGATAAGTTGTCAGTAGTAGCACTTGTGGTTCCTTTTATCAGGTACTTTGTTTTACCTCAGAATGGTTGGTTCCTTTTATCAGGTACTTTGTTTTACCTCAGAATGTTTAACTTTGGGGTTGATGAGTCAGGCTGGTTTCTGCATTCTTCAACACCAAAAGTAGCTCCATTCACCACTGAGAGCTTTGCTGATCGTGTATTGTTCAAGTTATCTTACCCCACTCTAGGCAGAACATCCTGCTACAACAAGTTTCGGGTATCTGCCAAGATTTCCTATTAGCAGTTAGAGGAAAATAATAATTTGATAGGAAAAGGAAACTGTGGGTGGTACAATGGGTCTGGCTGATAAATTATTATATTCTTTATCAGCTTTCTGTCATTGTATTTCAGACTCTGGGTATGTTGGATGTTTTTATGACAACATACGATTTGCCAATGTCCTTGCATTCACATGTATTTAATGTAGGAAAAACCCCACAGGTTAATATTGTTGATACTCTGCAAGACAATGCATCAGCATTTGTATTTCTCCCAGGAGGCATTAATGAGATTTTTTGGACTCCCTGTGGTCTCCTCTATGCTTTGAAAGAGCCCTCTGGTTTGCCCTCAGCTCTTCCTTTTCCCAAATAAAGAAACAGGATATGGAAGAGACGCACTCCTCTTCCCTACACGCTCTGCATGCCAGCAGGCAGGGCTGGAACTGAGATCCATTACAAGCTGCTCTCTTCCTGAGCGTTCAGGGCTGGAGGTGTCAAACGTGGTCTGTGCCTGGCCCTGCTCATTTGACATTGGCCTTGCAGAGGATTTTATCAACTGGCTACTAAGCAAAAAAATAGTCAGGATTTATTTTGGTTTGGTTTTGTTTTTCTTTCTCAGTTTTTCATTTATTTGTTTGTTTGTTTTCAGCCATCTGGTTAGTCCAGAAGGAGAGAGCTGGAAGGGAGAATATTTTGGTTTGCATATTTTTATATAATGAGAACCTGGCAGTGGAGCTATATAAGCATCTCACAGAGAAGAAGCCTGATCAGCTGGCACTTGGCTGTGTAGCTCCTGATGCTGGCTGGTGTCTTATCAAATTGTAACCAAAATAATGATGAGTGAGTTTTAGATTGAATTTTTAAATTCCTCGAGAAAACCAAACTGTAACTTGCAGCTTTCTGCATGCTTAGGTAAGATAAAGAGAGGGAAAAGAGGGTTAAATTATGTGCTGTGTGGTGATATTGCTGTGCAGGCACAAGCAGAGCTCAGCAGGAACACTCGCTGTGGAGGAGCCTGCGTGGGCCTAGGGATGGCTCAGGGGGTCATTGTGTCCCTTGTGAGGAAGCCCAGGGCCAGAGGGATGCAGGCACAGACACCAAGAGTAGGGTTAGAGCAAATGAAGCCCCAGAGTTGATTAAAGCATTTCAAATCTCTCCAAAGGTTTCTTTATTCCATCAGGTCAAACATATAGTGTCTGGATTAGAGAACATTATCAGCTGGGCCAGCCTCCTAAATCAATTAGGACTTGAAGGGCTTAGTAGCACATTTAGAGGGGCTTAGTGATAAATTCTGTCTTGTTATTTCCACTGTAGTGGCACTAGCTAATGTGAGAGTAACTAAGGTGGTGTCTATGAGAGAAGGAAAAGCACCAGAAAGCAGTGAAAAAGAAGGTAGAGAAAATAATGAAAACGTGTCTGAGGATAAAAACACACAGTGATACTCTTTGCCCATCTCATTCATGAAAGCTTATGTCACTAGAAGCAATTTGAATAGCATCTATTTGCCTCAATTTCTTGAGAATTTGGGTAAGAATATAATCACCTCCTTTCATGGAATGCTGAGTTTTATTGTGTGAGATGGTTTGTGCCATGACTGAAATGAAAAATCCTTGCTATTGCTACAGAAAGCTCCATGTGACTGTGCCTCTCCAGCAGAAGTCAGCAGCAGAAGTCAGGCCGTGTTTGCAGGTCATGTTTGCTAAGTTGTGAGCTGCTAAGGGCGGGTTTACAGTGATGTGAAATGATAAATGCCCTTGGCAGGCTTGTTGGCTCAGCCAGCTCCCACACTGCAGCTCTAACTTTGGGCTTTAACTGAGTCACAGAGAGCCAGCTCAAACGCATCTGGACTGATCCCCCAAAATTTTGGGTGCCAAGTTTAGCACTGGCAGAACCATATCCAGTGTCTATAGCCTAAGTCCAGCAAGCTGGTCATTTCCTAATGCTGATACATCTCCTTCAGAAATAGAGACTGTCTCAGCCTGGCAAGGATGTGCAGAGGAACTATTATGAAAATTAAAATGTCACAAGGTTTTACAAAAGAGTATCTGGATCTCAGCATGAATCACGTGGAGATTACAGTAGAGGAAAAGTGAGTGTATGACAGAGGGTTAAGTTTGGCACTGTTCTTTATGCCAGTGGGCTTGCATATTTTATTAACCATGCCCACCTTGAGGGTGGTTTATACAAGGATTTGTATTCTTAAATGCCTAGGGGTGAACTTAGTACATCCTTTCTAGTCATTTTTTCTTAAGTGTGTAAGACTCCTCTAGACTCCTCTTGTGCATTAAAATAGGCTGTCACTGGTTCCTTTCCAAGTATCATGAAGCCAAAACCCCCCCAAATATTCAGATGGAAATGTAGTTCTGGTGTAGTTAAGAGTATGAGTGCAAATATTTCTGAAACGAGTTTCCTGTGATTAAGGCAGGTTCACATGCCTTCGATAGTGGCAAAGTATGTCCTTGGAGAGCCAGATCATTGTGACTTCTGACCCTGTGTATCTTAACTGAAACGTAATTCTTCTTATAAAGATAACTGTAGGAATTTCGCAGGTGCTTTCTAAGGAATGAGTAACTCTTCCCCCTCCTCCCAACTCTAGCCAAAGAAATCTTTAGGTAAAAATAACTCCATCTTGCCTTCTATGTAGTTTCCTGTTGGGAGAATATCTTTCATTTTCATGTGTACTATGAGTGTAGTACTTACATTTAAGATGGCAAACAAAAATTTCAAGCAAGGCATTAAAAAACCCCTCGTTCTGGATTCTATCCATTTGTCTTGCCTTTGTCCTTAATCTTGATTTGCCCTGTAGGTTAGTCTTATCATAAAGACAGTATGAATGACTGTCTCAGCGCCTTTCCTCATTAATGCTGCAGGAAATTGATGAGTAGATCTCTGGAACTGTGGATTTTTTTGGCAAGAATTATAGCCCCTATTTATTTTGGAGGGACCCATGTGGATTTCTAAGTAAATATATGTTAAAATTTTCCCCAAAAATAAACAGTACAAGTAATTGCTTGATATATGAAATTGACATTTCGGCTTTGTGATTTGCTATGATATGTAAAAATCTAATTTCCTCCTTGGAAAGATGTTATTGCAAAATTGTAGGTAAATTAAAATCAGTGGTTTATTCAGAAGGTGAGTAATAGACTCTGTTTTAATATATCAATATTTATTCTGCAGCTTCTCAGGTCTGCCCAGATATGTGCCATCTAATGTTAAATGTGTGCTGGCTGTGATATTACCTTTGTTGGTAATTGAAATGGATAAAGATTGATGTAAGTGTCTTGCACACTCACTCCAGCCAAGATTTGTAAATAGCATTGCTCCAGATACTAAAAGAGCATTACAGGAGTTTCACTCTGAGCATCATATTCATATACTCTGTTTACTGACTTGCTGATAGGCACCTCAGTAAGTGTACTTGAATTCTAAAAAAATCAGAGGATGCGGTGTAATTTTGTAAGTGTAATGAAGCTGTGTCTGTTAAACCTCTGCCTTGAAGGGATCTGTTGGATAAGTACTATATTCATAGCTGCTTCTATTTGTGCATCCTTTTCTAATTAAAATTAAAAATAGGGTCCAAGAAAGAGAAGTAAATGGCTTCATGCACTGAGCACCTTTTGACTCGCTGAGGTGCCCAGTGAATTGACGCTGATAAAGCTTTGGACATGTGCCACGTTATTAAAAGTAATGGCACTGAGCTGGATGGCAGAGCTGTGGGGAGGAGGAGGGGTGGCCAGTTCTTTAAAAGAGCCTTGTGCTCTTTTAAGGACATAAGGCACCTCAGAAAAACAAACATTCCAACAAAAATAGGTTGAAAACCACCAAGTTAATGGAATTCTTGTGATTTTTCAGCAGTAAATCTGGCTGCAAAGCTAAAAACAATAAAAACCTTTTAATAATAAAATTCATAAAATTTGTCATGATTTTATGTCTTGCAGTTCATAATAAGGTACAACAGTATAATTATATCCATGCTGATGAATTATAGAAAAGCTGTTCCTCTGGTTTTGTTCTGTAGTCGATGATTTTCCTGACTGAAATAGCTGCTTCCCCAGAACCTGGATGTCTGAACAGTTGGCTTTGGATCATACTCAGAGTTTGGGGATTGCTGAGTAATATCCAATTCAAATGGTCTTCTTTTAGTATATGGAAATACTAGAAAGTTTATTTAAATTTGTCTTTAGTTTTAATCGTATTTCATGAAATTGGAACATCTGCAGTGTGACCCTCAGCTCTAGTGAAATTAATTTCTCTCTGTAATGCTGTGATCTCTTTGCATAATTTGATGGATTGAGCAGGACTCCAGTTTAACTGCAGCAAACCAGACTCTTCTTTAAAAAATTTGCTTGCTCACTGACCTATTTTTTTTTTTTCCCCAAGACCAATTTTCACAAATGTACTTCCAAGGAAGTACATTTGAGAATTTTTACATTTTGGAAAAATAAATGTGGGATAATTATTCTAAAACATGTTTGTATCTCTTGGTCACTACTTAGTCTTAGCACTGTGAGTTTCGTTAGGTGATGGTTATTAGGTTTATAAGTTAGACTCTTCTGTGTTTCGGTTTCTTTTTTGTGTGGCAAAAATGTATGCAATTGAATTAATACAAGTATGTGCATTTGTGACTGAGAACTATTTTCTTCCACCATTTTGTCCTCATTAAAATTTAGCTAGTCTGAGTTATCTGAATGTTGACAGAAAAGAGGATAAAAGGTCAGAAATGTGTCGCACAAATAATACATTAATTTGCAGTAATTCTCTAGCTGGCATTTCTCTATTACTACATATTCCAGAAGACTTGAAAAAAATCTTTATAGGCACAGATTTCTGCAGATTGTTTTTTTAGTGATTATGGGACCAAGCCTTAGCTGAAAGATACTGGCAGAATCTAAAGGATTCCCATGTGAACAGAGTATTCTGATCCAAAAAGTGGGTTTTTGTTGGCTCTAGGAGTTGGTTTCAATCCACATAGATTCAATTTTCTTGAGAGTAAAACATAAGCTGTCTTTTGCAAGCACTTTCTGTAAGATCAAGACCTGGCCTCCCATACTGTTGTACAGGACAACTCTTATTAATTCCTCTTCCTGCTGGGAGTGTGGGAGTGGGAGATGTTTAAGCCAACGCTTGGATTGTTATTTTAAGCCACTGAGTGGGATCCCTAAAGAAAAGATAATCCTGTACAGGAAGTTTGCATATGGCTATTGATACAAATAAATAAGAGAGGAGGCAAATAAGGATCATTTGGTGATATATAAACTCCCAAATGAACATTTGATTTGTGTCATACCTGCATTTTGGAGTGAAAATCCTGCTGCAGATAATACTTCAGAATTACTCAAGAATGCAGTACAAAAAAAAAAAAAGCGTCTGGATGTTATTGCACAATCAACTATACCAAGTTTCCCACTTGGCTGTCCAGGAAAGGAGGCGACATGAGGACAGGACAGTGCACTGACCTAGATTCAGTTCCAGCTCTGGAGCTCCTATGTTACCTCAGACTAATGCCTGTAGCTTTTGTGCTGTTCTGCAACAGGCAGCAAAAATCAAATGTAAGTTCAAAGAAAAGAAAACATGCATTCAGTATTAAGCCTAATCCAAACCCCATGTACTTCAGGGACTTGCCCCACTAAGGCAACAGAAGACATGACCAAATCCAGCACAGTTTTTTTTGAATGTTTGAAGTATGAAGACTTCTTAGTGTGGGTAGAGACTAAGGGGAAATAAGAAAGCACACAAGTCAAACAAGTTGCCAAGACAAAGACAGTTGGGGATATAATCTACCTGTGTAACAGCTAATGAATTTCTGATTAACAGAACTTTCTGCATCTAAGGGAAATTTGTATTTCAGGCACATTAATTCAACTGGCCTTTGACAAGGATGAACATTTCTTATACTTTCCAGTGATGAATAAATCACATCCAACCCTTCTGCACTTGGGAAAAAATGATTGGGGGGGAAAAAAGTAGCACACAGAGCATTTTTCAGACCTTTTGATTTCAAATCTTGCAGGGCCCTGCAGCTTTACTGCCTCCTGTCACTCCACAAGGTCTTTCCACTCCACCAGCCCTCATGGCCTCACCCCTGTGCCTTAAATCTGAACTTGTGCTGCAAGTCAGTGCAGACGTGAAGGTGGTTCCTGTGGTGCCTCTATCCCACCTCAAGCCATATAGCATACTGCTTGTCCTGAGTAAGCTCAGCTGGCTGTTGTCTGAAAGAGCATCTGTAGCTGGAAAGGTCTTTGGTCAAGCTTGTTTCCTTGCTCTTACCAGAAAACTTTGAGGCCTTCTTTTCCAGCACTAAACTTTATAATTCCTCTGCTGGAATGACAAATCTGGCACCTGACTGTCTTGCCAGCCTCATATCTCTTCCTCTAAATACTGAGATCCTGTTATCACAAATCTGCCTGACACCTCTGGCTTTGCTCATATGGAGCAGAACTCTGGGACAGACACTCACTGGAGCTCAGAACTTGAACTCCTGGGCCCTGGGGCTTAGCAGGGATGTCACTCATGAACAGCAGTATAGCTCCAATACAGTGATTTGTTTGTAGGGAGGCAGATTCACTTTGCTCTGTGGAAGAGAGGCTTGCAGCTGCTCAATGCTCAATGCATTGCAGCAAGGTTGGTGAAGCCTTCAGCAGCAATAGCAGCTCAAGGGACTATGGATCCTCTTTGGGCACCTCAGTGATGATGGTGTATGAGGGCTCACTGGACAGAATCCTCCTGAGAAGAGATCAGAATAGGGTGTGCGATGTTGCTTTGGGGGTTTTGGCCACATGTATTGCTGATTGGGTTTGCAGTGAGGTTGTGTGCCTGACAGGGAGTCAGGAGCTTGTGTAAGTAGGTAGGGGAAAGGCAGTAGGTCAGGGTGCCATGGGAGCCACTGACTTTGCATTGAGAATTTATACTTTGAAGATTGCTGTTTTAGAAACTTTTGCTATATTTGCTCCTTGGTGAAAATTTTCAGGGGAACCTTTCTTCAGGTCATATCCTTGCAAACTACACGTATGTGATAAGTGTAGCTAATGGGAACCAGAGATGTTTACTGGATTCCTTCCTTAAGGAAAGAAGAGAAAAACCTTCCCATCCTAATGGGTAGGCAGCATTTTATGAAGAAAATTTAAGAAATTAATTAACTATAATAAAATTTCACCTCTTTAACCTTAGCTCTTGAGCAAACCTGAGCTAAATAAACATCTGACCATTCAATCTCTTCCACTTAAGGTTAACTTGAGTTTATTATTCAGACTACTGCCCTTGTGTATTAGGCAAAGCATAAATTATGCATACTAATTACCTTGGATGGGGCATGACTTTAATGAATTCTTTTAATTAAACTGCAACACAGTGGTTTTGTAGAGGATGGTCTATATTTCATCCTTAAACTATGTAACCTTCATCTTTGTCTGGAGAGATCACACATTTGAGTTGGTTTAATTCACTTAAGTAGTAAATACAAAGAGCAACCTACCCTCGCTATCACTGGGAAATTTGAAAAATGTTCATGTTCTGTTGCAGTGCTGAGAAATGAGATTCTTCAATGAAAAGCTATGATTCTGTCAGGAAGGCAAGGGCCAACACACAGGGAAAGGATAGGTATTCCTGAAGGAATGAAGCTAAAGAGTGGTGTGGTATTGGTAATTTCCAAAACAAACACAAGTAAATCATTTCCCAGGACTTAGTAAATTTACTTGGCATTTTATATTAGTGGTAAACCAGCAGAATTATCTGAGTCCCCAGTATGTTCTTTCTAAGTGGCTTTGGCTTCTCAAAATGGTCAGGGCACAACAATTCAGTTACACTGTTTCCTGCAAAGGATTTGTCCACAGTGGCAGCACCAGTAGCTCACTAGCAGGTATAGCAGCAGAGATTAAATGATTCATTTGATTCTGATTCTTAAAAGCAAAGCACATATGTGTCCTTCCTCTTTTGTCTTTTGCTAGAGTTTACTATTTTGTTCTAGTTTACCTGTTCTTAGCAGTTTTGAGGCCTCTGTGGCTTCCCAGAATCCAAAGGAAGAAACTGTTCCTTGGATGTGTTTCAACTGCCAGTAACTGCTGGGTTAAGAAATGTTGTGGCTGACAAAAGTGAGTTAAAGAAGGAAAATAGCAAAGGTTGCCCATCTTGACATCTCTCCCATCTATCCATGTCACCTTCCACCACAGTCCATATAACAGCAAGGTGTGCTCCTGGCCAGTCATGCTGGCACATTTGCATCCTCCTCTTTCCCCGTGGATCTAACATGGTATCCTGCCCATTTCTTCACAGCTCCCTACTTGGTTGTTGGCTGCTTGTGCACTGGCCAAAGTATCCATCCACACAAGGAAACAGGAATTTTCCGGTTTAAATTCATTGTTTGTAGATAGTTCCATCCCTCTGATGCTGGTCCTTTCATCTCACTGTTATTGTTTCTTTGGTGTTGTTTCATTGTTGTTGCTTTGTTTGAAAGGAATATCTGCCCCACACAGCTGTTAGTGGGGTTATCTCCTACCACAGAAACCACTTGCAGTGATAGAGGAAAAGACTTGATGAAGGCCCTTCCAACCCAAACCATTCTATAATTCCATGGCAATAGGAATAATTATGCTCCTATGTATTCAGTGTATCCAAACTATTTTACGTGTTTGCACACTCTTGATTCTATGGTATGATATGAAGAGAAAATAATAACATATTGTATATGTGGCATCAATCTAACTTTTAAGGTTTATTTAAATATTTGGTGCTTGATTCCATTCTTAGTTTTTTTCTGAGGTCTTCTGTGGCAAGACCTGAATTTCACATTTTATAATAGAAAGCAAAGTCTTCAGTTACAGTGAAAATGAGTTAAAAGGCTTGTGCTCATAGTATGTGACCGGTTTATTCCAAGAAGAAAGAGCCAGATTTTAGAAAGCTGAAAACTTGTTGGCATGCAAATGTTGCATCTCTCTCTATCTCCTGTTTGGCGGATGAATTTTAATATGCACTTTGTAACAGATTTAATCTCATCTGCAGTTCCTTGGGTGAATCTGCAGTTTAGGCTTTGCTCCTCATTGCAGCGATTCCTGTGTGATTTCAGTCATTCCTTGATGCCATTGTTTGCCATGGGCTTATCTTCCTCTCGGTGCCTGCAGGCTGTGCTCTTATATAGCATATGTTTTGACAAGCCATCTGGTTTCAATAGGTTTCCCAAGTGCCTGCCTTCTCACAGCCTGTCTTTTTGGCAGCCACCAGTGCCTACAAACCCTCTGCCTGTCTTTCTCCATGGGTCAGAGATTCTTATTTTAGCATGGAAGCATTAACTCTTGAGATAAATAAAGCAACAGCTTACAGAACCAATGGGACTTTATTGGTGTAGGGAAAGGGTCTGAAACCAGAGGACTTAGCCCAGCTCCCGTGAACACCCCCATCAGACACACGGGGTGAATGAAATGGGTTTAGCTGCCTTCTGGCTGGGCACAGTGCCACACCAGAAGTTCTCAGCACCAGCAACCAAGAACCCATTCACAGCATGGCTATGAAAGGTATTTGAAGACAGCGTTGTTCCAAGGGGTGAATTCAACAGCTCTGTGCCTTACATTTGCACATCTAATCATCAGAGAACTTGCTTTCTACTCCTGCAGCTTTTTAAATCCCCACAAAAGAACAGAACTAGCAGAATTGAGAAAATAGCAACCCAACTGTTTACCTTCCCTCTAATTATCATGGGGAATTAGCTAAAAGGTTGTTCTGCTCAGTGTCAAAATGGGTACTGAGCAAATCCAAAGATCAGGATCTATAAGAGAAATAAAAAGGCATTGTTACACACAAAGTTATTGTTTAGACATAACAGGAGATTGGCTTCAGCCAGTATTGCTTATCTTCAGCAGTTTGTATGGGGAAATAGTACTGGGGGGAATCTTCCTATGCTTTCTGTATTGCAACATAGTAAAATTACATTAATTACTGGTGTTTGTGTGAGTTGAAAGCATAGAAATACTGCTCACATCTGCCTGTTGTAACATACCCGGAAACAGTGCTGTAGTTTGGGTCATCCCACATGCTGAATATATGCTTGGGCATATCTTCTCAATGAAAGTGATGCTTTGGCACTCTTCTTCTTTAAATTTGGAAATTCCTAACCCTCTTCTGACCATAAATTGGTTGAGCTATTCTTTGACTTGCATTGATATAGTAAGAGGATTTATGTAAAGATAAGACCAGTTGTCATACCAAACAGTTTCTTCTTTGCCTGTAGTGAGAAATAAAACCAAATCTTAAAACTCCTTCTCCCCATGCCTCCCTACTTTCCAGAGTGGGCAGATTCACTCCTGGTTTCACTAAGGATACTGAATATCTGCCGCTAGATTATTTACAAGGAAGTCTACTTGAGATTAATTTGGGGTAAACAGAAGCAGTAGGTGGTAATAACCCCATCAATCACTTGCTGTTTCACAACCAGTTTCAAGCAATACCTCTAGATTCTTTTATAAGACATAGAACAAGTTTTCCAGAGCTCCTGCCTGTCAGACTAAGTAACCTCCCCAAGGCAAATGCATCCTTTCTTGGCTGATCATTTCTATTGAAGAGCATCAGGAACAAACAGGAGAGTTGAGAATTAGCTTGGAAGGACTGGCTTTTAAATGTTACATTTCAGTGATTATTGCTTGCTCACTACTACCAAAAAAAGTTTACGGAAATAAAAAACCCTTGCAGTTTAAAGAAAATGAAGATTTAAGGGAAATGCATACTTGGCAGACAGACATGTGTGTGCAATGGGTGATATGAACAGAGCCTGGAATAGTCTGACATTGTATGCTTTGTACTAGCATGCCAAATCAGTCTGCAGATTTTCCAGCAGAAGGCAAACATATAAAGCAAGTCTCATTTTGAAAAGTGAAGATCCTGTGAATTATTTGCTGTGTTTAAATGCCTGTAGCAACACAGAATTTAATTTCAACAGGAATCTACAAAAGCATAGGGGTCATTCCAATTTGTAACACTTGAAGGTGCAGGGAGTAAGTACATAATGTTGACTATTATTTTATTCAGGTTCTAAGTTCTACACCAATTAATTTGCAAAACAAAGCAGTAAATAGAAACTAGATTTTCTTTTGCTCCAAATACATTACCCAGAAAATTCTGAATTAGATTGGGATAGGTTAGTATTCATACAACTCCTTGAAACTCTTCCATGTCTCCTCAAGTTTCCATTCTTCTGTACGTATATGGCAATTCCAAGTCAGCCGTCACAATAAAGCCTGGTTTGTGGATGTGAAGTGACAATCACCTGAACTGTGTACTTGTACCTAGGGGGAATACTCATGGAGTTTTATTGATTTCTTTCAGGCCTGGCCCACAGCAGGTAAAAGATTCTTAATGGCAAGGGGGCTAAAAACCAGTGTTAGCCCCTGGCAATTGGCAGCAGTTTCCTACCTAACTCTCTAACTTAGTCTGGCTGATCTTCCTGAATCCTACATTTTTTGTATATGACTGAAGAAAAACCAGCTGTACCCTTAAAATCAAGCTTTATTCATTTTCAGAAGGTAGAATCTCGTTCTGTTATCATTAGTACATGGTATATGAAGCTGTAGTGACGTGATGGCAGCTCAAATGCTTTCACAAGCTCAGGCTGCAAAAGCCACTTTCTTACTGCTGCAATTGCTGGTGCTGAATTTGGTGACCAGACTGAAGTGCTTCCCTACAGTTACATGTTCTCATGTATTGAACTCCCTGTTTTGGAGCTGTGACCCTTTTAAAGATAATGTGTAATTCTGCTGGAGATTTCGTTAGGACCAGTCAGGTGCTTAGAGTGAGACAGGCAATTCATTCAGTGTTCCACTAAACTAAGGAGCAAAATTTTTGAATAATGCTGCTGCAGCCAAGATGTGACTCAAACATTCAGAGGTGCAGGCCTGGTGATATGTTCCAGCAGACCCACTGACATACTTGGGAAAAAAAGGGAAGTCTGAAGGTTATTAAGATTGGGTCTATAGTTTTCATAAATTAATTAGTCATGGAGATGTATATCGATTACTCTTTATTATTTTTGTTGTTAGTCAAGGTTTTTTCCACATTGGAGCATGAAAATTTAGCTTGCAGTGGACTTTGTTATTGTATTCTCTTTAAATCTCTATTCTTAGTTGAAGTAAATAAACCAACAAGGTAAAGAGAGCTGATAGCTACTCCATCTGTATTATGGCACACAATGATGGCTGGAAGTTAAAGGTTTGATATATAGATCTATTTTTTTATTGCCAGCCCCTGCCCCTGAAGAAAGTATTAAAATTTCCAGATGAGTAACCAAACAATAAATAGATGAGACAGTTGCTGTGAATATCTGATTTTTTGCATAATAATGAGATATTGCTGGATAATATGCTTTGCAGTCCACAGTTTGTCTACATTATCATTTTGATTGGACAAATGCATAAGAAAGATATACAAGTAAAGCTGTGCCAGGTCTTCTATTTTAAATTGATTCCATGTGAGAGTTCAGTTAAATTTCTAGGACATCTTAAAAATAAAACCAATTCCAGGAATATCCCTGCACACACACACAGACATTCCTTTGCACACACCCTCACATACAAAATATACAGCCAATATCTGGCCTTACAATTTCCAGTGTGCAGCAGAAACACTGGGTGCAAACTGCAGATTCTTTCTCAAGCCAGCTAGGTTAGAATTAGGGGCATTCAGTGAGCATCTTCTCTCCTGCCTTGCAAAAGGCTCATAGAAACAAAAGCCCAGGGCTCTAAGGGGGTCCTTCAGCTCACTGCAGTACCTTGTTCATCCCAGAAAAGGCCAGAGCAAAGGAGGCTTTGGGCTCAGTTCCAAGTGGTGGATAGATAAATTTCTCATTGGTTTCATAGTGGAAAGAAACCTGAAGTTGAGACATGATGATCTTCATGAAGGGCTCAAGAGAGTGTGACATCTAGTACCATTTGGGTGCCATATTGAAGGGTGGAAAATACTGGGCCAGTTGAACTCCCTGACAAGTTTCTTAGAGTTGCATATAAGGGCACAACTGGTAGCACTGAAGCAACATCTCAGTCACAGCTCTCATGCTAGGAGATGCCCAGCAATGCTGCCAATATCAGTGTCTAGGTCAAAGCTGCTTCTCACTTAGGAAGCTGATTGACAAAGTCAAACTAAGCCATTTTTAAAAGTTATTCTGGAATTTTAAAGTTTTATTGAGAAACGTGGAAACAGAGTTTAGTGTTCATTATATAAACAAAACTAAAAACAACAAAACAAACAAAAAGCCGTATTGTTTTTTTGAACAGTTATCTATTTTCTACACTTGACCTTGTCATCTGGCCAGGAAGATGTGTAAGCCCAAGCTTCAAGATTAATTTCTTCTGGTATGCAGAATTCCACCTCTTGTTGTCTGGTTTAAGTCTGAGCCCTCTAAATCCTTCAGGGGTGTCACATTCTTCCTTTCTCCTGTATTATTCTTAAATCTTCCAGTCTCTCACAGTCTTCCCACAAATGTTTTCTTCCTCCAGGTTTTGAGAGAGCAGGGTCTTGTGTTCTTTGCTTGTCACCCAGTGACTGCAGTGAGAGTCCTTGCTGTGCAGGGACAAGCCTGGCAGGCACAGGGCTGGTTTCAGACCAGTGAAACACTGGCAGTTCAACTGCAAACATCTGCTGGTTTAACAGAGGAGCTGAATTGGCTCTGTCCTCCTTTTTTTTCCCCGTCTGTTTGTGTCTGCCAGATAAGAAATCCACACACTTAGAAAACAATGGTAAATAAATAAACAAGGCCAGCAAATATGACTTAGATGTGTCCTAAAAGCACTTACAGCATCACCTTTCCTCAGCAACAGAGATGACAACCACTGCTGGATTAGAAGAATTTACACAGCTACTGTACTGCAGCTCAGCTAGCACATGTATGATTCAGCTTACAGAAGGACATTTCTGATTTCTTGATGGTACCCCCACACCAGATTTATGTAGCAGTAGTTTCTGACCCTACTTCTTCACCAGAGCATACTCACTGTATCGAGAAATAATGCAGGATTTTCCATGAGTTTAAAGTATCTATCAGCATTTCTGTCATGATGAATATCTCAAGGAGAGCTTCCATGATGCACAGCCATCAGTGTTGTACTCAGAAGCCATTCAACCACAAAAAAGAAGTGGAACCAGGTTTTGGCCTAGTTACTCATTTCTGCTGGTGAAATGTTCCACACATATGCAAGGGACACCTGGCATATGTTCCAATCCACTTTCTCATGATCCCTCATCCTGTGACCAAAAAACAGGAATTTTGTGGGTTCTTCTTCCTCAGTCATGCAGGTCCAACCCATATCTCCAAGACACAGAGTCAAATTCAACCCTTAAGGCACAGACTATTTTTGTCTACACCATGACATTCTCTGTCCTGGCAAAATCCCAGCTTACTGCATTTGACCTCAGAAACAAGATGCATCGTGCTCCTACTATGCTGTTGGAATTATGTGACTGACCAATTAATTATGTTTTAAAGATTATAATATGTTTAATGGGCAGCAAACTTGGTAAGTCATCAGACTAATTGTACTGTACGTGCAACATCTTTTTTCACCGGAATTGTATTCATTCACAAAATTATTTTTCTATTCAAAGCAACTGTCATGCTTCCTTTGTCTACAGTGAAGCATCTATTTGTCCATAGATAATTAAATAAGCTTTCCAATTTATTCATATATTCTAATTTACATAGGGTACCGACCCAAAAACCCTTTCTGCTTACCCAGAGAGAAGACATAAAATACGTAGATAAATCTAAGTGGCAGCCAGGGCACAATACGAGCAATTCTGGCTGGTGAGGGCACTGTTGCTGCAGCTCGGGGTCTGGCCCTGGCTGGCTCAGCAGTGGGAGTTGGGGCTGAAACAAACTGAGTACTGCCTGAGAGATTTCTGTCTTTTCTGAGGTCACAAGAAAGTGCAGGTCTGAGATACTGAACTGTCCCATGCGGAGATTTTATACCGTCTTTACTTGTGTCTTCTTTAACTGAGCTTTCTAGCATACAGGCAGGTAATCAGAGAAGTTTCTCCCCTATAATTTCACTTCTTCCAGCTGCTGGTCTTTGTATAGGGCCTCTGTGATAAGAGAATTCCATCCGAAGCTCAGCACCTCTGTCCTGTGTTCTGAGCCTGAGGCTTCCCGCAGCTGAGGTTCACATTTCTCAGAGGTTTCTTATGTTCAAAGTTTTAGATACTTCTGTGATTCCTCCTACCATAGGATTCAAATCTTTCACAAACATTTGTGCACACAGTTGCACAACATTATTGTGAGTTCAGCAAATGGCACTGGATTCTTTATGGAGAAGAGTCACAAAGAGGCCCAATATACAATGTTTGCAGCAAAGAATATATAGGCCATGTCTTAGAAATAACTTCTACAAAGATACTTAGATACAGGAGCATTGTAGGGTGGTGTAAACCCTTGGCAACTTTGGAGAAGAGAATATATAAGTACTTTCAAGGCAGTCTAGGCCTGTTTCAGGCTGTGTGGGTGCAGGAAAACGATTATACAGATTATACAGGCTGGATCAGTGGGCTGAGGCCAGCTGGGTGAGGGTCAGCAAGGCCCAGGGCTGGGTCCTGCCCGGGCTCACACCAACCCCTGCAGTGCCACAGGCTGGGGCAGAGGGGCTGGAAAGCTGCAAAAGGCCCAGGGGGTGCTGGTCAGCAGCAGCTGAGCATGAGCCAGGTGTGCCCAGGTGGCCAAGAAGGCCAATGGCACCTGGCCTGGACCAGCCATGGTGTGTCCAGCAGGACCCATGCACTGACCATGCCCCTGTGCTGGGCACTGCTGAGGCCACACCTCGAGTGCTGTGTCCAGTTCTGGGTCTCTCAAGAAAATAAGGACTCTGAGGTGTTGGAGCATGTCCAGGGAAGGGTGGGACTCCCTAGAGTCCAGGGGAAGGTCTGGATCACAGGTGAGGAATAGCTGAGGGAGTTGGGCAGTTCAGCCTGGAGGAAAGGAGGTTCAGGGGGACCTAATTGTTCTCTACAACCCTCTGACAGGAGGTTGTAGCCAGGTGGGGGCTGGCCTCATCTCCCAAGTAACAGGTGACAGGATGAAAGGAAATGGACTCAAGTTGCGCCAGGGGAGATTTAGGTTGGATATAAGGAAAAATTTCTTCATGGAGAGCATTGTCAAGCACTGGAATAGGCTCCTCAGGGGAAGTGGTGGAGTCAGAATTCCTGGAGACATTGAAAGTTGTGTGGGTGCAGCACAGAGGGACATGGTTTAGAGGTGGGCTTGGCAGTGCTCTCTTAAGACTAGACTCCATCTTAGAGGTATTTTCCAACCTAAATGATTCTGCAGTGTCCTGAAATTCCATCTGCTCTAATTTTTTTTCCATGCAATACCTTATGGGCACTTTGGGGGTCCATGAATGAGCTGTAGCATTAACCTACTTTTCCAAAGTTGTAGGAAGTGCATTTCTGTTTTGATTGTCCTGTCTCTGAACCACAAAAGCCAGAGATGTGGTAGCTATGAGCGGACACTTTTTAACCAACACAGCTGGGCCTCGGGCTCCCCAGCAGCCAGTCCTGCTCAGGCTCTGGGATCACACATGCAACAATACCCAGGACTGCATCCACAGCTGGGGCAATGCTCCAGTTGGTGGCTTCAGGGATTGTGTGTGTGGACTGATTTATGATCCTTAAGTGTGTTGTGTAGTAGCTCTTTTTTTCCCCAGACAAGGAAATTCAGCTTCAAACATATCTGTCTTATTTATAAGTAGTTTAAACTTTACACTCAAGTTATTTTCTTCTCTTTCCCCAAGCTCATAATTTAAGGGGAAAACCATCAAAAATAAGTACATAACATAGCAGAATACAAACCCTTAAAAACTAGCAGAACCTTCAGTCCCTGCTTGTTTTCTTTTATGGTATTTTGTTTTATTAATAAGGCTGCCTCTGTATTCATGACAAAATAAGAAAGCTATTTCCAATGAAACAGACAAGTCTTTGTTAGACATCAAATATAACTAATATTTGATGTCATAAATATTAATGACTTTTATGTCTTCAGATACTTTAGAATCAATTCCAAACATTTTTGTTTTGATTCACTCTTATTTATTTTTTCACATTGAACTGGTAGAAGGCATTTCCCCCTGTTTTTCCATGGAAAATGTACCAAGTTCTGCAGCCTTCTTTTCTGTTTGAATTAAGATGTTGTTCAATGTATTTACATGGCTGTATCTGTACAGCCAGGCAGAATTAGCAGTTTGGGTCATGTAACAGACATGTAGATCTGAGGGCCACAAGTCCAGCTGCCAGTGAGAACACTGATTCTGTGATTTCCTAGCAAAAGAGAAGGGATTAGACGAGACAGGCCTTTACCTGGAAACATTCAAGAGACCACATTTTCTGTGGGCATAGCACACAGCACAACCTATCATTTGACACCTGTATTCTTTCCCAATTCTCCACAGGTACTGGACAATAATTGGGATCTCAGCAACAATAAATTAATATTTGTTGTTCCTTAAAAGCAGGACATTCCTCTTTCTGGGTGGAATAGTTCTCTCTCTAATCACAAACGTACAGACTCGGGTTTAGGCCACAAATTCAAATGTTCTTGTCCTATAAATAAATAATGAATAATGTTACCAGTTGAATGAGTGTTGATGCAGAGAGCAGAATCTCCCAGAGATTAGATATCTGAACCTGACATACCTATAACAATTGGGGGCCAAGATAAAATATCCATCCACACGTGGAGGAGAGGTGATTCTTTGCCTGTGGAGGGTTGGTCTGTACTCAGCTCAAAGGAAAAAAAAGATGCAAGCCTGTGATGGGAAATGTAGGAAAAGAGTAAGTAAAAAAAATCATACCTTAAAAAAGTCTGCTTCCAGAGCTTGAAGGAAAGAAATCCCATGTTCTTTCCAAGCTTGTGGAACATCATAGCTGTTGTAAATAGGCCAGTCCCAAAGAGAGCACACATGTTCCAAATGGGAGGAGATTATTCACTGCACCATTTTAGCATGCTTGATTTATGAGTAATTAATGGAAAGTTGACAGGGATTTTGAGCAAAATAATTCAGCATTTCATAAGACCAAGATCTGGCATAAAAAATGTTTTACTTATGGTATATTCATATGGTGAGAACAAAGCCAAGTTGTTAGCGTTAATGAAATCCATCCTAATTCCTCTTTGTAAGATGCAATATTAATCTGCTGTTATTGAACAAGAATTTCAAAGCAGTTAAGACAAAGAGTAGGACAAGGAGAAAATACATTTGAAAATTGCATCATACAGAGCACAAACTAGAGGCTGAACAGAATTGCTACAGTTCCGTGATGAGATTGATGTGTTACTTGGGGTTTTTAGATAGTTTTGGAGGTAGAGAATATTTCCTGGACAATCCTAGTGACTACATGGGATTTGGTGATATTAACTAAATTTGGAGGTTTTCTCCTGGTTTGCTGAGGAAGTGAGGCTTATGAGACCATATTTTTTGCCTGCTCTCTTGTCTCAACCCAAGCAATGTTAACTGTTTCTGCCAGCTTCAGTCAAAGTTGAGAGGAGTGGAACTCCTCCTTCTACTAATTGAGTTCCTTCATTTTTTAAAGTGTTCTCTTAAATGCTTTCTTGAAATGTTGACTAGATAGAAAAGGCAGGCTCAAACTTTCCTGAGGGAAAGCCAGTCTGAACTCAAGCTCTGTTCATTGTGTATGGCAGTAACAAGCCAGCCATCAGTGGTGCCTCCTCTGACAAGTCAGCAGCCAGCTCTGTTCCCTCTGCTCTTGTTGGGTAGGTTATCAGACAGAAACAAGAGAGGAAGGCTCTTTGGGCAAGTATAGTTTACGGACCAGAGGCCATTATCTGTAGGGTGTCAGGTACATTTATTCCAGTGCTTACATTACAGTGCACTTTTCAGTACTGCTGTCTGCCAGCCACCCCCACTGAGATCAACGGGAGTTGTATTGTGGACCTAAAGGATAACAGCATAGAGAATGGGAATGTGCCATCTTGAAAAGGCTCTGCACCCAGAGAAAGATCCCCGAGTGCCAGTACTAACAGCTCCTTACAGAATTTCCAGAATGAAATCCTTGTGCTGTTCCCAACAGGGTCATGGAGAGGGCCTGTAAGAACAAATTAAGGTTTTCATTGTATCTTGGCCTTGATGCTGCCACTAGTTGAGAAAACACTTAGCAGCAATATTTTAGCAGATCTTTTTCAAACTGTTGATTTTTCCAGTGATTTTTGTGTTAATTACATAATGCCAGAAAGTGAAAGATTAAATAGAAACATCCAAGAATAGTCTGAATCCTTTGGTTTACACAATTGTATATGCTGCTTTGCATTGCTGGCTGCCTTGAAACCAGCAAATCAATAGCTGGCACCTTATTGCCCAGAGTTTTGAGCTGTCCACAAGGATTGAGAAATGTGGTTTTATTTTGAAAAGGAAACAAAATTGGTGGCATTTTCATGCCCATTTGCTTGAGCCTAATGGGCTTGATGCTTTCTGTGCACATAGTGGGTACTTGCATACACACCTTGGCAGCACAGGAGCTTTGTACCTGAATTTGTGTTTGACAGTCTTGCTCTGCGCAGCTGAAATGACACCAGCTCTGCTGGGCTGAAATGAGGAGCACACAAAGCAGGCTTTGGTAGCTTGCTATAGAGATTAGTGTTTGTTCAGCCCATTTACTCTACTTAAAGAATTTGGAGGGTTTGCTTTCATACATACAATATGAGTCAATCATAATTCCATCAGAGTAAAGAGAAGGTTTAGGCAGAATGAAAAAATATTTGTAACAAAGAACTTTTCTCTTTTCAAATTAACATTTGCCATTTACTTATGCACAGAGAGAAAGGTTACAGTGCATGGCGTAGCACGCTTGGAAGAGTGGAACATTTTCCAAGGCCCAGTGAGAGATCATGCTTTGGAGCTTCTGAGAGATAAATCAGCCTCTCTGAAGCCCCATGCTGCTACCGGTACATGAATTACCTGAGCTAATACAAAACAAATGACCAAACCCACTGCCTCAAGGTCTGCAGTGCAAGGGACAGGCTTTCCTCTCATCCGACACTGTGAAGAAATGGACAGGCATGATTTGCTTTCCCCACTCCAGAGAGAAAGGCTTTTACCATTGCTGTTCTGAGAGATACAAGGAATTCCACCTTATGCCAAGACAGTCCAAGGGTCCAGGCTTATATAACGATGCTTGCTGTTTTTCTGCCAGATCAGTTCCCAGCGTTCCTAAGACGTATTTCCAGAGCTCAAGTGGATGAATACTGACAGCTTCTGCTTTGTATCCTCAAAAGGATGAAGAAGAAGACAATGCTGAAAATAGTACTTAACTCTGTGCTGTTGACCTCCTACCCAACAGTGCCACATCCACATTCACAGAACCATAACCTCCCTGACTTGCATTGAGAACTAAGGAACGCATTGTTACTGACCCAAATTCATCCCATTGAGTTTCTTTGCAGTGGCATTTGACCCCAAAACTGTCCTTTTAAGCAGTATATCTTTACTTGGAAAGAAAAAAACAGAGTTTGATCATGGAGAAACAGTTTGGGGTTTGGCTTGTTTTATTTAGTTGTAGGAACTGACAAAGGAGAATGCTCAGGAAAATAGAATAATGTTGAGGGACTTGCGATATTCTGAACAAAAGAAAAAGCAGCGTTTAGATATACGCAGTCCTTACTGCAAAGGGAGGGCTAACAAGGGACTGAGAGTGCTAGATGTCTCATATGTTTTCTTCTTCTCTAATGTTCTGGGTGGCTGTGTGATCTGATGGCTGTCAGACACTCCGTGGTCTGACAAGGCTTTACTTCTCTTTAGAAATGTATTTTGTTTTATAATTTATGCCTGTGACCAGTTAGGAGGAAAATGCTGTTCACCAAAATACAACTCGGACACATCAATGCAGATAGAGAAAGAGGAGCACTTTGATAGAATTTGAGTGCTACAGGCAGAACTGGGTTTATTTTCCAATGGAAAGCCTTCATTTGAACATGCAATAGGTGCCCCTGGTGATTCCTGTGCAATGACTTCAAAAGAGCCTGATCTTGAGCTTATGGAAAAATCTCAGAGTAATGCCAGGCTGATAAAAAGACATATCTTTGTATATCTTCTGACAGGGAAAAAGAAAAAAAAAAAAAAAAAAAGAAGAAGAAAAAAAAGAAAGAAATAAACCCCTAACCCAAATTCCTCAAAAGCAAGGCTCTGCAAGATGAGCCTGCGTTTTCAAAAGACTTATCCCAAACCATCTCACAGTAAAGGGATTTATACACAGTATATATATGTATATATAGGCAGTAAGAAAAATTGTAACATCTTGTACTTCAGACAATGGAATTTACTGTTAATTGTCCCTCGTTTTGTTCACTGAAGGAGAGAGGAAGAGAACAGGCAATTTCAGAGCACTAAACCCTTGGCTGATTCCAGCTGGTGGTGTCCATTCTCCAGATTGTGCTGGGCAGTGCTGGCTGCGTGGGGGCAGAGCAGGAGTTTCACCCCTCTTGTGCCCTTGCTGCTCCTTTCTGGCCCTGCTGTCTCCCCTGTGTGGACATAACCAGTCCTGTGGCTCAGATTTAGCTAAACCCTCTCTGGATTCCTCACAGGAATTCCTCTACCAGCTCTTTTAGTCATGCTTTCAGAAGAAAATCCAGAGTAAGTAAGACTTCATCAAAGGTTTCACAGGGCTTGATGGTTTGCTTAACAATCCTGGAGAACCTGAATACTGGAGAATTTCCAGTGATCTCTATGTTATTAGGAAAGGAGGGAGGAAATCCATTTGAGGTATTACTGATGAGAAGTGGATAATGCGGTTTTGATGCAAAAGGATTTGAAAAATTCCTCACTATTGACAAGGTAGAGTCAAAATATAAAAAAGATAAAACTTAAAACTTAAAACTTTCTTGAGTTTTATAAAAAATATTTAGGAGTGTGATTTTATTTATGTTCAGATAGATTAGTCGACATCTTGAAAAGTACCCTAGCATCCTAAAAAAGGATGGTGAGCTGTCCTTTCTTCCTCCAAGGATTGAAAAAGAAACAACTCAAAGTAACCAACCAACCTCACAAAAAACGATGCAAAAACACCCAAACCTTGTTATAGGCAGAGAGGAACATGGTTTGGTCTGGGTTTGGCCCTTCTTTGGCAAGTTCTTTTGCATGTGAGATTAAAAAAATGGCTTCTGGTCTGAAAGCACTGGACTAAGAAGTGAAGAAGAAATGACAAAGAATGTAGACATTTTTCCAAAGCTTTCAGAGTTGCCCATGACCATACAGCATTAGGGCAGCTGTATACAGCTGCATGAGACCTTCCATATCCACTGACTGTGACTCCAAACTGAGAAAAAGATAAATTACTTACCTAATCAGAAAATCGTCTGAATGCTCTGAAAATCCTTGATAGCAGAACTCTTACTCTATTTAATTAATCGAGGATTTTCTGTGGAATTTTATGCAGTTTAATTTTTACCTGAACCCCACCCTTTGTGTAGAAGGCATTTGCAAGTATGAATTGGGTGAGCTGTGCTGCAGCTACAGGACTCTATGCCTGAGAGATGAGAAAACTCAGCAGATATAGGGCAAGCATGAAGGGACATTCCCTCCTGGGGAATTGTATGTTGAGGAACTTGTGTGTCTTCCTCTGCATACACAGTTCTTGTCGTTTTTGGGGAGAAACTACTGGTGCCAGCCTTGCAAATCATGGATGGCTGAATATAAGGTACTTTTAAAAATGCATCCTCTGGCTACTGAGGAGAGCAGCTCAGGGTGGTCAGTCCCTATGAATCTTCAGGACTGTGTCTGCTTCCCCAAGCCTCCGGATATGCCTGCCCCTTCTAGGTCTAGTAAAGATGAAGCTCTAGCTCAATAAAGAAATGAATATGACTATTAACAACTTTCTGCAGGTGTAGAAATCATTCATATCTCTTTTCATGTCTGTTAGAATTTTCACAGATGCAAACAAACAGCAATTTGGAGCCAAATTACCTCTAACAGGGATCAGCCCTCTCTTGATCCTCTTCTCTGTTCTCCAGAGAACCTCCTTAATCTGAAAATTACGTGAGTTATTTATGAAATTATGTTCAATAAGGGTTCCAGTGCATCCAGCACAAATTGAGAAGAAACACAAATGGTTTGTGGTCTCCTTTAGCAGGTCGGTGCAGGCCTATTCCCACCCTTCCATGTGTGAGTGGGCTCATTACTGGTCAGAATAGCCCAGCCCTGTGGAAAGCTATGGAGGGGCAGAAGCACAGGGAGAGAAGACACAAGCCATGTTTCTGCAGGTCCAGCACTCCTGTGGGAAAGACCTGGGAGAACTGTTCATGCCCCATTAGCCTTGAGGGAGGGATGTCTCCAAGACACAAAGCAAAAATGTTTTAAAGACCCTGGGTTGCAAACAGCACCTTTCAGCTTCTCAGTATTCTGCTCCTAGCAGCACACATCATTAAGCTGAGGTGAAAATTTGATAGTCAGAGCCACAGAGAGAATGTCCATGCAGGAGAGGAATACAGGAAGAGAATACAGGGAGAGAATCTGATGGTGATACTGCTCGAGCTGGTAAAAAAATTGCACTTTTGTGGTGTGGAAGTAGAGGGCTTGCAACTGTGTGAAGAAATGGTTGTCATCTGTGGCTAGCAGTGGAGAATTGTCTTCCCTGCCCTGAAATGGATGCTTTTCCACCTAGATATTCTGCAGCAGAGTTTTCTGTCTGACCTAACCTTTAAAGCAGCTCTTTTTGGCCAGAGCTGGATGACTTTGTATGCTTTCTAGTCCAGGTATTCCAAAAGACAGGGTCTGGTAAGTTTTTGCTTTTTTTCATTTGAGTTTGTATTTGCTTCATGTTTAATTTGTAACACAGTGGCACTGCTGGTAATAGGAATAAATGTGCCCCCTAATTTGTAGCTTAGAATGTTAAAATGTGGAACTAAAATGTGGGCCTGCTCAGAAGAACAGCCTTGGGAGCAAGAGTTCCCAGATCCTCTGGAAAGCAGTTGTACTAGAGGTTTTTAAAGTCTGAGAAGGCACCTTAAGCTGTCAAGGCCAAGTCTGGTGAGCCCATCTAGGAGTAGAACCAGGTCTGAGTTTTGGACTCAATGCCTACTTATTTATCATCTATCTAGTAGCCATCATAGCAAGCAAGGAGGACGGAAGCTGCAAACCTCAAAGTGCCTCGATGTCATCCCTGGTTAGTGCTTGCAAACAAGCCCAGTCCACGCAGGTGGTCTGTGCTGTCTGTGGTAGTTGGGGGCAGTGGAAATGCTGAGCATTTTCCTGTGGTATAAGATTCGTCTTGGCTGTAATATTTCTCTAAGGAGCTGCTCTAATTAATGCAAAATACTCTACTTACTACTTAATTAATACTGAGGCCCTACGAAATAGTGCCAAATCAAGAGCTTTTATTTAGTAGTGCCTACAGTTGTGGTGTGAGTTAACCTGTCAGACACGTTCATGTGGCCATGTTAGGGATATGTAAGGGAGGAGGTGGTGAGGCCCTCCTTTGGATGCCAAGGTGCTCTGCCCTTCTCTGGCTGCCTCAGTGCTGAGAGCCCCAGCAGAGGAAGGATGGCAGATAAGGTGCCTTCACCTATAAAAGCTGCAGAAGGAAAGGCAAGGACCCCTAGTCCCGATACAGCAGTTGGCACCCTCTCTGATCCACCCCCTGCGAAAAGTGGCTGTGTCTCTGCTGTCCATTGCTTGCTCCCATGGCACAGATGTACACGGCTGTGCTGCCCGGCTGCGCTGCCGTGCCCTGTGATGTGCGGCACAGGCACAGTGCATGACCTCGCCTGCGAGTCCAGGGCAAGGCCAGCACTGGATAAAGGGGAGGATCTCCCCGCGCTCCCCCGGCAGCAGCCCTGGCCCCGTGCAGCGCGGCAGCCACGGACTGCCCCGAGCCCGCAGCCCCGGAGTGCGGGGTGCCCGGAGTGTGGCAGCCCCGGAGTGCGGGGTGCCCTGAGTGCGGCAGCCCCGGTGTGCGGGGTGCCCGGAGTGTGGCAGCCCCGGAGTGCGTGGTGCCCTGAGTGCGGCAGCCCCGGTGTGCGGGGTNGGGTGCCCTGAGTGCGGCAGCCCTGGTGTGTGCGGTGCTGAGCCCGCAGCGCCGGTGTGCGGGGTGCCCTGAGCCCGCAGAGGCCCGAGCGCGGCAGCCCCGGAGAGCAGCCGGGCAGGAACGCTCTGCCCAGGCGTTTCAAGAAGGGGCTGAAGGGGTTGCGATCCTTAGGGCAAAGGGCAGCTCTTCCCTCTTTTCTCTTGGCAAATATGCCACCTTCCAAACTGTACCGTGACTCTGCTGGAAAAATCTGGAAACTTTTTTTTTTGTGGTTGTTGTTGTTGTATTTTTTTTTTCCGAGCAAGGGTGCCAGTGCAACTCGCCCTGTAGCGCAAAGGGACCCAGAAAGAGAGAAGAAGATAAAATGAATTTAAATTCCAAAGGGGTTTCAGTGCTGGTTTCCTAGTCCCCGAGTCAGCAATGTGTTTGTGAAAATTCAGCCTTTTTGTCTCTCAGAAAAAAGGGCTAAATCTACATCGGTGGCCCAGTCTAGGTTTGCTATTCTTTGCATTTTCTATTCAAGTGAATGAGAGTGAATGAAGTGGCCTGGGACCCTTTATTTGATCTACTCAATTGCATAAAGTGACAGAATTCTAATATATTTGTTTAATGCTCTTCAATGGGGCTTTCACTTTCTAGCTTGCAAATGAAGCCTCGATCTGCAAAGTTTTGTCCTTTTTTTCTTTCTACCTTTTTTTTTTTCCTGGCAGAGAGACCATATTTCATAACTTGGGCTACGGTTTGAAGTGATTTCAAGAGGAGTTTTAGACTCGAAAAGTGGGAAATAAAGAAACAGATGTGAAGTTATTGTAAATTCTTATAGTGGGCTCTGGGGCTATTGTAAACCCACTGCAGGCGGTCCAAAGCCTCTCTTTTTCATGCTGTAATTGAAACATATTAATTAGATAATTTGTTGTTAGTTTAAAAGAAACAAATACAGCCCCTCCAAGGCTTCACAGCCTCGGTTTCTTTTTGTTAACAAAAACAAAACAAAAAAAAATCAAACAACAAAACAAACAAACCAACCCACAAAGTGACATTTATATTAAGATTCTGAGATAATTCGGCACTGAAGTTGATGAAACTGATAAGTTTTTTCTCCCTTTCCCAAGGACCACTTTTGAAAAAAGTCTGGCTCATAAAACTCCCTCTCAGGGGTCGCCGGGGAGTTCTTTTCTCCCTACCTGGCACAAACTGCCCTTCCCTGCAAGGCGCGGTTCGAGAGAAAATAAATATTCTGAGTGAGAAAGAGCTGGCTGTCTTCAATAGAGGATTCAGTCCTGTGGGGTGGTGTCTTGTCACATGTCGAGGGGAGAGAAAACAAAACAAAACAAGACCACAAAAAAAACCCCCAAAAAAACCAAAAACAAAAAAAAACCACCGCCGAGAAAGGATTCACATACCATGCACTGACATGAAGCAAACCCTCGAGCTGCCCAGCCCGGCTGGATTCTCGGGCTTACCTTGCACAGCCGGGCTCCAGCTCATCCTCTAGAAGAAAAGAGCTTTTGCTTGAAATGAACGGTGTCTTTGCATTAAGTACGCCTAGCTTATAATGTCTCGCTGGCAAATAAAATTTAAAAAAGAAAGAATCCCCCCCGACCCCCAACGAAATGTCTAAACACGACGGAGAGCTCGGCCGCGGCTGATTCCCTCGCCCCCCGGCCCCCCCCGGCCCCTTCCCTCCGCGCTGTTGTCTGTTGCTGCTCTATTTCAGATCTGTTTATTGACATTGGACTTGAGCCATTAGGGAGATTTAACAAGTCAAAGCAGTAAATTCAAGCGACGCACTGAGCTGCGTATTTGTTTGAAATCAGCATCACAACATTTGGGGAACGGGCGGAGACGCGCGGAGGAGCGCGGCGGCTCCGCGGGCTGCGCGCCGGGGGCCGCGGCGAGGGAGAGGGCGCGGTGGCCAGGGGGGTCCCCGGGCTCGGGCAGTCTCGGGCAATCGCAGAGAGAAAGAGGAAAATGGCACTTTAATTGTACGGTGGCGAGTCACACACTCGCATTATGCAGTGAGAAACCTATTGCACCTTTTGAAAGTATTTTGCTTTGGGGTATAATCTTTTCAGATCTTCATCTCCTCCGTTACTATATAGTTAAAAAAAAAAAAAGACTGAAAGTGTAGCTTCATCTTGTTAGTTGAGCTCGGATTTTATCTTTGAGGATTTGTTCTGACTGCTAGATCTTTAAAGAAAAAAGGGAAGGAGAAAAGGCTTCCTCGTTGTCTAAAAATGTAGGTCATCGCTTGTTTAGGAAAAGTTTGTCGAGTTATGTGTCCATTGATCTGGTGATAAGTTTTGAATGCTTTCTTTAACTGATCGTGTTGATATAATCGTGGGTTGGACTTGATGAATGAGTTCAGTTGTCCCCCATCTGACAAGCTTTAGCAGCTTCATGCATTTTAATCAGCCCAATGATTCATGTATTTTCCACCTTTTTTCTGTGTGTGGGATCCGTTTTTTTTTTTTTGTTGTGGTTGTTTTTTTTAATGGTCACAACTGGATTAATTGCCCTCTACATTAATCTTAAAACTTTTGCAAGGATCTTGTGGCGTGTAGTAAGGAAATAGGGATGTCACTTACTGTGTTTATGATCCAGAAACTCAGAGAGATCAGTCGGAGACAAAACCTCTGTAACATCATTGCCACAGAATTCGTGAATCCTGCCGCTTCATTAGAATACAATGTCATTTTCTTGCTAGCTAATACTTCACTATGTGATTGTCTTGTAACTGTGCTTGCAGAATGCCTCATCTCCAAGGCATTTATTTACTCATTTCACTAGATGGCTTCTCTAATTTTCAACAGTTGCAGAATCCTAGCAGATTTGGGGAATCTTACAAGTGCGTGCCTAGAATCCAGTTTTCATTGTAACAACTTTGCCCTTACATTTTAAAAGGGACTGTATATTGAATTACAGAAAAACAGGTACAATTGTGTTGCACTTTGCAAACTACCAGTTTGGGAAAGTGTTGATCAATAGGGATGGAGAAATTCTAACAGTGGTTAGACTAACTTGTGCTTGAGGAGGTTTAAACGCCAGGTAAAATTCTACAATAGCTCACTTTTACTCAAAAAAAGATCTCACACTGTCACTTGTAAGAAAAAACACCACTGAAAAAAAGTCAGTGTTCTCAGTCTTTAAAAAGTAACTAAATCTTAAAGATTTTTAATGTTCCCTCTGTATTGCAGAAGCTTACTAATTATGCTTTTCAGAGAAAATGTAGCTGGAAGTAAGGAGGTGAGTATACATACACACAGGCATGACTGTAATACGTGTTTACATTCAGTCTAAGTGTATAGGGCACAAATGCAGATGTGTGTGTATGTATTGATGTACAGATATATAGATATAAACCCCACAGAACATATTCTCCCTTTGCTAAACTGGCAATGACAATTTTATCTAAGAAGTTGTGCTATATTAATAACTATATTTATACTAACCTTGCATGAAAAGGCTGTTTAGATTATCTAAATATTGGAATAACACCATTCCTTCATCATGAACTAGTGTTTTTACTTTTCTCGTGTAAACTCTTTAAAAAGACAAATAAGAAACTAAATCTGCATTTACATATTTTAATGAGAAAATATTATTTGGACGACTAGGTTCATAATTTAACGTAGACACTTTTTAACCTTTGTCTTAAAACACACATGCTGGGAACAAGAACACCAATATTTTAAATGCCATGCTTTTTCTGTACAGAAAAAAAAAAAAAAAGTTTAAAAGAAATATCTTTACAGTTTCAATAGACACTAATGCTGTTTAGAGGGGGTGTTCTTTTTTTTTCTCTTAACTTAAGCAGTTCACAACAGAACAACAGTTCAGTTTCCAGCAAACTACCTAAAACTAGAAAGGAGTATATCAAACAAAAGTGCATTTTACACATTTTATAATCATTCATATGCACAAACATTTACAGTTTCCCTAGCCCCCTCTCTCTTGTCTGCAAAGCTCCAGCAGAAATCAGGATGACCTCCACAGTTTGTACCTGCTATTGTATTACTTTTCCACATTTTATCAATTACTTCTACGGCTTTTCTTTAAGCTATGTCGGGCCGTGCGCTTGGTAACAGGTTTATTTTTATTATAATGATGGTTGTTGTTTGTTTTTAAGCTATGAAGTAAATAGCTACAAAATTTTAAAAATAACAACAACAACCAAAAAAACCAACAACAAAGAAAACCTCAGCTCCCCCAAACCTTCGGGTTAACCAGAAGTTAACAGACAAGTCAACTCCTCCTTCTCTTTCACCTGAAAACTACAGTAAACATCCACGTTACAACAGGTACTGCAAAAGGGACCTCATCTGATTTACAGTACAGATGCAAGTTCAGTATTTACATTAAAACAGGCGCTTTGTAAACATTATAGGTGTGGCGNATGCAGTGACACAGCAGCCATCCTTGTTTATGGTACTAAAGATTGGTCCTGTATAAACCCCTGCTTTTCCCCAGACAAAAGAAGGAAAAGAGGCATCGCCGAGCCAGGCTTGCCTGGTCGCCGACAAATCGAACGAAGATGCCTGAAGTACTTTTGGAAAACTAGCGATGCAAGTGGCAGCTCCTACCGGGCGGGAGGGGGCGGGCCGGGCCGGTTCCTTTCGCCTCAAAAGAACGGAAAACAAAGTTCAGAACCGGGGGAGAAGCCGAGCCGCGAGGGAGAGCCCGGCTGAAGGGGCGCAGCGGAAAGGGGGCTCACGCGAACGGCAAACCTCAGTTTCCCGCGGGGAGTTATCTCTGCTTTCGAGGAAAAGAGTAGAGAGGAGAGGGGAAAGAAGCAGAAGGAGGGAGAGAAGGGGAGGGAGGAGAGCTCCGAGGAAACTTTGGAAGAAAGGGGAAGGCAGCGTCCGTGCAGGCGGCCCGGGTCAGTGCACAGCCACGGAGTGCAGGGCCGGCGCCGGGCTGGTGAGAGTCTCGCTGGGGGTGGCCGGGCTGCTTTGGCTGGTGGCCGTCTGCGAGGACGTGGGGCTGAGGGAGGGCGGCGAGTTCGAGAGGATGGTGGGGATGGGCGCGGGCAGGGCGGGTAGGGCTGGCACGGCGGCAGGGGTAGG
>VYXF01001054.1:1196606-1209504 GCA_013397295.1 Polioptila caerulea
ACAGGGCGGCGTGGCGGCTGCAGGCGAAGCGCTGGCTGCATTTCCCGAGTCCAGCGGCTTCCATCGCTTCGTTACATCTGTTGACATCCTCCGCCCGCCTCAGCTCCCGACCGCTCTACTCACGACGCGAGCAAAGCTCCCGTCTTCCCATCAACCCTCAGCTCTGCAGGAAAAACCATATTAACCTTCTTTAATATTTCGTTCCTGGAAGAGATTCTTGGATCTAACTTTAGAAAATATGTCCCCATATATTTTTTTCTCCGTAATTATTATCGAGAGATATGGTAGTCATACAGCATTCAATCAGTAAAGAGGATAGAATTTGATAGAGGATTTTTTTTCCCTCTTGGCGAGCAAAGATTTTACATGGGAATAAAAGGCATTGAGAATAGCAAAGCTTTTTGAGCTCTAAGAGCGAGATGTCTGCGCTGTCATCCAGAGGAGAGCCCTTTCGTATTTCTTCTAGTAGGAAGTATTTTCGTCCAAGTTTGCTCTCTCTTGAGCCGCGACCCGTAAAACCCTTGCTCTGTGTTTTGGGTGACGCGGTTTCAGCCGGCATGGCTGTTTCCTGTTCAAGGTAGAGTTACACTTGTGAGAAGCGCCCCCGGTAGCGGGAGGGACCCGGGGCCGGCGCTGAGCCCCGCGGACCTGTTGGCAGCGCCGCGTGGAGCTGCGCGGAGCCGGGCGGAGCTGCCTGGGTAAACTGCTTGTGTATTTCACATTATCATCCCGCTATCTGCAGGCAATGTAGATTTTCTAAAGATCTAATGAATAAACAACCAGCAAGTGCTGGCGGTGTAATTTACATTGTTAATGCCTACATGTGTATAATAAATATGCATTTGTATGTCTTCAAATAAACTCTTTTTAGTTTCTAACCTGTGGTGATTTTTTTAAAAGCTGTCTTTTCCAAGAAACCAATTTTCCTTTTCGTTTCCTGAGCTGGTAGGGAAGGAAAAGACCTAGCAAAGCGCTTCACATCTGCTTTTCAGTGAGAGCGGGGGATGCGCGGGCCCGGGCGCTGCTCGCCCGCCGCAGCGCGTCCCGGGGCGCGCCGGGCGCAGCCACTGCCCGCTCCCCCTGCGCGGGATGGAGGCCGCGGCCCGGCAGCAGCAGGCACTCATTTCTCAGTGCAACTTGCCACGCTTTTAACAGCAGAACAATTTAAATGTACAATATTAGCTCACAGTATTAGTCTGGAGGTGCAAAGAACAATCCATTCAGAGACCGAGCTTCAAAGGCACCGGATTCCCCTCAAGGGAAAGTTTACAAATGTGGCTGCTCCCTCCCTCCTTCTCTGCCTCCCCCTCCTCCCCTCCCTCGCCGGAGACAAACGGTTTTCCCCGAACGTTTCTGTAGAGGGCATCCCTGACCAGATTTCTCCCACCTCGCCGAAAGAAGCCCGCTCCCCCCGCTCTGAACTGAGGAGTGCGGTTCCTCCGTGCGCGGCTCCGCCGCCCGCGAACGGGCTCCGCGCCGCCCTCACGGGTCGCGCACTGGCCGCGGTGGCTGAAGGCGAAGCGCTCGCTTTCAGATCTTCAGGCTGGAAAGCCTGGCGCTTCTAAGCCCCTGCTGACTTCACCTTGGGAGGGATAAAGATTTTCTCCTCATTTTTCGCTACAAACCAGGTGCCACTTTCTTACACCGCTTGATGGCAAATGTCTCGTCTTCAGCGAGCTGGATCTGGCATACATTATTTTAATTAAGTCTATGGCGATTTACTTTCCTCTGAGATCCATTCCACGGTGCAATTAGGAACGTATTGGTGCTAGCACATATGAATATTCAGGAGAGTGTCAATTAATTAGCACACAGAGGAATCTCATTATGGTGCTCAAAACCCTTTTAGTGCTAAGCAGAATTAAGGGGGCATTTGCCAATGTGCTGGATTAGTGAATATTTTACTGCGCGCTCATTTAACTTCATTATCATAGCACTTACGCTACTCTCTGATTTTATTAATTAAATTGCTCATTAATTTATCCAGAAAGGGGGATAAAAAGTTTTATGACGCCACAGCACTCGTGCAGACGCCCCAAAGAGCGAAGTGCCGCCCTGCCGCTCCGCAGGACAGCGCTTCCCCGGGGCCGGCGGGAGGCCGGGCAGCGGCAGCGTTCCTGCCACACGCGCGGAGTCCCGCGACCCTCAGCCAGGTGCATTCCTGCCTCCCCTCACCCCAGAGATAAGTGTAATGCGGCAATTAGTGGTGCTGCAGCAAAGGGAAAAAGGGTATCACTGGGAATATGAAGCGTAGACTTGGAGTTTCATCTCTTTTTCTACTTAAATCTTTTCTCAGCATCTGGGGAGCGGGAAAGCCCACGATGCGATTTACCCCTTAATCTCTGCGCAGGAAAAACACTGCAGAAAGAAGAGGCATAATTTCATCTTTCCTACTATTATGGACAAAATCTAATGCGGTTACTTTCCGACAGAGACAGAAACGTAACCTGAACGCTTTTCTAGGGAGGAGCGCGAGTGCTTCCTGAGGCCAGGAGCAGCCGAGCGCAGGGCGCGTTGGCAGCGGGCTCGCAGTTTCTCAGCGCAGTCAGAACTGCGAACATCAGAAGCCAGCGATCAGGATTACGCTCATTTTCTAATTAGGCAATACTTCAATTCTCATAATTTTTCCAAGGAGCATTGTATTAAGAGCAGCTATTAAAAAAAAATGTCCGTGGGATATTGTGCTTTGCAAAAAACAAACAAAAATTCCCTCAGAAATGTTTAATATTAAATATTAATCGGATTTAAATTCAATAGCCGTATCTTGCGACAGTTATAGATGTGCGAGAAGCTATAGATAATCAGCCTTTGTGCATCTTCACACAGGAGGGATCGACCCGGTGTCAGCAAAGGCTCCGCAGAGGAAAGGGAGACCGATGGAAATGTGTTTTAAAAGTCACCTCCATTTCAACACCGAGCGCGGAATTTGCCCAAAAAGGTTAGAAAGACAAATATTAAATCTGCCTTCACAAAGGGAGCCGCTAAATAGATCCGAAATTAATATGCATGTAAAATTAATTAGCTGCATTTCATGACATCAAAATAAGTACCTGGGAAACAAGAACACCTTCTGGGCATTTGGCACCATATGCTAGAATTACAGTTAATTGACTAATTACATAAATTAGGCATTAATTTTACAACACATCAAGTATAAAAGATATCTCAATTAATTGTGGAGGGAGAAGGAGGAGGTTAAAGGGGAGGCTGGCGGTCCGGCCAGGCGGGGAGCGCGGCCGGAGCCGCCGCCAACTTGGGGCGGTCGTTAGCGCGCGGAGCCAGCCAGCCGCGCTCATTAGAATCAATTACACAGCGGAGATTGATTAGCGCGTGTCAGGGCGCGGCGGCCCCGCCGAGACCAGCCCGGAGCCGCCGGAGCCGGGAGCCGCCCGGAGCAGGGTACGGCCCGGGACCGGGATGCGCTCTCTCCGCGCTGATCGCTCCGTTCCGTTGGGCGTCCTGCTCTCCCCCGCACCCCCGAGTATTTTATTCTGGGAAGAAAAATCAGTTCTGTGATTTTTCAGGCACTGGGTTGGGGTGTTTCCCAGTGGAGTTAATCAGATTTTCCTATTACTTTGCTACAGTGGGATCAAGTTTCAAAGAATATTAACGATTTTAGGTAGCCAGAGCCCTGGCACACAGTTTTGGTGCCTTGGAGTTGTGAGGGGATGTTCTCTATAGGTCCAGCACCTGAGGCCTCCTCACCTGTCAGACAGCCTACCTGCCAAGATTCTTTCCTCCTCCTCAGAATAAAAGGAGTGTCCAGTTTGTACCTGACTGTACCCGAGAAGGTGCCAGACTGTCTGCATTTACTTTGTAGATTTCAGTTTAAGCATGACGGAGGCTGTGTTAAAATGCAGGAAGGAGTTATAGCTGATGGGAATAATTATATCTTTCAAGCTAAAAATGGCAAAATTCAAACCCGTATGAGAGCCCCAGGGACCAAAAAAAGCTCAGGTCGTGTAGCAGGTAGTGGAAAGATAATCACACTAAAAGTATTTGGGGAGGCACTGGTAAGTGGTCTCCATTTACACTGGGATTTGCTGAACACTACAAAATAAACAAGTCCCACTCTGCAGCTTTTGGCAAGGTAAGTGGTGAAGCGGGGACTGGACCTGCCCCAGCAGAGCAGGAGGCACCAGCAGGCGGCAGGGAGGGCTGGCTTCTGCCTTTGTGGGGGAAGTGTGGGGTTCTTGTTTCTTCTGTGTGTCTGCCTTACTAATATAAACAAAATTTGGCTTCCCTCCTCCTTTGTAAATAAATATTCCATAGGAATAGACCCCTGTCTGGTTGCATCAGTGACAATACAGCCTGACTGTTGATGGGCTAGAAAACAGATGAAACCCTGCCACACGTCTATCTTTTTATTGAGACAAAATGTTCATTTTGATGTAGCAGTTTTGTGCTGTTGCCAGATGCTGAAGGTACTTGAGGGAGATGTTGACAAGTGGATAATTGTCAACAGAACTAAAACAGACACTTTGTTTACAGTTGAGCATGATTAATTGAGAGTAAATAAAACAACAGCTCTGTTCATAAAGTCTCTCAGCATCTCAAGTTCACAAGCAGGCAGCACACTCCAGGAAGGAAGGCACTGAACCTGCTCATATGCAGGGGTCAGTAATGGAGCTCAGCAATGAGAAGAGCCTGTGCAGCTTGGGCATCACCCTCTAGGTTTCAAACCAAGTAGTAGTTTCCTGCTTACTTTTTATTCCTGTTGGTTTTGGTTTTTTTGTTTTTTTTTCCTTGTCCTTTGATTTTGGCTTACATGGTTGGATCCACAAAGGATTACAGATCACACATGAACTCAAAAGGAAGAGTTATGCATCTGAGTGCCAGATGTAGTTGACTCAGGTAAAATGATGGGACAAAAGTGGTCTAGAATACCTAATCAACAGTAAAATAGGAAGTGATGCAGCAGTCTTTCTTCCCACATTGCAACTTCAAAGTTGTTATAGAATATTTAATGCTTTAAACCAGTAGTGAGGGGCACAAATTAGAGGTGATGGTTATTAAAATCCAGGAACACTCTGCCTTTTGATGGGCTTGTTTGTTTGTTTTAAAATTAAGATAGGTTTATATTTTTATCTCACGTAGCAGTGTATATTTACCCAGACTTGTACAGAAGGTGGCATAGTTAGTATCTAAGTGGTATTCAGGCTGCTCAGATTAGACAGATGCTGCAGCTCAATTGGAGGGTGGAGAGGAAATAGAGCTTACCAATCCACAGTTGCCCAAATGTGGGTTTTGTGCATATATTTTTCAAAATTATAGTTTTCTCTCTTCTTTGTGCTTTGATTCACTCTGAAGCCACTTCCTGTGAATTATTCTTTTTTTAATGGACAGGAGCCCTTCTAAGAGAGTGTTGTAGCAGCTGGTTCAGCCTCCCCTGTGTGCAGCACGCTTATAACTAAAGCTATGAGTCTGTTAATCTATATTCAAACTTCCTGCCTTGGTCCTGTCCTCGGGTGACTGGAGGTTTAGGAACAGCCTGTCTGTGTCTGTACCTGCTGTCAGTGGGCATTCAAACAGCTGGAAGAGCTCTGCAGCCACTCACAGCCTGTGAACAAGGCATGTTTGCTCCATCAGTGCTGAAGGAGGGGCAAGTTCTCTCACTGATGACTGTTGTGTATTTCTTCTCCAGTCAGTTTATTGAAGTTTGCAGGTTTGGGGGTGGCTTTGTCTTTTGTAGTAACTCTGTCCTTCTGTCATTGACTTCAACACTGCCAGCTTCCAAGGCACATGAGAATATCCCTCAGTCTCATGCCCACAATTCAAAGGTGCTATTCTTGGTGGCTGTGTTTCAAACAGTCCTTGAGCTGTGATTGGGTGCTACTCATCTATTACAGGAAGAGGAAGACTGTCAGAAATTGATAAGAGTTTGCATAGTAATGCATATTTATCTGTCATTTCAACACACAAGTAACCTTAGGTTGTTGTTTTGCACTCTGAAGGCCAGTCATGCCACCAGCCTCCTGTGCAGAGTTGTGATCAGCCCCGAGGGTGCTGCCAGGACAGTGAGTGTGCTGATGTCATCCCATCACCCTTGCTGAACTGATGGGATGTTTCTGGCATTGCACCGGGCACTTGCTGGCTGCTGGGCTCCTGTCCATGTGGGACTGTGGGCTTTGGAACCATGTCTAAGGGTATTTATTCTGATTGTCAATAGCTTGTCAGTTGGATTATTGATTAGTTTACACTTAGTTTACACTATCACAGCCAAGATGATTAATTTTTTTTTTCTTTGAAGCCTCCTGTATCCTTAGTATTTCTCCAGTTCCTTTGAAAACCTTTCTCCTTTACTTTATCTGTGATCAAAACTTTGCTCATCCCTCATCTAGAATGTGCCTCTTCCTCTGGAGCATATGCTTGTCTAAGCTGCAGCAGTTGTTGCTTGCCTGTGCAGCTCAGAAGCGCCCCAGGATGCTCCCCAAAGGCTGCTGCACTTCAAAGGAGAAGCTGCAGGCTCAGAGCAGCCAGAAAACAGGCGCTTGCGGGCCTCAAAGCCCCAAAGGTGGCTCTTGGCATGGATGTAAGAGGAAAAGCTCCTTTCAAGGAGCAGCTTTGGAGTTTCCTTCTGTAGGGGAGCACTGGGCACTTCAGAGACAAGGCAGGCAGCCAGGATCCTCTATGCAGATTGTGAAGATCTTCCCAGAAGCTAGAGCAGCTGTGTGGGGAACTCCTGTGTGAGTCAAAGCACAGAGGGGGAGCGTGGTGGGGAGGAGAATTGTTTCCCTGGTGGAGAGGTGAGAGCATGGTCTGTTCAGCTGCAGGTAAGCTCTCAGTCCCCAAGTTATGGCTGTCTTGTACCAATCTGAAGTCCACTGTGTTTCTTGTTTGGGTGGTGGTAGGTGTCAGCTCTCAAAAACAGAAGATCCTACTTTATTTGCAAGACAGAAGGGAAAAAATTATTTCCATACTTATGTCAGCTTTGCTTTTTCATTTGAATGACTGTCTGATGGTAAACACTTTGGGGATAACATCCTTTTGAGCATAATTTATCTAGCATCTTTAAAGGACAAGTTTTCCAGTGGAGGTATAGAACTTTAAAAATAGGCCCAAAGACAGGAGGTTCAGCTACATTTGACACCAGTGGTATTGGTGTATTTTGCAAATGGTAATGAACACATGAATTGTATGTGACTTCTGAATGAGGATGAGTTCAGTTTCTTTATGATCCAGACACAAGAGCTATGATGCATGGACCTATAGGAATGTCTGTCAAAAATCACCACAAATATTATTGACTCTATAGCCTAGAGCAAATTCTGAGAATGCTTCTGTCTAACTGGCCCAGGGAGATGTGGATTTCTTGCTGCCCTGTCAGTATAATGCCCTGGGGCACTAAGGGCATAGGCTGCAGATGCATGTAGGATTTACTTTTCTCATCAAAAAAGTCAAAAGTTACTAGTGGATCCTCAAGGAAGGCCTGCTCTGGGCACAAACCTCAAGGCAGCCAATCACTTGCTGCTTCATTATCTTGAAAGACCTTGAGTTGGAGTCAAAATTGAAATAATGAGCCAGACTGATGAAGGTGAATGTGTTTGCAGCTGACAAGAGTGGACACATGCTGGTAACCATCTGCTGGGATCCCTTGTAGGTAGCTGTGGAAGTGCACTTTCATGTTTGGGCTGTGAACACTGTGTGTGTGATTTACTTTATGTGCATATGCTGTCCAACTAAATAGTTGCATGGGTATTAAAGCTATTTAAAGTGATATTAGTAGTACTCTTTGGGAAGAGACTGTCTGATTGTCCATTATCCATTAGATATTTGCTTCTGAAAAAAAGAATGCCTCTTTTACTGTTGAGTAAAACAGTTGAGTGAGTGTTTGTACATGAAAATCCTGAGATGCAACAGTTCTGTGCTGTGTTTGTAAAGTTTGTATGCATTTGCAAAGTAGAACTTTGTTTAACTTGGTGGTTATTAATGGTTAGAGATGCCATGACACTGGTACTTCAGAAGTCAATTAAACAGAAAGCATTGTAACAGGATTATTAAAGAGTACTGAATGCTGGAGAATAGATGTGATACTGGAAGGGGCACAAAACTGCTGTGTACTTAGCGTGTATAATGCAGCTTGCTCAATTTGTTCCTGGCTATTCATAGGAGAGTACATTTTCTCTTTTTAATTGCACAAGATGACAAGACCTTTTAATTAAGGTGGCATCTATAGTATTCATATACTGCAAAACCCACAAATGACTAAAACTTAATAGCATCGTAAAAACTATGGTTAAAGCTTTTACCAACACTGCCATCACAGCGAAGGGTCTTAAATCAACTTCATCAGCAGTGAACTTATGCCTACACTGAGCCTACTGACTTGGAGAGCAGGAACTGATTCCTTTTCATGCAGAAATAGTGTCTTTGTGGGGTTTTTATGGCTGTAGTAAACTGGTAAATGGCCCTTTTGTCTCTTCATGTGTACCTACCCTCCCACGTCTAATTTCTGCAACCTCTGAAATATTCTGTATCCAGTCAGAGGATACTTTTTGGGAAAAAAGATAAAACTTGTCTTTTTCACTCAGAAGTTTCCTGCAGGCTCCGGTGGGACAGAAGGGCAGGGAATGGCAATATTGCATATGAGGAATGTGGGGAATCAGGCAGCCAGTGCTGGATGTCACAGGAACAGAGCAGGGAGCCTCGGTGCTGCTCAGCTTTGATACTGACTCGAGGTCTCACTTAGAGAACCACATCCTCCAGCTCAGGGATCACAGGACTGCAGCAGGGTCACTGCTGCAACATGGGATGTTAATCATTTATGAGCAGAGTCCTGGCAAGGATTTATGCACAGGCAGATTATTTTCTGTCTTCCCCTTTTCCTTATAATGACAACTTTACATTTATTGGGCAGGTGTTTGTGGGGGGAGACTCCTTTACCATAGGATGTTATCCTGTGGCATCCCAGGAACCTGTAGAGGTGCATCCTACTCCAGAGGTGAGTGAGGTACACGGCTATTGAACAGTGGTAGTTTTTGCCTTGGTAACACTGGTAAAAATGGGAATGGTTCTGGGTGACTTTTATAAGGGGTGAGGCTTTTTTCTTTCTTTATCTGCAGAATGTATAGGAATGTTAGGCAAATGTTTAAGCTACGGTCTTATTTTTGGCAAGAGCCTCCTGCATTTCTCATCAACTTTGTGTGTGTGTAACAGTTACTGCAGGGGGTTTTGTAGGCATTTCTTTTCTCACAGAATTAGAAATTTAACAGTTTGGTTTTAATCAGAATGTCCTGATGCTCAAAGTTCCTTGAGCACACCTTCTATTGATTAAGAAATAAACCAGTTGGTATAATCCAACATTTCCCTTGGGATTGGATCAGAAAGCAACACGATTTTTACTTTATTGCTAAAAATACTGTGTTATTTACCAGATGAGTATCTAAATAATTTAAGGATGCTATTCTAAAGAGAGACCTTGTTAGAGTGAAAAGTGCTTTATCATGAGAACCTCAAGCAAAAGAGAGGAGGACAGAGTAAACAGACAGAGAAGAAACGACCTTGGAATGTAACATATAACAAGACTAAACATATAGCAAGACTACAATGGTCTAAATTATGTCTGGTCTGATATTAAGGAATTATGTTAATCAAGTGTATTTTCTGTATGGTCAGGTTTAGAGTGAGGATTACTAATTTGTGGGTGTGCAATCAGCCATTTGAGGGTTGCTCACTGCAAAACTCTGTGAACACTGGGGTTGTTCAGTGGCCAGAATCCTTGATTCTTCAATTCTCTCGATATCCCCAGTTTAGCCCCAAGGGCTAAAACAGGAGTCAGTCAGTTGAGTGGGCTGAAGAGTCTACAGTCCTTCCAGTGCCATTTTCTAGACTGGCATGTTTGGTGTGGGTTTCATGGCACATGAAAAGCTGTGTATCCTTCTCTTCCAGCCCTTCAGCCAACCATGCACCTTCTGCTCTGTCCTGTTACCTGGGAAGCTGCAAGGCCTTTCTTCAGCATATCTTTTATATAACTCCTATGCAGCTACTTCGTTGGGATTAATAATTTTTTTTTTTTTTTTTAATTTATTTTAAAGAAAGGGTCACCTTAAACTTGACGAACTTTCACAGCCTGAACAAGCAGGGGACTATGTGGAGAGCAATGTCTCTGGGGATGTACTCTTCAGTGAGTAAGTTCACTTGAGGCAGGAGTCTTAAGTAGATTTGATTGGATTTACTAATACAAAATCTGTCAACAGTAAAGACATCTTCACTGTTTAATCTTCCACTAGAGGGGAAAAAAAAAAGAAAATCAAAATACTTTTTTCTTTCCCAGAATAGCGATCTGGCAGAAAACTTGAAAAATGTGAATCCCCTTTCTTGATATCAAGTCACTTTGTTGATGAACAGTGCTCCCAGCAAAAACTGGGAATGATACCAGACAAAGGATGCCCGGCATCATTATCTGCATTATATATCAATAGTTGTGCTTCCTTGCCTATGAAGTGTATAACCTTGTGTGTCCTTAAAGTGTAAAAACAAAACACGCATCACCCTAAGGACACCTGGGACTGCACTTCTAAGAAGCCAAGAGAAAGAAAAAGATTTTATTAAAATATTATGAATTATTGTTAACATATATTTACATAATTTAATTCATCTCAGGAAACATCTAAAAGAATGAAATTTTATACTTGTATGGTCATGAAGCCATCCTTTAATGTCATCATTTTACCCTACAACCCAACAGCACACTAGATCCATATTTGAAGGGATTTGTTTATGTCTTGGTTTGAGAGACAGGGGTCTGCTAAGGAAGGCAGGAGCCTCCCTTGGAATGGAAAATGTAAAAACCTTCCCTCCCAATTATTACTTTGAAATTAAGGGGCTTTCAGGCAGAGATATGGGACTAGGAATACCAGTTGTTTGCTAGTATTTGTATGCCTGACAAGGCAAACATCCACAGCAGCGGCACCAACACCGCGCAGCCCCACAGCCCCAGCCCGGCCGCTCTCGCCGCGGGCGCTCCCCCTTGGCGCAGTTCCGGGCACGGCCGCCAGGGGCGCTGCCGGCTCCGGGCGGGCAGGGCGGGGCGGTGATCCCCCCGGGCGGCAGGGGGCGCTGTGGCGCGGGCTCGGCCGCCTCTCCCTCCCACGGGAATGGCGGCTCGGCCCAGACGGGGAGGGATGGGCGAGAAGCTTTGCTTCACAAACCCTGGGGCAGCTGAACCCGCTGCCCTGGCAGGGCTCTCAGAAACACCAGTCTGGGACGGCAAGGTGTATCGGCAGGCAGGGGTGCTGGCCTACAGTGCAGCGAAAGCTCGGAGCAGTGCTCAGAGCCGTAGGGGGGCAGCGGTGGCCCCGAGCAGGGGCAGGGAGAGGCGGGCTCAGGATCCCGGGCACACTGTGGCAGGTCCCTGTTTTACTGAGGTAGGTGTTAATAAGGTGGCAGCAGAGGCTCCCCCAAGGGCAGAATAAGCAGGGCTGGGCTGGGCTCTGGCGGCAGCAGCGAACTCCCTTCCACAAGCAGCAGCACTGACCATCCTTCTCTGAACCGAGACACTGAGAGAGAGCAGCTGCCCCAGCCCTGTCCTTCACCTGCCCAATTCTCTCGGTAACTCTGCCCCTCCGAGAGAAACTCCCAGATAAGAGAAGTGCAACCAGATACCCTCCTTCTCTGAGCTTGGCCACTTCTTTTGTTTTTTTTAAGGCTTTGATATTTTTCTATTTCTATTACAAGCTTTTCTTTTGTTTGTGGGAGTGCTTAACTTGTAATTAATTTTATTAGGTTGAATGTCATTAAGAAAGAAAATGCAATCATCTTTAGGCTTCTTGTATATAGAAGCAATTTCTGTTAAAGGCCTTGTGTTTCAAATCTGTTCCTTGTTTAGTCAGACAGTTTTGTGGTATTTTTGCAATTTACGGTTACTAATTCAATAAGAACTTCTGGAATTCTTGGTCAATTGTTCACACAATCACAATTTTAAATAGAAAACTTCTAAGAATCTGATTATACTGATGGAAGTGAAGAGGGAAACAAGGCTGAGGCAAGCAATGTGTCAATGTGTTAATAGTGTCTTCTAGAAAATGAACTTCTTGCAGGACCCATTATTAGAAGTAAAATCTTAGTGAATGCTGGGGCATTCAGAAGGCAGAGGGACACAATTAGGGACACCAGCCTTGTGTGTGCTGTGTACAAGTGATGAGGCTTCTGGTAAAATGTCTGCATTTAATCACAGAATAATCTTACTTGCAAAATCATGTGTATAAACAAAATCTTCTGTTTCAGAGCAAAAACAGGGCTAATTGTGTGGCTGCCAAACAAATCTGCTTGACAGCATGTCCATTAAAAGGGCAATATGCTGGTGAGGAAATGCACTGGGGGATCCTGGAAATTGTTTGTCAGGAAGCTGAGCACTGTTGGGGTGACCAGATGCCTGTGAACCACAGGTGCATTGTTTCCATTTCTTGTGGTTTTAATCTCTGCGTTTTGAAATCCAGGAACTCCTGCATTTCCCGACCATATCTGCTGCTTTGCCATCTCTATTTCCCCCTCTGTCAGCAGTTGGCTACCAGACAAGCTTTAGATGAATAGCATTCACCTTACTTCAGAGTTGTTTTATGATGCTGGTTAGATGAAATAGTTGCAGCAGATACTCTCAATAAGCAAAGGCCTGTACTCTCTGCAGTTCATTGAACCCATATGGATGAGAACAGCTGCAGAGATGGGTTTGCTACCTGAGGCCAATGTTTGTGTTGCCAACCGCGACTCCAGCTTGCTGACCCTTGTATAATTCATTGCAGTTGAGGAAATGTTGCTCACACTATTCCATTTTGTGATGAATGGCATTACTTAAAACTGATAGTCTTGTAAAGCAGTGGTGACTTCCCATGTCTGACAGATGTGAACAAAGAATACAGTCAATAAATATTGCCATGTTCTAAAGGAAGATTCACTGCTC
>VYXF01001054.1:1210208-1278592 GCA_013397295.1 Polioptila caerulea
CTCTGAACCGAGACACTGAGAGAGAGCAGCTGCCCCAGCCCTGTCCTTCACCGGCCCAATTCTCTCGGTAACTCTGCCCCTCCGAGAGAAACTCCCAGATAAGAGAAGTGCAACCAGATACCCTCCTTCTCTGAGCTTGGCCACTTCTTTTGTTTTTCTTAAGGCTTTGATATTTTTCTATTTCTATTACAAGCTTTTCTTTTGTTTGTGGGAGTGCTTAACTTGTAATTAATTTTATTAGGTTGAATGTCATTAAGAAAGAAAATGCAATCATCTTTAGGCTTCTTGTATATAGAAGCAATTTCTGTTAAAGGCCTTGTGTTTCAAATCTGTTCCTTGTTTAGTCAGACAGTTTTGTGGTATTTTTGCAATTTACAGTTACTTATTCAATAAGAACTTCTGGAATTCTTGGTCAATTGTTCACACAATCACAATTTTAAATAGAAAACTGCTAAGAATCTGATTATACTGATGGAAGTGAAGAGGGAAACAAGGCTGAGGCAAGCAATGTGTCAATGTGTTAATAGTGTCTTCTAGAAAATGAACTTCTTGCAGGACCCATTATTAGAAGTAAAATCTTAGTGAATGCTGGGGCATTCAGAAGGCAGAGGGACACAATTAGGGACACCAGCCTTGTGTGTGCTGTGTACAAGTGATGAGGCTTCTGGTAAAATGTCTGCATTTAATCACAGAATAATCTTACTTGCAAAATCATGTGTATAAACAAAATCTTCTGTTTCAGAGCAAAAACAGGGCTAATTGTGTGGCTGCCAAACAAATCTGCTTGACAGCATGTCCATTAAAAGGGCAATATGCTGGTGAGGAAATGCACTGGGGGATCCTGGAAATTGTTTGTCAGGAAGCTGAGCACTGTTGGGGTGACCAGATGCCTGTGAACCACAGGTGCATTGTTTCCATTTCTTGTGGTTTTAATCTCTGCGTTTTGAAATCCAGGAACTCCTGCATTTCCCGACCATATCTGCTGCTTTGCCATCTCTATTTCCCCCTCTGTCAGCAGTTGGCTACCAGACAAGCTTTAGATGAATAGCATTCACCTTACTTCAGAGTTGTTTTATGATGCTGGTTAGATGAAATAGTTGCAGCAGATACTCTCAATAAGCAAAGGCCTGTACTCTCTGCAGTTCATTGAACCCATATGGATGAGAACAGCTGCAGAGATGGGTTTGCTACCTGAGGCCAATGTTTGTGTTGCCAACCGCGACTCCAGCTTGCTGACCCTTGTATAATTCATTGCAGTTGAGGAAATGTTGCTCACACTATTCCATTTTGTGATGAATGGCATTACTTAAAACTGATAGTCTTGTAAAGCAGTGGTGACTTCCCATGTCTGACAGATGTGAACAAAGAATACAGTCAATAAATATTGCCATGTTCTAAAGGAAGATTCACTGCTCACAGTTGAGGGGGAGGAATTTCAGTGCCAAGAGAAAACAGGTGGAAAAGAAGCTGGTATAAAATTACAATTTAGAGGTTATGCTTAAGGATGGATCTTTGTGGGGATTTGTGCATTGCAGGTCTCTGAATCATCCAGGTGTGGTGTTGCAGGCACATATTTCAATCTAGCGTCGTGGAACAGTTACTGCTTCACTGACCCTCTTGCAGGAGCCAGGCAAATCATTTCAGTGACCTTGCTAAGCTTAGACTTCCATGGAATTTGTCCAGAAAGGGAAGGATGCCTCAGGAAGGCCATATCTGGATAATAACATTTTCTAGTTAGTGCTATTGCTTTTGGGAATGTTTTTCATCCAGACATTTCCTGGTGCATTTTTACTGACAGTTTTTTTCCAAGACTGAGGATGAGTGTTTTCTTGTTGGTGTGAAAGAGCACTGACCTCCTAACCAGTGAGAAATCCTTGTAGGCTTTGCTGTTGGCCTGTGCAGGCAGCAGCCCCAGGTTCTGGTGAGAGAGAGATTAGAGCCAGCTGATTGTATCAGTGGTAAGAAGAACAAACAGGCAGATTCTTTGAAAGGTCAGGAATGTCCATGGATAGCCATTAAGAAAAGGGAAAAAGGAACTGAGAAGAGAGACATACAAGTGTTTTAGCAGGTTTCTGTGAGGGACCTGGGCAGAAGTTATTCTGGTCTGAGAGATGAAGGTGGAGCTTAGGGAGGTGGAGTGGTTTGGAGGTACTACAAGTGGAGCAGGACATGGGTTTCAATGAGAAACAAATTGAGCTGAGTGGTGCAAATGTGAGATGGTTCCTTTAATGTGAGCCCTTCTTTCACAGAGCTGGTGTCCCTACGCTTTTAAGGTATGTGAGCAAAAATAACATCATTGATCATATTTAGGTAAGAATATACAGGGCTCAAAATCACCTGGTATTTGCCCACATTCACTTTGTGGTAGACATGCAATTGTTTCACAGTCTTCTGCTTAATTTCTTGCTACTTGATGGAATATGAAGAGAAATGAGGTAGTGTTTCTATAGAATGTCATGCATTGCCCAATTCAAAGTCCTTTTGAAGTTGAGGTATAAATTATTGTTTGTTTCCTATTCTTTTGTGGTGTTAACAGTGCATCAGCTGCAATACTGCAGGTATTTCCCTAGAAATGCTTCATATCATTAAACTGTAACTTTTATTCATGAGGGAAAAATAATTTTTCTCCAAGGCTCCCAAAAAAATTCAAAAACCACAAAAGTCTTTGCTAAAAGGCTGTTAAGTCCATGGAGTCAAATAAGGAGAGAAGTTTGGGTATCTGTTCAGGCAGTGGCTGAAATAAGAGGAAACCCAGTTAATAATCTAGAGATTTTCATCCTTAGTCGCTAAAGCTTGCTACAGTGCAGAAATCAGACCATAAAAGTGTGTGCAGTAATGTCAAAAATGAGTGATGCTCATCTTGCTTGTGATAGAAGGAAGGGCAATGGCGTCTCACCCACGGGCTGAGTACCACAGCACTGTGACCTCTGCAGCCAGCTGGGAGGCTGTGCTGTTCCTCAGCACTCACTCAGCCCTGGTCGGCCAGCGGGGATGCTCCTGAAGTTGCAGGGCTGATTGAAGCAGTTCTGACAAAGTAGATCAAATGTTTGTGGGCACTGAAGGTGTGTTTGCAGTTAGGTTGAGAAAAGGATTTTTGCTTTGCTTTGTTGTCACTAATGTTACATCTGCTGAAATCAAAGCTTCAGCACTGAAATGCAGTCCTAGTGATTTCTGCAGTTCTCTCTTGTTTCTTTACATTGTGGTGTGTAGTCACAAGGGGATGAATCAGAGATGTTGAGGCAACTTTTCTGGGCTTAACTTTACAATTAAGCTGCTTTAAAAGATTTTCAAATTAAAATGCAAGTAAATAAGCCACAATAAAAGGCAAAATCATGTGAAACTAAATTGATTTGGACAGTGGCAATTCTTTTAAATTTATTGTATAGATCTGCACACCTTGAGTTTTCAGACTGGCAATAACAGTGGTTGTCTTTTATATTCCATGTGAACTGGCTAACACAGTAGAAGGAGAAATGCTCTTCTTATTATTACTGCCTCGGGTTTTCACAGTTTTTTGTGGCAAAGGAACACAGAACTGAGGACTCCTGACCTGACCTGCAGGTGCTGTGCAAAGGTGTTCTCCAAGGATGCCCAGCTAGCAGTGGTGTGCCTCTGGATTTTCTTGCCTGTGTCACCACTTTCTGTTTGCTCTCCCCAAGGTGACCTTTTCATTTTTCTTGCTTTCTGGAACTGGCAGCCTAGCTGGAATTCCTGCACAATAAATCTGGAAGCAATCTGGAAATCTTGGTCATTTTCCAGAGAGTGCAGTGGGCGTGGGGCTGAACAGACCTTCACCTGCCTTTGGTACCCTCACGAAGAGAGTGTCATTGAGACACAGCAGCCCCTTCCTCCTGTGTGCAGCTGAGCCCAGAGAAGGGAGAAAAGAGAATGCAGAGGTGACAAAGAGGGGAGAGTGGAAGAGTGAGGATGCCTGGGGAGGTGAATCGGTGGGAACTCAGAAATAAATGGTAAAATGAAGTGAGAACTGCCCTCACCTTCAGCAGGCTTTAACCTGGAGCTCAGTGTGTACTGCTGCAGATATCAGTCTAGGGTTAGAGCTGGGATTGGGGTCAGGCTTTCCAGAAGGCACAGACTGAGAAATGGGTAAGAATGACACTGAGAGGAGCTGCCAAAGTAGCCTGAGAACAGCTGGTGAGGCATTGTCCTTGGCATTAGGTAATCCAGCACGTGGCCACATTCCTGACATAGGCTTCAATTGAGAGTTAAGGACAAGATTAAGGTGGAAGCTCTGAGAATGAAATGTCCTAATTAATACTAATTTTCAGAAGGAGCTACCAAAGAAAAGTGAGGGATGCTCTCAGTGTTTTGCCCCTGTTAGCACTGCTTTGGGATGCCAGGAGCATCCTATGGCACAAGTCTCAGCCCAGGTTAGAATTCCAGGAGAGAGAGTGGAGTGGTGGAGTGCAGTAAGCAGGGACAAGTCACCTGTTGGGAGCTGTGTGGCACCAGCATGGTCCTCAGGGAGTGGGATCCCCACCACCTAAAAAGCAGAGTTGCCTCTTCAAAACAAACAGAAAGGTGCCTTGTTCCAACCTATGTTCTGTTTTGTGTGTTGAGAAGGCTGTACCCGATGGAGAGAAGGGAGTTCCCAATCTGTGTCTACTTGTCATTAAAATGTAGGAATGGCCACATGGGCGTGCAAAGGATGGAATCATTGCGGTTTAAACAGCAGCTAATAGCTGAGAATAATCTAAGCAAGTGAGGTTAGGGGAAAAGTATTGATTTTGTGTCATACAAACGTAGGTAGAACATCTAAGCATTAAATAATGTTCCCAGGGCACTTTTCAGTGTGACTGGCTGAAAGAGGAAAGCACAACTTATTTAATGGTCTGCAGAAGCAGCGTCCTTGAGGTCAATAATGTGTACTTAACCTTTAGGTTTTCCATGTTGTCTGCTTGTCCAGTTGGTTTATGAAGTGTATGCTAACATGATTGGGGATTTAAGGCAGTGATAACTTGATCTCTCAGACATTCACTGCTGTTGCATGTGGATGTTGGACAAATCCATTGTGAATTCTGCTGAGCTTTCCCTGGCACTGCCTGCAGCCACTGCTGCTACTCAGTCTCAGCCTTGTGCTCTGAATGCAAGTCAATAGTGTTTATAATGTGAACACTAAGATTGCTATCTTAATCCAGTTTTACTTTGCCTCTAAAATTTAAAATGAAAATAACCTCTTCTAGCCTTTAGCTTTTATCAAGGGGCTTGTGCTTATTTGGTGGCTCAGATAATGATTAATTTATTTTAAAGAAGAAATCTGGTAAGAAATAAAGGCAGAACTTCAGTTGGCAGTGAGCATACCTCAGTTAAGAAGAGACTAAAGATTTTTACCAAGTGGTCCTTATTAGACACTAAAATCTAATGCCACATTGAGAGTAAATGCCACAATTCTGTAGAGTTTTACTTCTCTGGGAAAGCTTTAGATCATTCTTACAGGAGAGCCACAGTTAAAATATTGAGCTGGCAGTCAATAGCCTGCGGGTTCTGTTTCCAGCTCTGCAAGAAGGTTCTGTGTGTGTGGCAAAAACTCAGTCTGTGATTTAGCAGAGCACTGAAGGATGTGCCTTCACATAAACAGCTGACAGTCACCTTCATTTGCACTGAATGTATTGTTTGGGAAACGCCAAAGTTCTTGGCTGGCTGAGGGCTCATCAGTGTCATGGAACTACAAATTTCACAAGTGTATTTGCTTCTCAGGTAAACAAAAGACGATAATTTTGCATTTCCACCAAAATATCTTATTTTTCCAGCTCCAAATATGGGGCAGAACAGGAAGTAATGTCAATGTTGTCAAAACTCATCCTGATATCTAAGATATTCTATACAAGCATTGTGCTCTCCCTTATGTCTTAATCGGAGCATTGTCTCCCTGGATTGCTTTCTGAAAGGTTAGGATCAAAGTAATGAAAATTTTAAGGGTACTCCAGAACACAGATCAAATTAGTATGATCTCATTTTTCTATTCATTTTCCTTGTTATTGTCTTTATATTTGTGAGTCATCTAATATTTATGTTTATTAGTAACTGACTATTAGATATTTTTTCAAAGAAAATCTGCAGTGTAATCTGAGAGCTTGATAACTTGTTGGAAATGAGGTTATGATCCTGTGAAAACTTTTGCCTGAAGCAATGACTGTTTCCATCTGAGTACTTTCGATTTATTCTTGTATAGAAACAAACGAAGGATAGATCTGCAAAGTTATATTGTATGTACATGATGCTGAGTCTTTCAGGGGGATTTCTCTCACAGGAAGACAATACTTTCCCTCAGTGACCTTTCCCCCTACAAGTAATCTGTCACTGTATAATTAAATGAGAAAGTAAATAATGTTATTATTTCTGAGCATGGACACAGTGCACACAGTAACAAATCGGATTCAAAGAATAGCTGATGAGGGGATTTGTGGAGATCCTTGATGCAAAGTTTTAAGTGCAGTACAACCAGATACCTACTCTAAATTGGCTGCCACTGTAATTAAAAGTATAAATGTTTCAAGCTGAATACATCCTATTAGTAAGATTTTAGGAAACAAAAATTTAATTTATTCACATTCGATATGGTCTGTAAATGCCACCATTATATGCTTTCCTCTGGCCTTTGATTAGCTATGGATTAATAAAACTTTTATACCTTCTTTGTCAGCCTCATTTTGAACTCTGTTTTTGCATACTGTTACTATTAAATAAATGAATTAGTGTCCAGAAATGTGTCATGCATATTACCTAGCAGCAGGAAGCATAATACAGTGGTCAGCTCCCCAGGAGCATTATAAATCCTAACATGCTCGGTAACCTGCTCATGTGGACCTATTAAAAGCTTGATGATTTAGTGAAGCAGTATTTGTGCTTAACAATGGAATTTTAGTTAATTCAAAACAAAGTAAATCATTTCCAATTACAGTATTTGAATATTCACAGTAGCTACATAAGGATGTGCAATGCTGCCCAGAAAAAAAAGAAAAGGCATTGTAAAGGTTGACTGGAGTTTAGTGTTTCGAGTGGTTGTGGTACCTCAGCATCAAATGAAAACCACTGTTTGTAAAACATATTTATTTGACATAGCTGCTTCACTGGAGAGATTACGAAGCTCTAGTTTAGCATGGGCAAAACTTTGCAGAGACTGGGCAGACTTCAGTGACCAGAAAGGCTCCTGAAGGTGAAGCAGCAGCAGGAACAGGAGCACTCCCAGCTGAGGGAGCACTCAAATGGAGCAGGGTTGTCAGCAGAGTTGGGATCAATTCGATGGCACTTTCTGTACCTGTGCCTACACACACCTCAGCAGGGCTTGTAGGGGTCTAAAGCTGCAGCTCTTGGGAGAGGTGGGTGAGAGCATCTGCCAAATTATCCTGGGGCTCTGTTGCAGGAGGATGAGGGATTGATGGGAAGGGCCGCACTCCATGAAATGTCTTAGCAGCTTCTGTCACGTGTAGCCAATGTGCTGTGTGTAAATGTGGATACACACAGATGTGCACAATGTTATTTACAGTGTGGGGAAGATTAGGCTGTTCCTTTTGAAAACAGGTCGGCGTTTCCCAAATCTGTGTTTTCAACCCAGAGTTAAAATTATGTCTATGCCTTAAAATGCTGATATGCTTCAAGAAAGGCACTGGTTTATGTTTATGGAAACATAATTTCTTAAGGCAGGTAGAATGTAGCCAAATAAGCATCATATGGAAGCACAGAACTGCATGAAGAGGCCTTATTAACTCTTTCTCTGCTCAGCTGACTTGCACTGTATGGTGCAGACAGAAGGTGAGGGAATAGGTGAAGTGCCAACCTCCAGGCAGATTTTATATCTTAATTTATCCTCATTACTTTAAAAAATTTATTCAGACAACGTTTTCCTTTATGAGTGACATTTGCTATTTCAGATATAGTTATATAAACCTGTTGCTGTTAATTGGGATTGCATTATTCCTACAAGTGTCTCTCTGACTCTTGCAATTTTCAGGCCTCGATTCCATTAATAATCTTAAAAATATCAGTATTTGCTCCTTGTGGCTTATTGGTCTCAGCATAATGACTTCTATTTGAGGATGATGGCAGTCATGTGATGTCACCTACTTATTAAAAAGTCCTGAGGGGAGAGGCTCGGGAATGAATTCATCATTAAAACCGATGTGTTCCTACTGAAGTCTGAAATACAAAGTATCACCCAGTATCCTCAGAAGCTTTCTCAGTTCATTTTGGCTGTTACAGTACCGGATACAGCCGTGTGCTGCAGGGCAAATTAACAGTCCTAGCGCTGCAGAAATAGATCCGTGGAAGATCATGTATGATTTAGAGAAATAAATCAGGACGATAAGGCATGACTATAGGGATGTTATAGATTATAAAAACTGAGGTGATGACCACTCGTTTAAAAACCTGTTTATGTGCCATGGAAAAGTTCTGTGCAGGTTCCTGCTGTGTTGTTGGTGTCTCAAAGATAAGGACTGCCACCTGATGCTCAGGGTGCTCAGGGGGCTGCTGATTGCAAGTAATTGTCAACATTTGTGAGCATTGCTGTGGGGGTGTGATCTCGTAGGCATTCAGAAGAGTAAAATAGTCTTAATTAACATTCAAAACAATTCCAGGAAGTTTATAAAAGTATTTTTCCTCTATTCTTGCCACCCATTTTAGGTTTGTTTGGTTTTTTCGTTTGTTTGGTTTTTTTTTTCTTTTTTAACTTTTCTCTACCCCGAAGTAGAGCACTTTTCTCATCCACTGAAGCAGAGCAATGACTTGGAACAGTCTCTGTTTCGAGATGATGATAAGGGGAGAGAAAGGAGAGGGTAGTAATGTGTAATCACTTTTAGGGGATGCACCTGGTCGGGATTCCCTGGGTGTGCGTGGCAGGGCTGGGTCTGGAGCAGTGCCAGCCCCCCGGAGCCAGCCTCGCTCCGCCGCAGAGCAAGGGCGCGCAGGAAACTGCCCTGGGCCCAGGGGGAAGCACTTAACAGCTAGAAGGGAACCTTTGCGTGGAGACCGTCCTCATGGCCAAGGAGACATTTCTTTTGTGAGAACTGTGGGGCCTTGGTCGGGGCCCGAGGGTGAGTAACTGCGTTTTGGAATTAGGACTGAAACTCGGGTGTATATCTGAGACTGAGCCTCTGCCTGGGTGGTCATTAAGCAATTGTCTGGGACCACGTTGTGCTCAAAGTTGGCTAAAATCTGCTGCCAGAAATTCTGAGAGCTCCTGGAATGTTTATGAAGTAACTGTCTTTTATTCCTTGATACATGTGACCTGTAATGCTGTATGCTTTCTGCAGTCTGCTCTCCTGCCCTCTGATGACAAGCCACAGACCATAAGGAAAGGGAGGAAATGGGTAACCAATATTGGTGTGGTGAGGGGAAATCTTTGTTGTGACTCTAACAAGAATTGCTTACTGTGTGTAGCTCTATTTTTCAAGTGTTATATTTATGGACCAGTCTTAATAGTTCTCAGCATTTGTGATCAGTAACATAAGTTGATGTGAATGGTGAAATTCAAATAAGTTTTAAAGCTTCTGTTGAGTCCTGTTTGCTCTTTCAAAGCAGGAAATTAACTGGCCTGAAACCTGCTGAAGAATATGCAGAATGCTTTGCAGGAATATGTATGATCCTTTTTCATTTTAATGAAACTTTACTAACATGTGGTTGAAGGGAACAAACACAAATAGGTTCACCCTGGCCAAATGCATTAAATCAAATATAGCAAGTGTGCTCATTATCTATTCATTGTTGTTTCAGAGTTACTCTTGATTGCCTAAGAAATCTTACAAATTAGAAAATCCATCAGTTGGTGCAAAACATGAATAACACGTATAAATAAGAATACAGAATGTATTTCAATCCCTTAATTTCTTCCTCTTGTGAGAGCAAAGCTAAAAGGACTCGCTATACAAATAAAATAAAATAAAGTAAATTGCAGTTTAGTTAAAATATGGTTGATGTGGTCAGGGTATAAAGGATTTTGGAGCTCCAGTTCAGTGACAAAGTTCAATGACAAAGGCTCTTAGGGTTTCTAACTACTACAGCAATGACTTTGTCTCTACATAGTACCTGTTATTAAGCCAGTATTAAGTTTGCTCTACTGAACTGAATTTTTAAAGAATATTGATGACAGGGCTTTGCACTAGCAGTGTTTATTCTGGACTACATATCATGCATCCACACCCCTCCAGGCACATGCAGGATCTTTCCATAGAAAGCATAAAACTAAGAGCAGGAATCTGATCTAACATCTTCTCATACATTCTGGCAACTTTGACAGAACTGTGGAGATGGAGATCCTCCCAAAATGCCAATGCAGAGATCCAGCCCTGCTGATTGTGGAGATAGGACTCCGAAATTAAATAGATTCCCATCCTCTAAACTTTTAGAAGTGTTCTTTTTATAAGTATGCAAAAGCCAAAATATTTTAAAAAGTCTTATAAGCTAATAAGCTGTCCTGTCTGCTGGGTTCTTTGATGTCAGATCATTGTGCACTCTGAAGTTCTTGTCCAGCTCATTCATCAAACAGCTCTTTCCATATCTGAACAATTTGGGGACACCTTTCACTTCTCAAAAAAAAGGAAATGTGCTGTATCTTCAGCAGGAATTGGCTTCAGAAACTCTGGAAATTTGCTAATGTTCATAGTCATATGTCAGATCTTTCAACAGGATGTGAAGGGACAAATTGGAGTTGATTTGTAAAACTAGTTAATGCATTGTTTATATATGTCAACAAAGCTAATAAACTTTAATTCTGCTTTGCATTTGGTTAACCCTAGTGATGCACATTTCTACACCCACATGTGAAATTTGTGTGGTTTTTATCTCTGACTTGTTTTAAAATGGGAGCTGTCCACACTTAGTGCTTTCCAAACTGAGTTTGTTTAAACCCACTTTTCACTGAATACATAGACACAGATATTTTTTCTTCTTCACACCTTATGCCTATCCAGGTATGTCTCTGTGCATGTGGATGAGCAATTTGTTCCCAGTAGTATAAGAAACATCTGTAAAAAGGATATATTTCACTGACAGTGGCAGTGTGCCAGGAATATGCCCCAACTCCTGCTCTAAAGGACACAAGTTTGTGCCTCAGCTCAGACACAGTGTGCAGGGAAGGAAAATGTAACCCCAGTTTAATGCATATTTACAAGGCCCCTGCTCTCTCCAGTGTGGTGTAATGAGTACCCAATGTGCAGTTTGTATCACTGTTAAAGGAGCACTGGTGGAAACACCAAATGAAACAAACATGCTAAAATATTGTAATCTAGCCCACAGGGTGCTGTTCTTCAAGGGCTTGGTGATTAGAGGTTTTGTTTTTGTGCAGCAAATGTTACTCATTCACATAAAAGTCCTGCAGAGAGACTGAGGGACTGACACAGGCTGTGTTTGCTCAGGAGATGGGGCTGGGACAGGGTCGTGTCTCTCATCACTGAAGAGCATTGGGAACCTCCTCAGGTTTTGTACCATGGCTCTGCTTTGGATCACGTGCATAAATAGGTGTTCTGCAGAGTGGTTGACTTAATTCAGTCAATTTGATTGAGAATTAGAAGTGACAAATACAAGATCAATGCAAAACATGAGGATAAAAACATCTGGGACTTGGTTTATATGAATCCTCTCAGTGGTAACTTTTAGGATGGTCAGTATCAGCAACTGATGGAGCTGTGCTAGAATGCCAAATCTTTGATTCCAGAGCTATTTCAAATTTTGTTGAACTTCTAATTTCAGGGCATTATTTTTGTTTAGACATTCCCTCTGCCTGGTATGTTGGCAGCTTGGCTTGCTTCTTTTACTTTTGTGCCTCTTTAAATGTTTGGAAATAATGTTTGTTTAGATGCAACTGCAGTTCTCCTTATATATAAATTTTCCCTTGGTTTAGCTTATTAATAAATGCATTTCATCACCTTTTGAAACCAAAAACAAAAAGGAAAATTTTCTCTCTTAACCTAGAGAAAGTAAGAGCAATGTTCTAGTGTCAATTGCTGGAGTGTAAAAATCATTAGTCAGGAATAAAATTCTGAGAGACAATGTCCTCAGTTTATCAATAATATAAAATCACATTATCTATTAAAAGTGTAAATTTGTGTCTTGCAGACTTAAAACTGCGGGATACTGCAACAAAAATCATGCGTGTGTTGGTTTTTATTATTAACTCTAGCTTTGAATTAGAATTCCCTATATTACAGCTTGGAGCTAAACTCTGTTTACAAAACAGTATTTACACTTGACTAATTTTGCAGATCAAACTAATTAAATCAATTAAACTGGTGATTAACCAAATGAAGGCTGATTGCAAAAATTAGTGGGTTTATTTTGGAGGACTGGAAGTAAGCTAATTACTGCAGTGATTACTTGAACCTGGAGTACTCTAAATGTGGTATAAATTGAAACCTCATAGTGAATTAGACTGGGAATTCATTACAGTTTAAAGCACTGTTAATACTATTCAGGCTGCTACTCCTGTGTGAAAATTTCACTCAGTATTTTGTATACTGATAAACAATCATTTAGTCTGTGTCCTTTAAAATAACACCAAGCAATTTCACGCTGTATTTTTTTCCTGGAGCCGAGTCACAAGTGTGTTTTTATGAAAATGAAGTTACTAAAACTGTCAATCGTATTCCTACACTGTGCATGATGGGAAATGTAGTCCAACCAAGTCTCCCTCCATCACCATGAAACCAAATGTTCTATTCTGGCTTCACGTGATTGCTGCAGCATTTTTGGGATTGATGTCTTACCCCGTGGTTGCCATCTCCAGTGTTGGCTTGGTGCAAGAAGAAATGGGGGTTTGGTTCTCTTGCCCTGCTCATCACTGAACTGTTGGCACAGCACAAAATGGTTTGTACTAATCCTAATTTGTTGCATTTCACGCTCATACTTGGCAATGTGGTGCTGTAGCAGGATTTTAGAAAATGAAACAGATCTGTGAGATTACTCGCTCATTTTGTTTGCCAATGCAAGCTATTCCCTGTAGGATACTTCCCAGGCTATTTCATTCCTCCTTGCTTCGCCAATTAACAACGGAATATAAATGTCTACTAAAAATGACCTATATTAGAGAGTTCCTTCAAGCACATCTCCTTGCAAGGGGGTTAATGAAATCGCACAGAATTAAAATAGAAAGACCTCAAAGAGCTGGAATATTATGTAGTTTGTGGTTATTGCCTATTACACTTATGACTATTGTAAACATGCTTTGTTTTAAGCTTGTTTTGTAGGATCTTTCATTACATTCCTCATCCAGGGAGGGGTTCAGTCTCAGTCCCCAATGCTCTAGTGAGTCCAGACACTTGAGAGTTATGCTGCATAAGAGGCTTTTATTCTGTATGTTTTTGCAGGTTTGGATTATTTTCTCATGCACATGAACACAGGCCCCACTTGTTTAAAAACAGATTTCTGTAGACCAAAATGCAGATCTCATTCCTTCATTTTGTTGTCCTCTAAGCTGTGTCCCACTCTAAGCAAAGCTATATGTAGGCCTTTTGCAGCATTGCCTTCAGAAATTGTTTGTTAGGGATAAGCTACTTAAAACAAAAAAAGTAATTAAAAGTACAGCCATTTCCCCGTGTAGTTGTTTAATTGTGAATTGTTTGTTTTACTGCTGACATTGCCGGGCGCATTTTATCGAGGGGAACTTCAGACATAAAGAAAAGTATCTAAATCTCAAGGTGTTAGAAAAGGTAGAAGGTGCTAATGAAGGCATTTTGCTGGGCAAGTAATCTGAACTGAGATGAGTTATGGGAATGGCTGAGGAAAAGGTGATGATGGAACACGAAGCTTGGTGTGCCCTTGCAAAGGCTCAGCGTGAGCCAGTAGTGATGGAGGCAGCAGTGGGAAGGATTTCAATTATTTTTTAGTAGATCTGGAGTGTGAGAGCTGCAGATGTTGCCCTCTGTGTGCACAGAGCACCAGAGGAGGTTTCCCCCTGTGAAGGCAGGGCCTGGCTCTACAAGGAGTGCAGTGCTCAGCACTTGGGTGTCAGACAGCCGCTGAAATGAGAGAGCAGGGAGGGGATGCAAACCCCTCAGGGAGAGAGAGAACTGCGCCCGGGTGTCAAAGTGGTGAGGTGTGTGACCTCTGACAAAACGTGCCCACGGTGATCCGGGAGCTCTCAGCACGCGGGAAGAACAGCGTGTGCTCAGTGCTGTGCTTGGGCAGCAGCTCAGCAAACCAAAGGAAAGGGAACGTCCAGGGAGGCTCCGCGCAGTGGGCAGGCAGCTCCAGCCTCCTGCTGCTGGGCACAGGGAATCCGGGGCCCCTCGTGCTCTTCCCAAGGCTTGGAAAGCACCTGGCAGCAAAAGTACTGAAAGGACACGGGAAGGTGGGCTTTTCAGTATGACATATTAGGGTTTTATCTGAGGGTATCCGAGTAAGCTTTCTAAACAACATGTAGGAATACCAAGATGATCCATATCACTATGTGTAGACAGTTTAAAAAGAAAATTATGTTCTGTTGGAGGGTACTCACTTCCTGAGCAGATTTCCACTCCCATAGAAATCACCTTCTCCAAAAGCAGTCACATATTGAAGTTTGTATGTGAAAGTCACAAGAAAAATAAGCCTGATTTTTTTGCTCTTATTTATAGCAAATATATAATCTTCCACAACTGCATTTGCAAGCTATAAATTTTCTTTCTTAGAAAGAGGAGTTTTGTTTATTTGTAATGGAATTAAAATATACAAATGCCAATTACTAGCTGAATGCTTTAAGGGAAGAAGCTATATGTGTGAAGTACTAGGAAATGCCAATGCTTGATGGAACCCTGTACCAAAATAAAGCCCTTTTTAATACTCTGTGCTCGCTTAAAATTCCTTATAAAGATGTCTAAAGCAAAGCAATCTAAATGGTAGATTATTTTTATAAAGTAAGTCAATGTAACTTGTCATTACTTGAACTGATTCAAGTAACTGTCAACTTTTTGTTTTCTAATGCAGTTTTTTAGAATTTAAATTCCACGGTATCAATCTGAAGCAAGTTTGGCCGTCTTGGGGAGGTTAGACTGCAATAAGTTTGCCCCACAATGTCCATTTTCAACTATTCTCCATTATTTAATGCTAGAGCAGAAAGAGAATCTCTTTCTGGCAGCTTCAAATGGCTATTATTCATTTATATTGTGTTGCCACCTGGAGTGCTCATCTAGGTTGTATATATATGGGATTTCCACAAGAGCTTAGGAGACAAGTATGTGAAAAGAGAGGCAGCTGAAGGAAAGCATTCATTAACCAGCACGACAAAGGTCTATGAAGTAGCTCCAGTAACCCTGTCTAGAGTAAAATTGGTTAAGAAAGAGGTGTGTGCACTCTTAATAAATTCATCATGTAAAAAATGCATTCTTTTTCTCAAGGAGATAGCAATATTATTCAAAACATGCTAAAGTGGGCAGGATATCCCAGGAGTAATTGTGAATTATTAGGTCATAGGGACCTCATTGCAAACTATTTGCAAAACTTAATTGGTGTAATAAATAAAATATGCATGCAAATTAGACTACTTTCTGAATTAAAGGAATCTGTTATCCAGCATTGCAAAGATTCATCCTAATTTAATAGGTTTTATATACAGTTTGAGATAGCCATGTTTTATATTTGTCCTGAAAAAGCTAGATGGTATTTAACTAAGCCTGAACCAGCCAACTAGTGGCATCTGATAAATGTCAGTGTGTAATGCAGGGTATCACTGGCAGGGTGACACTGGATTCCAGTGGGAGTGTAACAGTATCTTATTTAATTTAGTACACAGAACAAAGTGGCTAAGCAAGGTGACAAAATTAACAGTCCTATTTGCTTTATTCTGTCGTAAAAGACTCCTTCAGTACTGAGGCTAAAAATATTAGTAGCTTTGAAAGTTCTGTTTGAAGCTCTGTTATTTATTGATTTATTTTCTATTCATCTTAGAATTCTAGTCGTGGAAAGAGGAGAACTAATGAGTGTAGCTGATTTCATTACCCTAGATATAAAACAGGGAGTCTGTAGTCATGTAATGACTTTGTATCCTAAAGCAAAATCTGAAAGAATCAAAGTGAGGAATCTCTCAGAATAAATATAAATAGATGGATATGAAGAAGCAGTTAACATTCTCTGTCTAATATAATTGCTAGACTCAATAACACTGTCTCGTCATCAACTCCAAATCAAGTATTGCATCTGCTTTTTTAAAGCAGTTGATTGAATGAATACAAATGTCTTGCTGTTGTCACTTGGGATAGCACTTCATATATCCCATTTTCTAGCCTCTAATTATTCCATTTGTAGACATGAATGCCATTTAGATGTAAGCTAATTCAGCATGGTAACTCAATTAGATTTGTACTGACTAGGATTTATGAAACATCAATGGATTCTTGGTGAGACCAATGGGACTACCAGTTATTTATCCCTAAGTCTTACTGATACTGCCTCTCAGGAGCTCAATTAAACACGGCAGTGATGAGAATATTTTGTAACAGTAGTCTTTCACAATTAGTCTAAGATTTTTGTAAAGCATATCACATGTAAGGCAGGGCATCATGTATTATGCAATACAAAGTTCTTATCTGACTCGTTCATGATGTTGAAGGGTGAAAGAAATTCCCATTATTGTGTTGTTGTTGTTGTAATTATAAAAACAAAACTCAAATTGAGTTCATAGGAAGTATGATGAAAATTCTGCTTTGCTGATTGAAAAAGAAAAACTCAAACTGTATTTATAAAATAGTATGTGCATCTTACAGGCTACAAACAGGTTTCTCTCCTAATGTAGGTCCCCTTGGAAACCACGAGTTCCTTGTGTGGATTTAGAGCTCTCATTGCACTTGATCCTAGGATCATTTTTTGTTCCAGTTTTGAGAAATAAATTCAATGTTGGGAACTCCCACTGAAATTGTGGATCTTAAACAATGGGAAGACACTGCGTGCATAAATCTGCATTTATTGTCATTAGGTGTTTAAACTATTAGATCTTAGCAATAAAGTACTGTGGACTTAGTCATTAGTAGAAACTGAATTATCATTATCAGACAGTATCAGAGTCTGCACTGAGAAAAGAGACTGTTGGAGAGTATTATTCTTTTCTTGCTAAGGACTGAAATTCTGGCAGAAGATGTGTTTGGGACACACTGTGCTTTCCACACTGTTCTGTAGGGTGAGAAAGTGAACTGCTGCAAGATTGGGATTTTATGTCAGCATGTGGGAGGAGTGGGCAGTGGCATCTGAAATTGCTGGGTTGGAGGTTAAAAGTCTTGGCAGTTTTGCATGGAGGGATGGACTGTAGTTCTTGTAAATGCAGACAGAAAAACCTGATCAGTGAGCTGTGCTGCACAGCTACAGACACCAGCAGGCTAAAGGCAGGTTTGTGCATGGCCAAAATACAGATTTGTGCTGACTGGTGTCATGGCTTAGCCCCAGCAGGCAGCCTGACCTCCACAGCCACTGCACCCCCAGTAGTGTGGGGGAGTCAGTTGGAAGGACAAAAGTGAGAGAATTTGGGGGTTGAGGTAAAGACAATTTAATCGGTCAAGCAAAAGCTGCCCAAGCAAGCAACACGAAGAAAAGAATCCATTCAGTGCTTCCTGTCAGCAGGCACATGTTTAGCTGTTTCCAGGGAAGCAGGGTGTCCTCACATGCAGCTGTTAGTGGGGAACACAGGTGCCATCACTCTGGAAGGCCCCCCTGCCTCTTTCTTTGCCCCACTTTTGCTGCTGAGTATGATGTACAGTATGGAACATTCCTTCAGTCACCTGGGGTCACTTGTCCTGGCTGTGTCCCTTCCCAGCCTCTTGCCCACCCCCAGCCTCCTCAGTGCAGGGGCAGAGTGAGCAATGGAGAAAGCCCGGACATTGTGTAAGCTCTGCCCAGCAGCAGCTAAAACATCTGTGTGATATCAGCACTGTTTGGTGACAAATCCAAAGCACAGCTCTGCACAGCTGCTGTGAAGAAAATTAACTCTATTCCGGGCAAAACCAGTCCAGCTGGGATTTGGGGATATGGCTGGTACTGTCTGGCATTGTTAGAGTCCCTTTGCTTTGCCTCTTGTTTATGCTGGGAAGTGTGATGGAGGAAATGTCTGGCAGTGTTGCTGCCCAACTTACCTTAGAAATATTCTCCCACTTGACTCCTGCTTAAAAGTAGAACACTGCTAACTTCAAATCTCTATTAAAGCCTTTGTACTGCTATTGAACACACTCAACTTTTGCTGAACAAAACCAGCATGGGGATTTTTGCCTAAACATTTTCTTTCTAGCAGGTAAATTATGTATTTTTCCTGCAGATAAGACATTGACTAATCAATGTGCCTTGAATGGCCTGAGTATTTCCAAAATCATTTGTGCGTCTTAAAACACTAAACCACTGGGCAGCATTCTCTGGTGGGCTGTAGGCTTTGGCAGGTGTAATGCCAAGGGTAATGAAGCAATATTTAGGCATTGCAGTATACATCACCTTAGGAATGGATAGGTCACACTAACCTATTAGCTATGAAATCATTTTAGAATTCTATGTGCTGAAATGCTGTCTCACTTCTCCAGGCTATTTTGTCCATATGATACATTTGAGTCTGTATATTCCTAAAAGAGATGTTCACAAATTTTAATGTTTTTTTCCCCTCACATCCTCTTCTGCTTTTTATGGTACTACCAAAATTGAGAATTTGTAGAAGGGAAATGTATTGGGGACACACAGATTCAAGCTGATTTCCTGTGCCAGGCACTCTTAGGCTCCCTGACTTGGAGCCCTTGCTCCCACATTGGTCAGAATGCTGTAGCTGTTGATGGCTTGGAAGGTGGCTAAGGCCAGTTTCCTCAGGGAAATATTGACAGCCTGCAGGACTGAATGTTAATATGTCAGCTTATATGATATGGTGGCTGTTGAAAAATAAATATATAAAAACCTTCTTTTCCATGGAATTACTTGATGAGAGAGCAGTGTTTGAAGGGGCCGATTGCTGAAGTGGCATTGTATGGATACTGATTTTCAATGCCTTGTGCTGTTTCTTTCATCAGATTTACAATAACATGATTGTCCTACTCAGTCACTCTGCAGATCGTACAATTAACACTCCACTTGTGCTCCTCAGTGCTAGTAGGATTCTGTATTTTCTACTTTTCTGAAAGCTATGCAGATTTGTGCCTAAAAACAGCTGGTTAGAGACTTGACCTTCAATTTAAAAACCATCCTGCTACTCAAACATTTTCAGCTATCATTCTTACTGAATTGTTGTTTAAAAGCAATATAATAAAATAATAATTCACTTGCCAAGTAGTTTTCAGAGGATCCTATCTGCTGTCTTAGTTCTTGTTGTTGCTTTCACATAGGATCAGGCCAGTATCTCCTCACACTGGAAGAACTCATCATGGTTCCATATCTAAGAACTAATTCATTACTAAAGTAATAATAGATTTCAGTCACAGTAATTTTTTGTGCAAAATAAAGTATTACTAATCTTAGTACAGAGTAGTAAAAAAAATCTTCTAGTAAATGTTTGGTGTGTTGGAAGATATTTTTGTGGAAATGTTTTTTTCCAAAAATTGTGCTCTTTTTAATGGAGGTGTGCTTGGTAGAAGAGAATTCTAATTAAAAACCAAAAATACAAATGCCACAAATCCAAACAAAACAAACCCTGTCAAAATTGAATACTTGCATCTTCTTATTTTAAAATACTTGCTTTCAAGTAAATAGAATTAGCTGTAGAAGAGTCAGTTGAAACATTCTTTTTTTACACTTTAGGCCAAAGTTGTTTAAAAAATATCCCAAGAATATTTGAAAACATATGTGTTTTGAGTAGAGGAGGGAAGTGCTGGTGAGTCTCCACAAAATCACCTCAGTGACTTTTTTTTGTTGGCAAACTCAGCAAAGAGGCCGAGCTTGGGCCGGGGGCCTGAGCTGTGGTGCACAGATCAGTTCTGGATTTACAGGTGCCAGGGCAGTAAAATGCTTTCTGTCCCAGGGAGCTCTGAGCCACTGCAGCCCACAGCACTGCAAGATGGGAGCTGCTTGAAGTTTTACTCTGTCTTCACCTCAAGAGGTTCACTTTCTGAGGTGAACAGCACAAAAAGGGAGCAGGAACAGAGTCACCAAGCAATCCTTGGCCCTCTTTGTGTCCTGTTCACAAGGAAGCTTTTGCTTCCTAGCCCTTCCTCAGTCCCTTCCTTTGATTCCAACTCACTCCTCATCCTTTTCACTTCCAGGTCTAATGGGAGTGATCTACATTCTTCTATTCAGCACCTGTAATTTTATCTTCTTAGGGAGCTGAAGACCTTATTTAAACACTCTAATTCCTCTGAATCCCTCAAACTGACCTCAAGTTTCTGTTCATAGTTATTTAGTCATACTGATGGGTTTATAGTTGTAGTGCACAGGCACATAGACAACCACAGCTGTTGCATGAAACTGAACTCATTCTGGAATCAGGACTGGGATACCCAAAGAAAACATGTAGCTTGTCTTTACTCCTAAGTCTGGACCAGCCCTACAGAAGTCATTCCTGACTGATTTTTGTCTACACTGCTTTTAAACCTAGATCATTAAGATGCACAACATATTCCAGTGCTAATACTAATATTTAATTTTCCTGCTGAAGTACATGACTAGTTTTTCTTATTACCATCATCATGGATGTGGGGGCAAATCATTTCCTTAGTAGCAGCCTTTAGTGCTCTCCTTTGAGAAACCTCTTGTACGGGACAAACAGAACCCCAGATGTTTTAGCTTTTCCCAATGGGATTTGCTTGCTCTAATGTTATATTACATCTGGTTGTCTTCCTCTGGGCTTATTTCCATTTGGTCTACATGTTTTTTATCTGGTAAGATTACTTTGAATTCTATTCCTTGAGAACATTGACAATCTTTCCCACCTTGCAGTAGATTTGTAGACATGCTCTCTTGTCATCCAAGTTGGTAGTGAAACTATGGATTGATACTAATGCAGGAGGGAAGCATGGAAAACCCAAACCGACAGTGGAATTTGACACTGGAAATACCAGGAATTGCTCTCGAGGGTGATTTTCTATCTGGTTTAGAGTTCATGTTTCTCCTAGTTTTGGCTCATAGAGAGTGAATTTTCTTCTTAGCAGTTGGTACCGTGCTTTGGATGCAGTACAAGAGCAATGTTGCTAACTCACCGATGTTTTAGTTGTTGCTGAGTAGAGCCTGTGCTAAATCAAGGACTTTCCAGGGCCTCCTGCTCTGCCCTGGAGAGCAGGTACACAATATGTTGGGTGGGGGACACAGCTGGAAGAGCTGACCTGGACTGGCCAAAGGGATGCTCCAAGGTGTGGAATGTCACACACAAATTGGGGAGAGTTGACTGGGGCGTGCTAATTGCTGCTCAGAGACAGGCTGGGTGGTGAGCAACTGTTCTGAACATGAGCTCTTTCTCTGGGGTTTTATTTCTCTCCAGCCCTCTTTCTTGTTATGATTATTATATCCTATTATGTTTTAGTTAGTGAACCATTCTTATCTCAACCCATGAAGTTTGCCTTTCCTTTTTGACTCTCCCTTCCACAGTGTGGCTATCCTGTTGCAGAAGGATGTTAGGCTTCTGAAAGCAAATCATGTCAAATTTTACACACAGCTCGTACGTGTAAAACTGCTGGTGATGTTCAGAGAAGCACAGCTGCAGCTGTGCTTTTCTGACTGCTACCATCAAATCCTAGTTCAGAACCCACAGAATTCCACGGACATGGCTCAGTATGAGCCCGGTATCTTTGGTCCTCAAACTGGGGCTTTGACCTGGGGACTCTTCAAATGCCTTTTCTCCTGTGTACCGGATATTGCACTCTCAGGAGCACAGGCAGCAATGCTCTACAGTGCTGCTTGTAGAGACAAGGAATGGGCAGAAAGAGCCAGTAGGAATTCTCCTCACCTGCTGCATAAAATTACCTGAAAAAGTTTCTTCAATTGCTGTTTCTTCTGCAAGCCAGACCCACCCTCATATTGCAGCACTCCAGCAGTTTCAGGTGATTGTTGCTCCAATGAGGTGTTTCATGCCTGGAATTATTTCTTTGATGGAAGAAATAGAGAGCAGGACCAGGAACAGATGGTTGATAATGACATCTTAATTCTAGAGAGAATGAAAGTGCTATTTCATTATGGAGTGGTATATTTAAATTGCCTTCAGGTGTTAGTTTAAGAGAGTAGAGGAAGAAAGAAAAGTTAAAAAGATTTTTAAGATTTAGTAAAAGGGATAGATTGGTACAAATCAGAGCTAGTAATAATGCCCTACAAACCTGTCAGATTGTAGTAATGTGACAAGTGCTTGCTAAAGGGAATCATTGCCCCATGTATGGTGATGGACTTGTTTCACTTTGATGAATCAACTGGTTTGAATTATTAGAAAAATGAAATGTTTGCCCTGGTTCAGAATTTCCAAATGCCCCTTCAGGATAAAAGGACATGCTTTATGTCTTTTTAATAATTTGAGAATCCATTTTATGCTATGCAAAATACTCTCTCTTTAAAGCAGTAACATACACTTTAAAACAAATTCATAGTCCAACTGAGTTTGGTGACTAATAAGCTTCATTTAAGGAATTTCTTTCCTTCTGTTAAAGTTTCCTACAAACTGGACTTCTTTTAGTAAATGTGTAATCCTAAAGGTTTATTATGATACTTTCAGTATGCAGAATCCTGGCTTATACAAATGTTGACATAAATTAGGATTCGTCATTCTAATTCCTACACGAATTTATAGTATCTGTATGAGAGATTGGAAAACTATCGATTCAAGAGCTGTGTGGTAGAAAAGCCACACACCAACATCTTTCTTTCTGTGAAAGATGTCATTGAAGGGCTGTTACTCTGTTATGCATGTCATCTAAAATGTGTGAAAGGTGAATAGAGACCCATACGCAAACACTTTTGATCTGTTTGTATGCATTTGAGAAAAAGCTCTCATAGATTTCTTTAAAATACACAAATTAATATTGCTTACTTTTCAGCAGGGGTAAATTAGGGTCTTTGAGACCTTCTTAGAACAGTCTGGAGTTAAATAATATGCATGTTTTTCATTTTACTATGATGAATGCAAAGCTATTAAACAACCTTTTAAAGAGTTGGTGTAATTATCTGTAAACAGTAATGTTACAAAAAAAGGTCAAGTTGTCCTGCCATTAGAAGTTTATGGATATAAACTGGATTTATGTTGCCATAAAATGGGCACCAACTAACTAGATTAATTCTACACAACTAAACCAACTGTAGTAATATTTAGAAACAATAAAGTGATACCAATTAAAGCAATTTTATTTTTTGTGTCATATTGATTAATGGTGCACTAAAATTAACCAAAGACCTTAAAATCAGAATGGTTGCAGGAGGCATCCACATCTCAGCATTATTACCAACAAGAAGGAGCAGTTAAGGGAGATGGCCCTGCAATAGTATGAATATTTAATTAATAATTAGTCATGTAATTTCTCCTCAGGAATTATTATCCCTCAAACTGGTTTGTGAATTTAATTATTAGCAGCCTTTTTGTTTCCATGTCCCCTCATTACTGTCAGGATTGATGTAACATAAACTTCATTAAAAATTAAAGCAAGAGTCTTAATTACAAGGCTACCCTGACTGAAGTCAGAATTAGCCAAGTCAGTGATGTGCAAATGAGTGCATTATTTAAGAAACATGCTGGAAGTAGTTATGCTAATGTGGAAGGTTCACAGTAGCAGACCTTTTCACTTGCAGTTGCATATTCATTAAATGCACTATGCAAATTTAATGTAGCAGCCTTAGTAATGCGTTGTTAATTTATTCAGATTTATTGAGTAGGAGTTAAAAAAATGTACAAATTTAATTACTCTATCTGCTAGAATGATATTAGGAGAGATAGTGGAGGTTTAAAATGTGTTGATCTGGATTACTGCAGTTTGATGGAGGATGTAGTATCAAAGGACACAATTTTGATAACTAGGCTTGAAAGAATATTTGATTTACTTATAGAATGATCTAAGAAATCACTAAAATTGCACATGTTACTTCCCAATAGGAAAGTAAAAAAAAAAGTCTCAGTTGTATTAACTTAAGAGCTAAAGCAGTGCTGAGTCCACAGTCTAATGGATGTAATGATCCTACTGAGACCAGTAAAGGTTATGAATGGAGATCTATGGGAAGCAAAGTGTCTTTGTGGAAAGTTCACTGGTCGTTACGTGTTCCTCAGGATGCTGCTGCTCATCAAGTTTAACAACAGGAATCTTGGCACTTTGCAACATTTCTGGCAGCACACGGTCATTTGTTAGCACTGGCTGATATGAAGATTCAATTTCTGTTTTTCTTTTTACTTTATAGTCTGCAAAAAAACCCAGCACAAAGACTGCAGATTTACCATTGTGGAATAATTCTCTGCTGGTACATTTTTTCCCTACGAAAGCAATACATATGGGAAAAAGCCCTATATGATTGCATTGTAGTATTTGCTTTGAAACCTATCCAAAATTATTTGGTCTCTTGTGGAAAGACTCATGCCAGCAAGTGTGACCCTGTTACCACTGAGGAACAAAAAAACTGAGCTAGAACAATTTGTTTTCAAATGTCTTTGATTCTCCCTCATGTAACAGTTTCCATATTTTTATTTCCCACCTGATGTGTGGTTTCAGAAAAGTAATTGCTGCAAGGGTGTCTTGTGCTTTTTCAGTAATCAACTTCATAGCTGGGTATCTGTTAAAGTTCAGGCAATTTTCAGACACTTGTCAGGGCTAAAGCCTGGGCTGCTTATCTGGGTAGTAAGAGTATAAAGGACTCCTTCCTGCCAGGTGTGATAAATCCTTGCACGTTCTCCCCGGTATGGGCTTGCCTGCTTTGCTCACTATTGGATTGTTGAGACATCCAGGCTGTGTCAGGCCACTGGCTTGATACTGAGTGACTTCTGTTCCCTTGAAAAGGTCTGATCCTGCCTCTCCTGTGAGGAAGCAGCGAACAGCCCACATGTTGATCTCATTATTAATACCTGGAGCTTTCCTGGCTGCAAGTACCTGAGTGTTCAGGTCAAGGTGCTAGTGCTGGGCACAGGCAGGTCTGCATTATGAAGCCTTTGGGTAAAGCTCATCCGAGAAGTTCTTTTTCTTCTGCTCTTGCCTCTTGTTCCTGCTGTGGTGAGGCTGCTGTCTCCTCTGTCCTCTGAACAACACTGCAGAAATTAACTTGACTGTTTACTTTTAAATCATTAAAAATTAGCTGCCATTTGAAATAATGATAACAATAAAAATAATCTGATGTACATTCTTAAGTCTGCTGGATTTGTTTTACAAAACCAACCCAATCCCTAACACCTTCCTCTTCTTTTCACTTTCCCTGTGCTTTACTGGTCTAGGCCAGTGACTCATTTTCAGACAAACCTGATCCAGCTGAGAAATGCTGTTGCTGGGATATGAGCTGGCACCACGGGTTTGACATTGAAATCACTGGATGAGGGAGACAAGGGACTACTCTTTCTGTCACACTGCTGCCCTCAGTGCATGCCATAGTGCAGCCTGAGGGAACAAGTAGCCACTGGCACAAGGGATGGAAACAAATGGTTGGGCACAAAGACAGGAGGGTCCTTTTGTGGTGCCTCTCCTGTTGAACATGGAATGTACCTACAGCTTCTCTGCCTATGTCTTAGGCTCCTTTCACTGCTAAATATTATAATTCAGACTCCCTGTCCATGTTTTTTAATCCATTCTGGAATCCATCCTGGTTTTGCCAGCTGGCTTGAGGAATCTGGAGAAATCTGTCAATCTCTTTCCCTCTGCTCTCCTCATAAACAATTTAATCTGTTAGGTTTGGCTTAAAAGCTGACTGCCCAATGTATCAATTTTTATTTTCCCTCTGTGCAGCAAACTCCTTTCAGATAAACTCTTTTGTTCCAGAAAGTAGCAATCGTATTGCTGCTACAGGAAAAGGATCTATAGGAAAGTATTTCCCTCCTGTGCTGTCAGGCCTCTCCCCTGGAACACACAAGGCAGAGTCTGTAGCAGGTCACTTCCTCTTGTGCATCACTGAGGCATTGCCTGGATGTGTGCACACACAGCCCAGGCTTTCTGCAAGTGTTCTGAGCAAAGTTCATCCTCTTTGCCCAAACAAGGATCTATGCAGTATCCTACACATTGCAGGAGTGTTGTTCGAAAGGCATTCATGGTGTTGTAAAGCCTTTCATAGTGTGGCCTCTAAGTCAGAAAAATCAAGAGATGTGGGTGTGCTGCACCATAGAGAAATTCTCATTTCACACACACTGTACTGGAAATGGCTCTCTCAGTAAATTCACATTCACTCCTCTTTTACACATCTATCCAGTCATTGGAAATTTCTTTTTTGTGTTGAAAGCATAGGCTGGCTTATTTGAAATAGTTTGATTGCAATGAAGTCCTAGAGCTGTGCCTTCATTGTGTGGGTGGGGAGACTAAATGATATGCAGTGTATGCTTGGAATAGTTGAATGATTAGGCACTTACATCTGTTTAATTAAACAATGAGCTTCAACCTCTGTTTAATTAAGGCCTAGCTCATTTCAGTTGTGGTCGCATGCTGGGAGTTATAACACTTCTGTAATTCAAATCCAAGGCTATAATAGAAAGAGGCTGGTCTCCTTTCAATCCTTAATAGCCAGTGGTGCACAGCACAAGGCAAAGAGATGAACTGCAGGTGAACAATGTAAGAATTTAGGTGTAACCAGGGAAAACGGTGTGTTTAAGGTAAGAACTGGGTCAATGTGAAATCCTATCTGTTGAGTGATGGGGGAAGTGAAGGCTAACAAGTATCATCCATCAACAGAGTATGTTATATTTTGGCTTTACCCCCGGAAAGTCTTGTTTCCTTAACATTATTGCCTTAACTTAGTCTCTTAAGAACTTTGCCCACAAGATTGAAGACCTTGTGTTTTTCAGTGTAATCCTCTGACAACAAACTTCACTGTGGAAAAAATGCAAATGTCTTGGGTTTTGTTGTTGTTGTTTTTTTTTTTTTTTTTAATTAAAAAAGGAAGATTTGAGATGCAGAGGCTGGAGCTAAGATTTGGGAACCTTGCTATATCCCATTTAGCAGAATTCACAAAAGAATTTGGGACTCATCTGGTTCCCTGTGCTCTGGGATTGCGTGCTGGGCAGTGGACTTTCCTTTCTCTGTCTCAGTCAGGAATTTGAGACACAAACCTTGTTCTGTAGGGGAACTCAAACCAGTGTTAACCACCAGGGAAAGAAGCAGCAGCTGAACAGAGTGCTGTGTAGTGTTCTTGCAATACTGAGCTGGGAGAAGGAAAGAAGAAATTTGTACAGAAATATAGGAAGGGTTATGAATCTGTTAAAAGGGATTCAGAAAAGCAATTCTTGTGATAAGACTTAGAGGTATAAGTATTCAGTTCAGGTTGGTTGGGAATTCCAGCTTCCTTGTGACTTGTTACCTTGACTGTCTCTATGGAAGAAGCACAAAGAGATCATGTTGCAGTGAGTAAATGTGACTGTTTCCACTTGAATTAGCTTGAGCCTTTACTGGAATATTTGGGGAAACTGGATTAACTTTCAAACAGACATGGAATTTGCTCATCTTGTGTTTATCTTGCACATATCTGAAGTCACCCAAAACCTGATCATCATCCCCAAGCACCATATGAATAACACCACAATTGCATCATGCTTAAGAGTTACTCTGTTCTGTGACTGGTGAGAAGGGAGGAACCCCTAAAGGAGTAAAGCAAGTCTCAGCTTGGACACTCAGGGTTTCCAAGCTAAACTGCAAGGCAGAGAGGTGGTTAAGTGCCTGTGTGTGCCTGTCTCCCAGCAGCTGCAACACACCTTGTGCAATGCCAGTCCATTCCCCACTGGCAGCGTGGAGTCTTGTGGCACTGCTTGGTACTTCTGCCTCCAGGAAAAGACAGGATTTTCGTGGATGCCTTTTCACAAATGTGCCAAGGTTTACGCTTACAGAACTTGAATTTTGAAATAAGCAGTTAGTTTACAAGCAGCTAATTTTTTACTAAGATAAAATACTATTCTTTTTAAAAGCATTTTCATAATAAGCAATTTAATATGCATAGGTTTAATTTTGGTAAGTTGGTCTGTGTATGTATATATAATCACAACAATACCTTTGGTTGGACAATGCCAATCATTCATCTCAAATGAGATTTGTAAGGACTAAAAGCAGCAAGAATTTTGGCAGAGATGGTCTCATGCTCTGATACAAGTGTTTACTGTAAGTAGCGCAGTAGCTGAAGCATTGCTCTGAGTGGGTTTCTTCTGCATCTACCTGCTGTTAATCTTCAGTCTGTTGGTGTGTGATACCTGCTAACAGAGACAAGGTGTGAGGTTATGTTGCCTTTTGCAGTGACACTCAGTGCATTTTGTTTGCTGCAGTCGTAGGAGCAGCAATTCAGGTGGTGCTCATGTGTGTAACCTGTCCCCCTGCAGTGACAGCCATTGCCTGACTTCCCCTATTGCTTTACAAAGATGATACACAGAAAACTGCAGTTATTGGGTTGAGACAGCAGCACATTATTTTACTGAACCTTAAAAGAAAAAGGGATGTGGCTTTCTTGTCCAACAACCCTGTGTTTCAGTTTCTTGCTGTAACTTTAAAAGCACTGGCTTAGTCTGGACACTGGGCAGGCAGAGCAGCTGAAGGCTTTATCCTTGGTGGGGGTACTGTAGCCCAGTGAATAATGGCTCAGCTTCTATGGGTCTTATTCTTTGTTGCAGATTAAATTACTTTAATCAACCTCACGTGTTTGGGCAGCCTCTCATCTTCCTGCTTCTCTCTGCTCTCCATCCTCCACCTAGTACATTAACTGGAGGAAAAATTTATGATCTCATTAGTTTTGCATATTGGTTCACTTAGGAGCTTAAAAATGTCATTCAACTTCAACCTGTTAGGAAAGCATTTAATCCCCTGAAGACTACTCAGGTGTTTCTGAGCCATCTGACAACTCCGACATCCTGTAAAAGTTGCATAAAAAATAGACTTTGTACAGGTACTTCTGATCACCAGGATCACTGCAGGTTCTAAGCTGTGCTTCTGGAGGGATGTTCTTGGCTGTGCCAAGCCTCACTCTGAGCGTGTTCAGACGTGCTTCCCTGCAGATTCACAAACGCCACGAGAGCGGGCCGGCACGGGGATGAAGCCAGGTGGCTTCTCCCTCTGTTGGCTTAGGCCCTGCCTGTTCCAGTTCTTGTTTTCTTTGTGTATTTTACAGCACTTTCTGCAAAGCATTGGCCATCCCTGCTTGAGTCTTACCCAGGGCATCCTCTGAAGTCCTGCTGCAGGGAGTTCTGGAAGGTGACTGAATCCTGGTCCCCGGAGATCCCTCCCTGTGCAGCAGACCTTTGCTTTCCATGGCAGAGGGAGAGCTGTTGCTCCTGGAGCTGCGGTTACTCTGCTCTCCAAGCACTGTGGCAACCAAAGGCCTAGGATTTCATTTTAGGTGTTGCTGTTCATTAGCAGTTTTCAGGGAAGGATAAATATCCCATCTCCTCCCTGAAAACCTCTTCTCAACTTGTATGAGACCTGCTTTGAAAAGCTAGGGTCCCTCAGGGGCTCTGCACACAACTGGGGACTCCGGCACACAAATTGGTAGTAAATGAAGAGGAATATTTATTTTCTTTAAGCTGCCACAAATTTCTCTCTTTTTAAAAAAATCAAATCTATGCTTTGTTTGGAAAAATCTGTATTTCTGAGCAGTTTCAAGAGTTGGGTTAAATCTTCTGAGTCAACTTTTTGTTATCTTGTACCAAATGTATTGTGAAGGAGGACTCTAAGAGTCTTGCTGCAGGAATCAGGCCTTTTCCCTTCATGCCAACTTTGTATGTGAATTTTTAACTTGTGAGAAAGCCTTATGTGGATGGAGATAAATTTTCTGATGCAGTTGTTGACAGCACTAACAGCTTGGGATATTCTGGGATAATGCTGCACCTTACACTTGCTGCTGTTTGAAGCCATTATTTTTCATGCAAGATGTGTTGGTCCTATGCAGGGATTTTCACAGGTGTCTTTGTATCCCATGGCAAAGATTTGAGGCCTGGGGCTACTTCTTCTATGTCATCGTCATAATTCCAACATAGATAAGCTATTTTGGGGGCCCCTTTTCTGTCAAGCCTTTGGAATTTACAGTCTGTCTCCCTTGCCCTCTTTGTCAGACACTAAGGCTCTCTTGCCTTAACTGAAGATGACTTGCCATATGGTAAAGTGGGTTTGCTCTCTATTAAATGTCTTTAATTGCAGTATGTTTACAAAGAGCTCTGTAAATACTTACATATCTGATGCAGCTAGAAATTAGTTTTATGCTGGGTTTTCCTGGGACGATTCCAAATGATGCTGTTCAGAGAAGTTAAATTGCATTTGCTGCCATTCAGTGCTTAATGACAGCATGCCCAGCATGGGGCTGGATGGCATTGTGCTTGCCATGCATCCATAAATAAGACCTCAAAAGGATTACTTCAAATGATATAGGTGAGTAAACTCCCAGTGAGGTCTGGTAGGAATGCCTACTCTGGTAGCACTAGTGAAATTACTTGTATGATTTAAAGCCAGAAACTCAGCCAATGTAATTAAACTATGTTGATTGCACTAGGATTTTGCATTGATTTTTTAAAGTTGTCCCAGTATGAGTTCTGCACATAAACAGAATCTGTCAGAGCTTTTTTTAAAGTCTGCTCACTGTCCTCCATGAAAAGTTTAATTTGAGGGAGAAATTATATTTTGCTCTTGGGAAGCCCGAAATCAAGCTTCAGACTTGCAGAAACAATGTTTCTGTAAAGACCTCAGTCACTGTAATACTGATTTTCATGTAGAACTGGTGTGTAAAAGCCTACTAGGTATCTTAAATATCTACAGATGAGTTACAGACATGAAGCGTGTGTGTGCCAAGTCAGCACAAAGCACCCCAGACAGGAATTGCAACACAAAGCAACCCGATCCAAGAAACTGTATTATGTGGAGTGCAAAGAATTCTCAGCTGGATGAATTCAGAGAATGGGACATATTTGTTGGAATACACATTGGGTAATTACAGTTGTCAAAATATTTATTAATCATGTCCGAATCCTATGAAAACCTTTTCTAAATGTTCTTGGAGGAAAACCAGAAAATCTCAAGTTATCCAGGGTAACTTAATCTCTGTAACAAGTAGAGAACATTCCACTTAAGTTCCTATTCAACAGACTAAGTTCCATTTTGGCAGCCAAGTTGTTCCATGTTGTTCAGCCCAGGTACAGGTATTTGGAATCATCTCTTTCCAAAGTATCATCTGCATCCAAGGAAAACTCAGCAACATCCTGAGAATCATACCTGCATCCCTCTTTGTCTTCACTGAACTGTTTTGAAATGCAGATGAGACCAAATTCAGACTCTTGGGCAATGTTGTCCTTGATTTTAGCTGGTCCTCCAGCTGTCCTAAACTTCTCTGTGAATATTCTTTAGAGACTGCAGACATGAGAAACCCCGTGGGCCTGTTTTGTGATTCCTGAGGCCTTCGGAGTATCTGCACCTGGCAGCACCAAGGGGGGAAGGGCTATCAACAGCTGGGTAAAAGTTCTGCTGGGAAAGGGTTCAGCCTGCAGCTCCAAGTGTTGGAGTATGATGGGTAAGTGTGTGAGGAATTTCCACTGCTTCTTTTGGAATCATTTTGTGTTGCTTCTTTTACGTAAGTAGAACTAAAGTGCGCTGGATCCTCTGCGGATCAGTTATAGGTCTTTATTTACAAATGGAATGTGCTTTCCCTATCTTCTTATTCTTGGACTTAGAATGTATCATAACAAAGTAGATAGTATTTAATGTCATTAAATCTTTAATTTTTGTGTCTCTGTAGCCTGGAGAGGTCAGAGCAATGATGAATGATGTCAAAAAGTAGATTTAGGATATCATAGGTACTGGGCATAAATGGCCTGGGTAAAGGAGCCAGGGGATGCAGGAGCACGCCTGGTGGGAGCACTGAGACATTAAATGTGACAGCATGGTGGCACCTCACTGAGGAAATTCAGGAGGAAGAAGTTTGGAATGAATTTTCAGAGCCAAATACTTTTCTGGTGTAAGTTACTTTAGCTGCCCTGGCAGGCTTGTGCAGTGGAGGATGTGTGTGCTTGCACATTTGAGGATGTGTGCTTGTATCACAAGAGAATTTCTTCTCCCAGGATATCGGACTCTGAAATATTAGAGCTCTAAAGCACCTTGATTCTCCAGCATCCTTTAAGTTTTAAATGTCTGTCTTTTGGGTATGGTCTTAATAGACTAGGGCTTTAGGACCAGTTTCTCTGAGAAGCAGTTCTGTTCAAGAAGGGCCCTTGACACCATTCTGGCTTAATGCTAGACACATCTGCTGCTACTTGGGCAAAATTGACACTGTCTAGAGAGCAAAGCAATCACCTGCTGTAGCATTACAGAGCATTTACACTTGAGCCATGTTACCAGGCAGTAAATCTTGACCTTTAGGAGTTCAGAGATTAGATTTCTTTGCTGCAAGCGCTCAAGATCTTGTTAGGCATTTGTTGCTATTCAAAGCAGATTTCAGGGGTTACCTATGGGTTTAAATCATAGCCTCAATCATATTTGTAAGGTTCTTTTAAAGCTGAGATAGCTTCAAATAAAAACTAGGATTACTTTTACATTTATTGTTAGTAGTTGTCAAGAAGCAAATGTGGGGGGAAGAAGGGGTTGTGGAGGTGAAGACATTGCTCCAAGTTTCAGTGTTTATTTCAATGTGAACAGAAATTTTACAGTGTTTGGAGAGAAGCACTGCTTCTTTTCAATGTGGATAGAGATGCACTTATTCCACTGGTATAATAAACTAAAAGTTGTATTCAAAATAGGACTGAAGGCAGACATAGTTTATAAGAAACTCTTTTGAAAATAGGTACCCCTCAGATAACCACTGACTTAAACAGACACAGTGTTAATCATTTCATACCGAGGAATGCCTGAAAGCTTGTGCTTTACACTGCATCCAAACCAAGCCCTGCAGAAGGGGAGTCAGGCAGATGCCAAAAGAGGCCAATGAGCCCCCACTACTCACAGGAATCCTTCGTTCCCGCTGCAGAAAAGCACTGATGATCAGGTTTGTGTAGGTGCACACAGCAGTTCACTGGGACTCTCATCTCCTTTGACAACAAGACAGAAGATCAAAACTCATATGACATTTTTTCTCCTTTCTTTCTCCCATTTCCCCAAACCATTCCAGTGGGTCTCAAATCCCTATTTCTGGTTTTTTATCCCGAGCTTATTTGTCCAAAATAAAAAGAGTTGCAGTCATGAAAGAAATACAGTTTTCATCCAAAGTTTTTAAAAAATAATGCATTTGTGAAATGTAAGTATAAACCCAGATATAAAATGTAAAGCTAATATCTGAAGAGCAATACAGTAAGAGCCTGTTGTAACTGACAGTACAAGCATGTTCTGCATGGCACTGGAGTTAAAATGTGGTCATTCTGGATTGAATTCAGGAAAGAATCAGCCAAAAGAATAAGGGATTTTTGCCCTTTGCTCAGGCCAATGTTCCAGAGCTGGATCATAGTCTAACCCTCTGGGCATTGTATTAGAGAAGGATTGGAGATCACTTGGAGAGTACAGACAGGGAAACTTTTATTGAGGAAAGGAAGCATGATTAAAGTGATTAACTACCATGAAACAGTTCATTACAGAGTCCTTTAAAGTCCAAGTCTCGCAGCCCCCAGGGTTTCACTTTCTTGCTTTTTTTAATCCTGTAAAGTAAAATAATGGTGATTTTTTTCCTGTAGAAAGGAAGGGAAAGCTTAACAAATGGGAGGAGCTCAGAAGGGGGCAGAACCTTTTGCCTTACTGCTCTTTGGAATCTATAATTGGTATTGTAAAACTTCCCAAGGAAACACAATTTTCCAGGCTTTCAGAGGCCAGAAACTCCAGATTTATTTGTCTAAGCCTCACAATTGCAAAGTGTAAGAATTTTATTGAACTGGCTGGACACCCTCCAGCTGAGCAGTTCCACTCCTCTGTGTAGGTGACAAACACCATCCTCAGAAGTCCCAGGTCTTGTTCCCTCTTCTAACTAGGCATTAAAAACAACAGATGGAACCATAACTGGTTAGCTAAAATTGTCTAGGTCTCTTTGGACACATTAGATATCTCACAAGGTATTAGTTTGGCCTTGCACAGCTGGTCTTGCAGTCATTGAAATCCTGACCAGTGGAAATAGAGTTTGGCCTTGGGAGATATGGAGGAAAGCTCTTGGTGAGTTCTGTGGGAGCATAAAGGCTTTTCTCTGATGATGCTGGCTCAGGTAGCTTAAGGCAATTGGGCTGTCCTCCAGTGTTTTTCATGCCAGGGAAGATCTGAACTCCCCCAGTCTGTCTTTTGTAAGAGATTCTCGACCCTTCACCCCGGTTCTACATCTATCTTTGTCATCTGCTGTGTGGTTCCACTGTTTTGAGAATCTAAGGATGGTACAGTCTACAGTATGTTTGCAATTAATCAGTTATGGCAATGCCACTTCCCTTTTTATGGATGGGAAATTGTGTTCTGTTTTCTGTGATTGGGTACTCTGAAGAACTGGGACAAAACACAACTAAATGTCTTTTGAGTGTCTCTGTTTAAATGGGAATTACACTGGCGTTCTGATACAGAGAGGAAAAGGAGAAAACCAAACAGCTCCAGGTTCTTCACATCTTCAGCTGCAGCCCAGCTTGCCTTGGCATGCTAAGGGAAGTAGAAGGATTGGAGTACATAAAGTGCTGTTGTATGTAAAAGCACCAAAGGGCTTTGGTGCAATGCTGTGTGAAATGGGGACATACTACCTTGTATTTCTAAACTGTAAAATGTTTGCTGCTTACTTGAAAGAGTATCCTTAAGATAGGATATGGTCTTATGATAAATAAAATACAGGGAAACATAATCTAGTCGTGCCTGACTATGCCAAGCCTCTGCAGAAGTTTGTGTTTTGACTCGTTTCCCTCCCGCTTCCTCCCCACAGAAACTCACTGCCGGTGCCAGCAAACGCATGGTGTGCAGTGGTTGCTATGGTAATTATTTCTTGTAATGAGTTAGTGTTATAAATGGCTAGGATTTAATGAAGAGTTCCCTCAGGAATGTCCTGATCAGTTTGGGTATGCATCCCTGTGAGACACGCCAGGGTGCTGGGCATTCATCCACTGCAGCAGAACCAGGGGAGCTGTGGTGGTTCATCACTCCCGAAATCTCCCATGCTCTTCGCAAGCTAATTCTGTAGGAAACACAAGTAAACAACGCAGAACTTAACTGATAACTGGGGCTGACAATCTGCACAGATCTGCTGCTCTGTACCGAGGGGGCACTCAGAGCAGCTCTGTGCACAGTGCTGATTTACTGAGGGGCAAGAAGATTTTCAGAGTTACAAAAGCTGAAAGAGTACTGCATTCTGTTTAAAATGGAAGGATTCCATCCTTGTGCGTACAAATATTTTTTACTGTTCTGAAGGGTCTGTGCGCTGTGCAAAAGCAAGTGATAGCTTAATGTGGCAATTTGCAAACCTCAAATCAGATGTAAAATGTGCATTTTTCAAAAACAATTGTTTTAGATCTTTATATCTTTATATCTTTAGATCGGGGACTCAACAGATTATGTTTTTAAAACAAGTGTCTTTCCCAATTTGAATCTTAATAAGTCTTAATTTCATTTTGAGACTGTGGAGAACTGGTTGACTGGGTTCAGCAATCAGTAATGTATTCCTTCCTGGAAATCCAGAGACTTAAATTAAGGCTGTCAAACAGTAATAAGGCTGCTACCAGATGTGTTAGGAACCAGTGTACAGGTGGTTGTAATGCTCCATCACACAGATAGAGGTTAAGGGACCAATCATTTTATGAGGCCACATGTAGGTCCTCCTGCAGATTTGAAAATTACTTAGTCTGTTTAGCAGAGGAGATTCAATGTGGTGTTTATTTTTTGAAAATATTGTATGGGAGAACTGGGATTAAAAAAAAAAAGGGGGTTTAAAATGTCAAATACAGATATAGTTTTACTTGTATTTTCCTTAGGGCAGTGTCTCTAAAGGTACTTTGTAAGCCAAGATCTGTCTGTACCAAAAGAAAAAAAACAAGCAGCTGCTCCTCTCTGAGGGCACACTAATTATTAGGGCTCTGACCTGGACTGAATCACAATCTCACTAACTGCTGGTGTTTGTGGTTGGGTTTTTCCTGATCAGGAGTTGAGACCAAACACACAAGTTGCAGGAGAATTGGTGTGTTATGAGCTGGCATGAGACATTAAACCCATTTGTGGTATGTTAATGTATTTGAAATGAAAGTATCTAGGTCATGTGTAACCTATTTTTGGTTATTCCAGAAGCCAAATTTAATACTTGGGCTGGCTAATTAGGAAATGAGTGGTTTTTTCTAGACTTAAAAAGCTTGTCAGAAGTGTTGTATTTTACAGTGAGATTGTTTAGAATTTGCTTTGAGCAGACACATCTTCATCCCAAGTATTTCAAAATGTGAGACTTTGTTAGACCCACTCAGATTCTCTGGCTGTGTCTCACTCAGATAATCTCTGCCGCTCCCCTTTTACCAGAGGACCAAGGGTTCTTTTGTCAAGGGCCTTGTTTGTCAGACTGCGCTAATGCATCTTTAATCATTCTTCTTCCTCTTTCTTATGCATTTGCTGCACAGTTCTAGGTGGAATTGCCTCTTCAGATTTTTTCTGCCTTACAGTGGCACATTCAGGCTCAAATTGTTGTGCTCAGTAGTGCCATTGTCACATTATAACAAGGAAGATGCTTCATCATGTGTTGTAAAATGAGCTGAAATCTTCTGTTAGGAGCTGAGGGATCATGTTGTAGAAAAACATTCATTTTTAAGCACCAAGTCATTACACTGGAAAAGGACACATTAAAGCTGTCAAAGTATTTTCACTCTGTAATGCCAGGGTACCACATTAACAAGTTGCAGGGCATGAGGTTTTCAGTATTCTCATTTACAAAGGTGTGCAACGCAGATGTTTTTTAAATGGGCAATTTTCCTCTGGATTAGGAGTTTGGCAGTGGCTAACAGAAAACTTTGGTTTCAAAATATTAGCAAATTAGATAATACTATTTGTCAAGTCTAATTAATGCAGTCAGTTCAAGCACGGCCTCTTTTACTGTTGCTGCTATGTAATTATGATCTTAGATTTGTCTCCATATTTAATATTTCCATAGAAGGCAGCAAAGTAATATAGACTGTCTCACTGTTAATCCAGTAGTTCTAGATTTTGCTTATATGCTGGCCTGGAAAAGAGGAAAAGGTTTAAATGAAAGATGGTGAGGGAAAGATCTATCCATGGACAGAAAGACCATGTTGAGGTGAGATACAGAGAAACTATGGACATTCTACTGGGAGATTGGATCCCAGAAAATCCTTCCAGCTGGCTAATGGAAATGGAAGGCAAGGAACAGGAAGGAAGGCACTGGAACTGGGAACATATGAGATCAGAAAAGAGAAAGCAGGTCTTCTGCCAAGAAAAGAAGGAATAGGACTTTGCTTTGTGCAGCTCAAGGTACTTGTTCAGAGGAGCAGAAAGTGGACCAGAATAAGGATAATAATTAAGGGACGAGGTTGAGGGTCCCTAGGAACACTCTAGGCACTAGTTGGTGGGAGAGAATTTCCTATGGAAAAGGGTCAGATACAGGTGGCAGTGGCCACAATTGACTCCAGTTTGACCAGCTAACAGACAAAGAACAGTTAGAAGATCAGAACCATTACAGTAGACAGCTAAGTTCAGTATTATGGGAAGAACAGCCAGAGGACCAAATGGCAGTGAATCTCTACTGTAGACAATAAACAGAAAAGAAGATAAATTCCTGTGATGTTGTCAGAATGTGTGCTGGAAGTATGGAGAGAGCAGAGTTCATTTTTTAGATCATGTCCTGAAGAGACACATGTGGTGATATAATATTAATTGCCTAAATATAGTATAAAAAAATCCCACCCTTGTACATTTATCTTCCAGGCAAAACTAGATGCTGTAGAGAATGTGGCACTGATGCTAATGATGAGGGATTGTGCTGCTGATTGGTGACTCTCAAAGGATGGGCTATTTGCTACTTTTCTCTTTCCAATATTGTGTCCCTCCTGTGTCAGATGTGTCAGAAGACATCAATCGGTCAGTCACGAATCCCACTCAGTGGCAAACTAGACCATAAATAATGCCCTCTGCTAAAGCACAGACCGTTCTCCAGCTGATGAGAACAAAACAATACAGAGGTATTAATTGCCTCTTTAAGAGTATAAAACCACTCTGCTGCTTGGAGCAGTGCAGCTCTTTAGGATCTTTAGCTGCTAATGACCACTGGAATCCGAGGGGCTACAATTGTCTTCCCAATTATTTAAGAACCTGAAGCAGTCTCTGAGTGGTGAGTACTGAAAAGAAAAATCAAAGCAATGTGCTATATTGTGCACTAAAATGACTGGTTTATATGGTACTGTATTTTTATGTAATTTAACATTTAGAAAACTAAAGACAACTAAATAAATAAAAGTAATCTGTTTTTTTCCTATTTCCAAAAGTAAAAAATATTATTATTTTGAAGGAATCCTTAAGGAGATTTCTCTCAGAAATGAGGAATATGCTGTTCCTTTATTCCTCTTTATGAGATATAAATTTTAAAAAGCTTGGCCTACTGTGGAGAAAAGCAGTGCTGAAGGACCTGTGCTGCTGTTTGTACAGACACATGAATGGAAATTCAAGCTGAGCAGAACCAGAATTGCTGGTGCCTTTCCTTGGCTGAGTGGTAGCTGTGTGCTGAGCCAGTCCCAACTGCTTGGTGAGTGGTGTCCCTGCCCATGCCCTGGGTATTCCTTCCCACTCCCTCTTGCCCACAGCAGTCACACTCTGGAAAAAGACTCTGTGACTTCAACTGACTGGCTTATTTATACCTGTGCCTTGCAAAAGGGCAGGTGCCCCTCCAGTGATACCAATTCCTCCAATGAACACAAAAAAACACATAATAATTCAAGTTGAGAGGAATCTTTGGAAGCAGGGCTGATTTCAGAGCTGGGTAGGGTTGCTCATGTCTGTGTTGAGCCCAGTTTTGAATATCTGTAGTGTTGGAGTCTCCACAGCCCTGAGCTGCTGTGAATTAGAAATTAGTAGCTGAGAGGAATTAACAGGCTCCACACCAAAACAAGCTGGATACTTCCACCCTGGCTGAAGGCTGAGAGGCATTTGCTTGATTTTTGTCTGGACAGATGGAGGTAAAATACTGAAGGCATAGTAGAGGAGAAGCAGTCTGAGCTCTCCAGCAGATCATGAAAACGACTTGGGTTGGGTTCAGCCCCAAGAAGGGCCTGAAGAGGATTTTTTGTCTGAAATAGTTTTGAAGTTACAAAGAAAGGGCACTGTCTTGGCATCTTTGTGCTTATAAAACTGAACTTCTCCCATTTTGTGCCTTTGCAGAGCTGCACCAAAATCCCTTATTCTAGACTGTGTTTGCTTTCTGTTCATCACGAGTGTTTGTGATTTGCAACCACCATTGATTTTGGAAAAAAAGTCAAATTAAAGCACATTTGTTAGCGGTCTAGTTGCTATTTATAGAGCTAAAGGGTGGTTTGGAAACACAATACCAGATGAACACACTCTTCTAGAAAGATACCGATCGCTGAGCTGCTGCTGTGTGTAAGAAGGTTGAACGAGTTACTGGAGATTTGGGTTTTACCCGTTGGCCAGGCTGTTTCACTGCAGTAATTTTAAGTAGCATGGGAGTTCATCTTCCTGTAAGAACAGAGATGGGGGAACAGCAACTCTCCTGCTTTGTAAAGCATCAGCCAGAATAAAAGTGGCTACTGCTGTACCTGAAGGAGTGTTGGTAATTGCCCCACATCCAATTGAGCAATTAGCTAAAATAATTACCAGCCTTGAGATGAATTGACACTTTTTTTTTGCCTGTGAAAGTATCAAGGATAACAGGTGTTGAGAGTGCCTTGAAGGGACAAAGATTAAAGATTATTTCATTATCTGGATTCCTTTAGGCAGAGAAATCTTGTGTTTTATCCTGTCATGCACAGAAAGGTCTAAGCAGCACTTTATTCTCCTCATGCTTTGGCAATTTTGAAGCTGAGCTTCTGACAGAGAGTGAATGCTTTTTAATCTGGGAGGATTGTCTGTCCTTGAGAATTCAGTAAATTATCTCTGTGTCTCTGCACAGTCTGCTTCCTACTTAGACACCCAAAGAAAACTGCAAGCAGGGATGCCAAAGAGGCACTAAGCAACAGTCTTCCTATGACTGAGATTTAGATTAATTAGGAAAGTATTTGAAGGGTTCCTTTACTTGGAAACTCACTGATGAGACTGTGTGTGCGTTTCCAACTCATGGTTTCCATTTCCTAGCAGTGACTTGCAGGAATAATGTCTCTCAAAACTGTCACGAGAATATAAAATGTTCTTGCAGTGTGCACCAGCATTACATCTGTGACTGATCTGTGCAGGTCAGTATTTGGATCCCAGGATGATGTGATGGAATATGGCAGAGAGATGGGATGGGTGGAACTGGTGGAAACTGGCTGTTGGAATCATTCATTTGCATAAACATTTTTCCATTAAAAATTTTACTTTGACCCTTGTTTTCTTCTCTAATTCCATTATAATTTGAAGGAGGTTTTTGCCTAGCTAGTACATGTTTGATTTATGATCTTTTTTTTATCTGCTCTCATTTGATTCTTCACCAAGTTGGCATTAGGTGTTAAGCATAACACTTAGGTGTCAGGCCTTTTTCTGATTCATTAACCTCTACTTTTGGTTTTCACTAATCTCTTTGTTCCTGCTTTTTGTTTGTTTGGTTTCTATTCTATGTTTCTCGGCTATAATCCCCCATTCCCCAAAGTTGAACCAAGTTAGAAAAAAGATGTCTTCAGTTGCAGCTGGCATCCAATTATTTGTAGTGGCCCTTGCTAACGTCCTGTGGTTCCAAGGCCCATAAGTAGTTCTTGGTGTTTTATGACTTTGTTTATGCAGCAAGGTCCATCCTGGTGGTGCTGAGTGTAATTTATCTGCCTTTCAGAAGAAGAGACTTAGTGCTGGTGCTAGAGCTGGGCAGCACCACAACACTGGCTCTTCTTTACCATGAACTGTGCTCTCTGAAGTTAGTCAGTTTTGGTTTAGGAGTTTTCCAAGAGAAACTATGGAAAGACTGCGTTTTCAACAGTGGAGTTATTCCAGCTGACTGCCATTGAGGATTTCTGGCTCAGAACTTCGTACAAATTTGTGCTGCACTTGCCTCAGTACATTGGTTCTGCACAGGGTCCATCTTCCTGCTCTGCTGCAGGCCAGCATTTCCAGTTTTGAGGGCTGTCTGTGCTTTTTCTCTGACAAGTCATGCAAAACCCTTGCATGGCTCAGTACACCTTTTTAAGTTACCAGAGAGCTGCTCTCTTCCAATGGACATTCACCTGCAACTCCCTTTGTCTTCAGGGGAGGTCATGAATGTGTCCTCCAGCAACAAATAAAGCAAGCTACACAGGCCCAGTTAGAGATAAAAAACTGCACTAAAGATTGCATTGAGATGTTTTCCAGTGAGACAAGGATTTCTGCTTTCTGCCAAGGTGCCAGCAGCAGCCAGCGAAGATGAGGGAGATGCTTGTGACCAGGTTAAATCTGAAGGAAGTGCAGGCTGGCTCCTCTTTTCCATTGAGAGCAGTTTCTTCACATCTAATTGTGCCTCTCTCTGTATTTCATGTAGTACTAGTGCAATAGTTTTGAACATGGGTTTACATTTTTTTTTTCTTTTTTTTCCCCCTCCCCTATGGTTACTTAGGAAAACTTCTGGATGATTAATTCCCCTCATAAATATTCATCTTTAATTTTATATTTTCAGTATGTAGTATACTTGCTGAGAAGAGCTACCTACAATAAATAAGTAAGGTTGAGGATAAATTGAGCATTCAGAACTCCTGGAATTTGCCAGGGACTGACTTAAGTGCAAGTGGATGGTTCGAAATTCTAGTACCCACAGGTCTTTGTAAGCTGAAGTTCTCAGTCTCTGTGTTCAATGAATCTGGCTGTAATGAAAACACTTTGATATTCAGGAAAAAAATTAAAGCTTCACAACACTTCAGCTGAAAAGATCAAAGTCGTCTTTGAATAAATGTGACTGCATTTTGCCTTTCAGGGACTGAACTGATCTGTCTTCCCTGAGATGATTCCCCTACTTCTCATGGGACCCTCCCTTCATGTTTATGGGCTGTGCTTCTAGAACATGATTTTTGTTTGCTCTGGTGCTGTAGTCTGATGGCTATTAAATGGCTTGCTGGAGAAAGGACAGGTTGTGCAACCTTTTTTTTGCAGATGCTATGAATAATTCCAGTGGCTTTCAGTTAGTTGCCTTTTCAATAGTTTGACAGTTTAAACTGCTGTTAATAGTCCTGGAATTAAGCTGTCTTGAGCCAGGTCAATATGACAGAAGAAACATAAACCTTTATAGCATACCTTTCCTGAATAACTAAAGAAACTCTACCATTGATTAGGGAAAACAAGGAAATACACAATCTTTCATACAAGTTTTTATAAGATCTCATGCTGCTTATTTTCAGAGGCTCCTGTGGGAAAATGGAGATACTTAATGTGCAGGTGGGATGAACCAGGACAATCCAGAGCATCTGTAACATAGCTTGCAGGTCAAATGGTTTAATGCTGCTGAAGAAGATAGAAATGCTTTCCAGAAGATAGAGAAGGCAGATGTTGAACCTGTCCCAGGCTTCCCAGGGGAGCTGGATACTTCAGGGCAATCAGCACAGTGCAGTTTTCATGTTTACATGCCCTGGGGCAAAGTGGAAATATTCTTCCACTCTATCTCTAGAAGATAGTTATGTTCAATTCAGAAAGTTCCCAACCCTCATAGTGACCCCTCCAAATCCTTTCCTTAAGTATTTATACTGTAAAAAAACAAACGAGGAGTGGGTTACAGAGGTCAGAGGGAGATGGTCAGTGGGAAGCAGAGTAATGCACCTATCTTAAAACCTTCTATTTGAGTTGAGCGAGAGATGTGTTTGATGAAGAGCTGCCCAAGACAATGCTGCAGGTTCCAGCACAGACCCCACTGCTATGCCAGCCCAGTGTTCCCAGCAGGCAGGATGTTTCCAGGAAGGCTCCCTTGCTGCTCTCTGCTTTGGACTGCATTTCCAAGCAAACACCTGCTTGGAAACCCATTTCAAAAGCACACAATGCAGATATCTTTTAGGAAGGAAATTGAGCATGCAAAGAATTAAGGTAGTGCATTGATGAGACTAAAGCTATTTTGAATAAGAACAAACACCCTTAGGCTTTTGGGATTTTAGTACAGAATTTTGAAAAAACATCAAAGGGGGAAAAGTAAATACTGGTTTTGCAGCTATTGACACTTGAAATTTTATTTAACAACAGCAATATCAATTGCATGTTTCACACAGTGTGATTTCCTTAGCAGGATGAGCAAGATTTGCTTTTGAATGTAGAACCAGAATTTTTGCTTTGAATTGCAGGTTGGTCTTGTTTTAGCAGTAAATAACAGAGTGTTTGCCTCTTGGGTACCTGATCTTAAACCTTCAGTTACACAACAGATGTATGACCTGGGAGCTCAAGCGATTGCGATCAATAGCTAGTAAACTGATTTAGACTTTAAATGCCAAATGCCTTTGTGAAGTGTTTGTACTTCATTGCATGTTTGTCTAAGTGCAATGTGGCAAATGAAATTTTAGCCACCTGTGATTCATGTGTTCATTCCTTTTAAAAATGCACAGGGTTTTTTAACAGTAAATATTATCAGCTACTTTTCATCCTGATCACTAACAAAACATTTCATATCTGCTAACAGAGTTTGACAAGTTTACTCATTTTGCCTCCCTTTTTTATCACTCCAGTCATTTTCCATTTGTAAGTCACTATTCCTCCAGTATCTGGAAACCAGCACCCTGAAAAACTGTGACACTGGTGGACAATTCCATTCATGTCAGATGCTGTTACTGCTTTAACTGTGGTCTCTGATGTGGTTTGGAGAAGCAAATCACCCAAGATTTTCAAAGCTCTCTGGTATAGTTTAAGCAACCAGTGACACCCGAGAAGTTGTTCTGTGTACTTGCTGTTGGTTGTTTTTGTCCCTTGTGTTTGTCAAGATTCAGCCAGGTCCTCACTGCTCCTTGAGCTCTGTTCATAAATCTGCCTCTCTTTAGTTCACCCTGCTCCCCAGCCCTCTGGGTGCCTGTATGAGCCCGTATCACCTGTGGGGCCAGGCTCTGGCCCTGCCCAGACTCTGGCCACTGGGGTGTTGGGAGCATGTGGGAGATGAGGGAGGTACTTCTGAATTTATAAGGTCACTTTTTATATGGAATTAATTGTAGGATTATTGTCCATTTAACTCTTGGTTCAGACTTAAAGGATGCCAGCTTTTTAGTCAGGTTCAGGACCTTGGGAGGCCCATCACAGTAATTATCCTGCAGGAATCCCCAGACCTGGTCAGTGCTTGCTGGGTCTGGTTTTTATACACCATGTAAGCATTATAATACAGTACTGGTATTTTATAATGAAGTATCCCTTTAATTACTGAAATGGCCTATGGAAAAGCTAAACATAGTTGGAATAAATACTTTTAAATAAAATCAAATCTAGGGAATAGTTAAGTTATGCAAAGCTCGGACGTTTTAAAGAGAGGTATGAGTCGTTTGATGAATAGGAAATGTGTTAGGAAATTCTGATTAATTATTAATCTATTGAAAAAGGAGCTAGAAAAATTAATATTTTATATCACAGATATATTTATATAAAATAATTCTGTAGTTGGTTAGCTGGTTAGAGTACAGCTTCAAACAATCTATAGAAACAAGTGAATCCTCCTTTATCTCAAATATAATTAGCCATTTAAATGTCTTGGGTCAATTTATTAACACTTTATTCATCGGGGTGTAACTTTTATTAGGCTTTATTGCTATCAGAAATTATATCCTACACAAATACAATAGAGATTTAAATGTTCTGTAGAATGAGCCAATGCTTCCTGACTTTATTGCACAGTATTGTAATGAACCTTGACCAGCTGTAGATTTGATAAGTGTAAAATATTGCTGCTTGCTGCTAATTTTGTTCCTTTTTAATGACTGATAATCCATGTCGATTTAGTGTGATAGTCACAATCCAATACTGTTTTCCTGCTATAAATGTGATTGTAACAGGAGCTATTAAGTGTGTCTACGTAATAAAATTAGTCAGGGAAGCTCTGTATATTGTTTCCAGGTCTTTGGATTTTCATTATAGTAGTGGAACTTGTTAGACTGTAAAGCTTGATGGTTGCCAGCTCAGACAAGCTCTTTTCTACTTCTGTGCCAAGCAAAGGGGTAATGATGCTGCACTAAGAAGTCTGTTCTCACTGTTGTGGAAAATTCATCATATAAACATAGGGGATCATTTTAGGGAGAGCAGGAAAGGTGTCATGGGGGAAGAAAGAGAAGAAACTCATCTGGGCAACTACTACCACACAAGAGTTACTTAAAGAGACCAACCTGGCAGCTGAATATCTCTGTTGGGAAAGATAGTTGTGATATCTCTTAGCAATTAGGTAACACTGATGAATCAAATGTTCCTGTTTGTCAGGATGCCAAACTGTATGGAAGGATCTTAGTGAGGAAGCCTCTGCAGAAGATTCTTTTCCTTGATGGCTCTGTCCAGCAGCAAACACCACTTTTAGAAAATGAACTGTTGCATCCAAGTCATTCTGAGAAACACACACTCCCTCGTACACTTGCTTTTGGTCTCATTTGATCTTGTCTAACCTGAACACTTAGTTCTGTTTCAGTTCTTGGGCCTCTGCATTTGAAGTGGAGATATTTTTACAAGAGTAGTTGAAATCCCAACTGTGAGAATAATCAAAAAGCAGTTTCTATTGCTTAATGTTTATTTTTTTTAAAGTGAGTAGTTATATAATCATCAATATCTTGGCAGGGTAGTAACTAAAAGCTGTGGTAAAGCAGATATCTATCACCTGAATTTCTCTTATTTCTTAAGTAGGTAATGGGGAATTCTGCCACTGATGTCAGTCTAAGCATGGTTTTGCCCACAGTAGTTTTGTCTGGAGAAGCCAGACTCTGGCCCTCGTGGTGTGAGAGCTTTGCTGTGCTCTCTCTCTGCTCACATGGACTGAGCTGTGCTGACTGCTGGGATAGAGCAAGAACTACTTGCACACATCCACTGATGATGTTGGCTCAATAAAGGCTTCTGTCAGTAGCTTATAAGGGGCAGTTTAACTTTTCACTGACTAAATAACAGTTCATCCTTTTCAATACAAGGCAGGAATAAACCTAAAGATTCATAACCTTCTACATTATTTATTTGCAGCATTTCCTCCAACACTTGGAAGAGCTCCCCAAGAAAAAAATGCAGAAAGCAGACAAGTACATGCAGAGAGAACTGTATTAGCCTGAGGTTTACTGGAGCATGTTTGCATTTTGGTGGCTGTGTGGTAGGAGCTGTGAGGCCCTTCTGACCTTTGAATTTATCCTTACAGGGATGTTTAAATGCCATTGCTCAGTCTGTGCATTATCCAGACCTGCTGTACTGGGGACCATTCAAAAGCCTGTTCCATATGCCTGCAGTTTCTATGAAGGCTCTCAATGCAGAGTTGTAGCACAATAAAACAGTGCTGTAAAATACATCTAGCACAAGCCTCTCTGCAGAGGTCTCCAGGCTGCCTTTATGGCTGACATACACACATTTGTAGAGGAATTCTGCAACTCTTTCTAGGATTCAAAGGGATTTCTGCTTTGCTGGCCCAATCTGCTCTGCAGCAGTACTTGCATCAGGCTCTGTGCAGCGGTTTTGGGGGATGCTGGCTGGTCAGGGCTGCTTCCTGCCACAGGACAAAATGCTGAGGCTGGTCAGCAGGTAACAGCAGCTGATATCCTGCCAACATCATTCAGAGGTTATGGGGGTAGTCAGTGCACCTGCAAATTAGTGCATCCATCCACAATCAGTGCCATTTCATCAGTATTCCTAGGGGAATCAGTCTTCTCTGGGGGAGAAGTCCAGTAACTGCCTCCTTTATGTCTCTAGAGCAGAACGAATTTTGGGCAGGCAGAAGACATTTCCTGTGCTCAAACATAAAGAAAAGGGAACTTACTTCATTAATTTGCAATTCAAGTTATTGGAAAAAGTTTGTAGTGTCCCATTCATTTTTTGCCAGATGAAGATGTGCCATGTAGATGGAACTGTGGGCTTTTGCTCCAGCTCAGCAAGTACACTAATACAAAGGGTATTCCTTGCAAATAAACACTGGACAGATACAAAGAAACACGGAGCAAAACCTGAGCCATGCAATGAGCTTCAGAAAGATCAGATCCACAGAGGTGCTGACTGAAGTTTAAGAGACAACTTAACAGATGTACAAAGCTGCAGATCAGAGGGGATATAAAACAGTTAAACTTGCTTAAAGGCACAATGTGTCACAGTCTAACGATTCCATGCATCCTCAGCCCGACAGAAGAGGGAACATACGCTCAGCTCGGTGCTCTGGCTGTAGGCATGCCAAGAAGATTATAAAAATGCCATGCTGTGATATGTTGCCCTCCTGCCTGAAAGGCTACCATTAAGCTGCTTATTTACTGCACCTATTCCGGCAGCAGTGCGGTTCAGAGTGCTACCTGTCTTCTTGTTGGATAAATTAGTTGTGGATATCACAGGATTGTTGCTGCCTATTGTTCAGCCTGGTGAAGGTGGGAAGAGATGAAAGGCACAGATCTGACCTTGTAATGTTTTGTGTAAAATATGAGATGCTTTTTCTTCATAGTGAGTGTCATAGTTGATCTTGGTAGAACTGACTGTGTTAGCAAGTTTGGAGTTAAATTTAAAAGGCTAACATACTAATGAAGGCAATATTTTTCTCTCAATCATATATATATAAAATTTAAATATATATATGGGGGGAGATACGGAGGCGTGGAGGAAAGTGCATGTCATTAGAGCTTTGTACTCTCTGTAAATCAGCACTGTTTCAAATGAAATCATCAAGAGAACACACAGGAAAACTGAGACACCCCCTCAACGCAAAATATTTTGTTGTTGTTGTTGGTTGGGGTTTTTTTTTATATATATATAAATTGTTGAGCCCTCATATTTATATGATATATGGAGCTGTGAACTTTAAATTAGTGATAATAGAAATTGACAAGTACAGCATTAAAAACTAAACCATGCAGCCCTACAGGCTTAATTATGAAGTGAGCAGGAAGATAGACACAGAAAATCCTGTTTCAAAATTTTACCTCACATAATATAAATAAAAGATTATGTCTTCCACTGGTAGCCTAAGATCAAAAAGATAATATAAAATGACTAGCCTGTATTTATTTTGCCTTTATTATGTGTATAGATAAACTATACATTTCTCATTTCCTTGTGTCTTTTAGCTATACAGTTAGAGACACTTAGATATAGATTTAATTATGGAAAAAGAGCTATAAATTAATATATGTAATTATTTTTAATTTTTCATCCAGTCATTAGAAAGATGCTTTTTCATTGTCAAAAATAGAACATTTTTGAAGAGTGTTCTAACTGATAGTATGGCAAGTTGAATATAAATTAGGCAAATAAAAATATTGATTGGAATTTATTTTAGGAAATGTGAATCTGAAGATGAGGATGTTTTAGATAATCACTAACAGAGACAAGTTATGACAATATTTATTGTATAGATGTATGTATGTCATAATGTAAACAGATATCTTCACCACTTAGCTGTCATGTGTGCTGAACTGATAATTTTAATTGCTGTTCTAAAAAAAGCCCACTTGTTAAGTTTGAATAAGGCACTGGAGAAGGTTTTCTTCCTCCTGATGAGCTGTTTCTAACTCAAAACATTTAACATTATTTTGGCATAGCAGGTTAGTGGCAAACCACCCCCCCCACCCCCACCAAAAAAAAAAAAGAAGAAGAAAGGAAAAAAAGTTCAAAAAAGAGGGGCAAACATCTCNAGCAGGTTAGTGGCAAACCACCCCCCCACCCCCACCAAAAAAAAAAAAAGGAGGAGGAAAGAATCTCAAAGAAGCAGGTGCAATGTTCTCCGTCCTTCCTTGAGCTACTTATTTGATCATTTCTGGCTGCCAGTATAAAAACTGCCTGAATAGCAGTTGATGTGCAGCTGGCAAGGCTGTGTAACATTCAGTGTGGATGGACTGTGACACAAAATCAGGCTCAAAGGAAGAGTGAAGAAATACTAACACCATGTTCTAAGGGTTTGCTTAAAGGGCACATCAGTATTTTTGTTGTCCTGGAGTGCACAGGCCCTTGGTGATGGGACTGTCAGGAGTGCCAGGCCCTAAGAGCCAGGCTTGCTCTAAGTAAGTAACTCCCTGTTTCCATCTTTGTTTGCCCTGGATTTAGAACCATTTCGAACCAAAGCCTTAGTTTGTATGTGTGAAAGTAACACACTTTGTTAACAGATGGTGGCTGAAGCTGAGCTTTTCTGATATTGCCTTACAGCACTGAGTCCTCTTGGAGTGGTATTTTAACTGGCAATTATTGTATTTGATTATGATCAATCAGGATGAAAATTGACTTGACTCCTAAAAGTCTAAATCTCTTTTTATCATTATTAACCCGGCATTTTCTTCCTTGTGTCTCTGCCTCATTGAGCCTCTTCCACACACATTTGCTGAATAAAGATGACCCTTTGCAGAAATTAAATGTCATATTGTGATTAGTCCTAGATTAAATTTAATATAGAAAATATGGGATAAAAAACCCAAACTGTTTTAAGTTGTCGTTTTTCAGTATGTTTGGAGTTCATAATAATTCAAAAACTTTTATAAAGAAAGGAGACATTTGTGGTTATGCTAACTCTTATGGAAGGACCTAAATCACTGCAGTTGCAATTAATGATAATCAGTGGCAAATCTGTCTTAAATGTCTAATTAATCCTAAGCATGTAAGTAGTGTGACTGTTGTAAATGGAACTGCTCAAACACTCATGTACTGACATGCACAAAATTAGTCAGGCACTTGGCTCCTCCAGTAGGTCCGGATGGGAATGCAAAACTCTTGTGCTAAATCACCGTGGGCTCAAGAGAATGGTGCAGTTTAATTATCTCCAGCCAGGGTTAAAGAGGGATGGAAGTATCCTTTTGTGCCAGAGAAAATCACCCACATGTCATTTGTAAGGGCAGCAAGGACCAGCTCCAGGGAGCCAGCAAAGGAGAGGTTTTGCTGCGTGGCTGTTGCTTGTGAAGGGAAACTGCTTTAGGATATTAATGCAAGCCCAGTAATCAGCCTGGCATGAGCTTGAGATGGTTCATTCAAATTTAGAGATTTCATTCTGTTTGAAAGTGTTGAAGGGAAAATTATCTAGGTCATATAAATGAGAGTAGGGATCATTTAGGGAGACTTCAAGTACTGCAGTACTAATAGGCAATATTGAAGCAGAGTTTTCATTTTTCATGTGTACCAATCACCTGAAGTATTAACTAGCTCCACATTCCTAAAACAAAAGGATGTTGGAAGGGGGAGAGGTGGGAAAAATCCTAGAGCTGTATTAACTAGAAAATTTAGAACTGTGAAAAATTCATGCTAATTGGTGAACAGAATGATGAAGTATGGCTGTGAGTTTTGCAGCACCAAGTTGCTTTATCCTACACCTGCTAAAACTGCAAGGTCCCAGACAGAGGCCAACACTCTTCAGTCACTGTAACTGACAAAAAGGCTTCCAGGAAGAAGAATGTAATCATTAAGATCTTGAGGAGTGGAAGTAGGGTGGAACGTTCCTCAGAACTATAAATGATTAAGAAAATTGGAATTTGGTGTGGATTTGGTATGTGATAACCCTACAGAAATTTGTCCCCAGTTCTAACAGCACTTACATGGCTAAGTAAAACATAAATTTATCACTTGGTCACTGTGTTGGACACTTAAGCCTTGCAAATATTTTTGTGTTATGGACTGTAATAGTCTTTATTTTCTATATAAATCTATTCCATATAATTTGTAATGTAAAAATTTAAGTGCATGGCAGTCTTCAGTTAAATCAGTGGATACTGCTTCAAAAAGCATCTAAATCTGGTTGAACAGTCAGTAGTTCTGGCAAAGGACTGAACCACTGTGATGTGATGTACACTTGCAAAATAAACAGAAATTGCTGTGATACTGAGCTGAAGGTTATTTACAAATTCACTTTTCATTGAAGGGAAGCTCCATGAGGTTTTGCTGTACAGAACACCCTTCTCCAAAACATAGTGATCCAGTGATTTAATGTATATACAGCATTTTTTACATAATTTCTTTCATATGTGTATTTTCAGATGATGAGTTTGTATAACCTTCACAAAAGACATTCAGGATATTTAGATTTTATAGAATCCTGAAGTTAATTACAGATATTTTGGATAGTTTTGTTTTGTCCTGCTTTGTGTTAACCATGATTTGGTATTTAGTCTTGGGCCTTAAGGGTTTTTTGATTGTTTGGAACTTTGAGAAAGGAAATATTTTTGTTCAGAAATTTTGCAAAGCTTTCCAGATTTTAGGGTTGCTGTCACAACATCCAGCAGATGACAGACAGTTCCTAGGAGTGCTCGGGTAACCAGTATCTTGTGCATAACCAACACCTTGTGCACTTCAGTCCAAATCCAGAAAGGTGTGTACAGAAATAAGGAAAACACCAGGCTTTCACAGTCCTTCTGGCACCCGCACAATGACCCAAACCAATTCCATTTTTAAGTGGCTTTTTTATCCAGTCAGTGCAAGTCTGGTGTTCTGAGGTGGCCTGGGAGCTTTGCCTTTCTGACAGGACAGCTCTGGGCTGGCTGTTCTGAGCTGCAGCACAAGGTTACTGTGCCCAGAAAGAAAAATGGAGACGTGAGCTCAGCTTGGCTCCAGCCTGGTGATGCTTTGTCAATATTGGATTGGCAATCCTGTTATTATAAGAAACAAGGACATCATGTAGCTGTTAGGAGCTAGAAAATAGATTGTTTACTATGTTCCATGCCATCAATCAGTTTTGTGAGAAAACTTGAGCTCTGGCTGACTGGCATAATTTCTTTTAAAAGTCCCAAGTGTCTCTGTTGCTTAATATTTATTGAGATTCAATTAACAGCAAATTAAAACTATTCAATTTTTTATGGAAAAGAATTTAGAATGTTAAAACAGTTTTGTGAATCAAATTATTTTAATTCTAATCACAGTAATTAAATGGACATGATGTTTTAAAAATGACTGCATAGTTGGAGCAGGAATGCCATACCAATCCATGTGTGTAGATTTGCTCATTTACTTCAAACTGGAGATTAGCAATATAATTAGAGATTACTTCTTTAGTAAGGTATTTGTCAGTAAAATCATGCAAAAGGACACATTTAAGTGATACAGGTTAGCTTCCTGGAAATATTCCTCTTTGATATGCAGCGTATCTGCAGACAAAATGTATTTTGTGTTTTATGTCACCCACTATTAGACAAAATCTTCTACATTCTTAACTATGCAAATTCGAAGCTTGGAAAGCTGTTGCCTTCCGAGTCTTCTGTATATAATGATATACATAAGCATATATATAAGAGGGATATAAGCAGTCTCACTCTCCAACAAGAGTCCCTTCTGGTCAGCTGCATAGCATAAACTGAAGCTGAAATATTTCAATTTCATCCTAGGAAGAAAATTCCTTAGGACCTACAAAATGCCATTTAAAAGCTCGCTGTGTTGAATGACCTTAGTAGTTAAGTGACATCCTCCATTTCAACAACAGAATAATTGCATCATGTATCAAATGTTTGCATTGAAAACCAGAGTAGTTTGAGATGAGACCAAGGATCAGCTTGACACATGTCCCAGTAAGAAGGAAAAATGAGATGAACAGTAGAGAGAAACAAGTATGAAGCTGGTCCTTCCTTCCTGCCAACCTCATGCAATCACTCATGTTACTGTTTTGACGATTTAGAGGTTTGATACTGGCCATGGTCTAATCCAAGCTCTAGTGAAGTTTATCAAATGCCTAACCTGGAAAATGAAATTTAAAAAGGGGGGAAAAATGCTGAAAACTGGTCAGATTTAGAAGGAAATATGGAATGGATCATTAAATGAAAACAAGACTAGGAGCTGAATACTTTGCCCCCAATGAAGTCAGGGTATTTTACCCCTAGGTTGCTCAGTTCTCTGCACCTTCCAAACAGATACAAGCACAGGTACCCGAGGCAGTCTCCAGTATTAAGGACGACCTTCTCTTTCTGAGGTAAGTACATTGTGTCACTTCATGGTGCCATTTGATATCCTGTGCGTGGCACTGGTGACATTGCATACACCTGCCAGTGCCAGGCAAGTTAGTGTATCAGAAGGAAGCAAACCTTTCCAAGTTAGAGCTGTAGAGTGCAGTCTTCCTCTTAATTCTTACGTGGCAAGTCATGACCTCTTCTTCAAAGTCTACCCAGCCTAATCCCTTCCTGGGATCTGACAGCAGGCAGGTATTTTTTTAGATGGGTGCATAGACACAATTGCCTGCTGTTAGTTCAGTGCCTGTTCAGAAGTGTTCTTCAAACTACTTGACCTGGAAGAGGATATGAAAACTACCTTCTCAGGGGAGAGTCAAATGTTCCCATGCTCTAAAGCTGTCCACACTTCTCTAAACACATCCCTAATTGGTATTCAACCTTAAAAAATGTCTTTCATTAAAAATATAATTTGACAAAGTAATTGACTTGCATTTGATTAAGTCAGAATCTATTGGGTTAACATGATTAATAGATAAAATTATAACCAAAGAGAGCAGTACCAAAGGTGAATTAAGTCATGGGTCATAATAAAATACGAAATTTAAGAAAGATTGATTTGGCAGGAATAGTCATTTCACAGTAGGTACCATGCTGTTCCCTTACAGACAGTGATGTAATTCAGACAGATTTTGGTAGTCAGAATCAGGGCTGCTTCAAAGGCCTTTGAAGTTGGTGAGAGTTATGCCAGAGATCTGTTTACAGTACTTAACACCCACAGTGTAAATATTCACTGCCCCCATATTGATAGCAAAAGGTGGGGTTACTATTAAAAGAATTAGTTCTGAACTGCAGAGGGGAGAAAACAGCTCAATGATCTTAGAATCAAAAAATCACTTGGCCAAAGAACTGCTGTCTTGTAAGACTTCCTGTTCCACAGCACTGGAATAGAGTGTAGCATTTCATTGTACATATCTATTTGGAAGATAATTTAAAATGTGTTATGAATTTTGACACACCAATACATAGGACACTGCATTGATTGAAAAAAACTGATCAGAATAAAAATTCTAGTATTAAAACTATAGTTTTTCTTTTAAGTGAAAAAATAACAACATAACAGACAGCAACCACACCCTAAGATAACTGTAAAGCTGCAGGTAGACCATTAAAGCTGCATGGTCGCCACCTGGATGAACTGTCAGCATAATGAATTAATTTTTGTCTAGCAACTCGAGTACTCCTTTCCTGAAGCTGAATGTTTTCCTTCCATGCCCACCATGGCATGTGATTTTAATGATCCCCTTTTAGCAGTGCCCAGCTAACAGAATGGTCTGTGTGTGGTGCACTAAGGTAATCATGGCTTGAAATGCTTGAAATGCCACTGGATGGGGTGGGCAGCTAGCTGCACTCTGATATTGGAACTATCTAAAGATAATGCTTTCTGTCAACCTCTGTTTTATTTCAAAAGGATAGATCCAGTGGAAATAACTAAACCTACAGTTACCTGACCTTCCTAGACTGACAGCTTGTCAACAAGTAGATTAGATTAGTTAGTAATTAGATCAGCACTCGATCTGCTACTGAACTTAGTGTGTGCATGGGATCTGCTAAGTTCTTTGAAACAAAAAAATGATGACTGAACTAAAGATACTGGTAAAACAAGCAGGAAATTCCCACTATGGGATGACAGACTACTGACTGTTTCAAATTTAATTTGCAGTAGTCATGTTCATAGAGGCATCTGTAAGATAAGGAGAAATAGGTGAATTACAGACTTTATTATAAGCATCTGAGTTCAGGAAGCTATAAAATCTTTAAGGTATGTTCAGCATTCCCTCAAGATTCACTAAAACAGAATCTAAGTCCAGTAAATATATTGAGCATCTCAACAAGTTCAAAGTACCCAGGGAATTATGGGATCTAGTTGCCTATGGAACCCATCCAGGGAGTGACTTTGTGTTTAAAATCATGATTGTTTTAGTCTAGTCGGGTGAGGGATGATCATGCCAAAGCAATGTAGAAAAGCTGTAATTGCAAGTAGCTTTCCACTGGTTGGCTCAGAGTATCCCAAATACAGAGACAAATGAGAATGTTTGTTGCCTAAAGGAGAATTTCTTGTAGTCTAAGTTCACATGCTCTAATAAAAGGGAGTGCAAAAAGACTCCCAGATATTTTCCTGACTGTTCCAGCAGGTGCCAAATGATTTAGTAGTGCAACATAGCTGTATCTAACATCCTCTAAATCATCCCACAAGGTTAAAAAGTGGTATTGTACCAGTGCCACCACCCACCAGAAAACCTGCAGTAGGTTGGAAGTGCCCATTATACCTCTGCAGAGACTCTCTGCTCAGATGGCACAGGTCCCACTGCAATTGTGCCTTTTTTTGCCTTTCTTTCTTTTTCTTTTAACTTAAAATCAACACAAGTGCAGTTCTGAGAAGAAATGGGCTTGCTTATTTTTCTTAACTGAGGATTATGTAATTGCAGCCATTTAGTGGCTACTGCCTCTGATAGACTGGATTTCTAAAATCAGGAAATTGGAATTACAGAAATAGCACAAACAATGCTCCACTTCTCCACAGCAGCCTCTGCTGCCACAAGAGCCTACTTCCAGCATACTGAAATTTAGACTTTAAAAGAGCCACCAAAAGCAGAATAGTTACTATTGTTTGGTCATTCTTTGTTCAGCATTAGACAGCATGGCTCAGCCATATGTCTATTTGCCTATTAAAAGACTAATAAAAAAAAAAAAAATCTCATTTCACTTCCAAGTCTACTTGAAGTCTCTTGAACAGTTGGCACATGATATCGGTGTTTTAGTGCCAAAGGTAATAAATTTTGTGGTCCTTATGACATGTTTGGGAATAGCTTTAGCTTTGGAAATGGAAGGGCTAAGCTGGACTCTTGTCTCTCTACTAGGATGGTCAGTTAACAAAAATTACGAAACCAGTAGAATTTAGCAGATGTATTTTTCAGTCATTTCACTAGTGTTTTCTGGATACGCTAAATTTCAGAATGTATTACCTCTGACCTCACTTATTAAGCATAGTACTTGCCAAGGTAAATTCTAAATTAAAATAAAAATTAAGTTAAAAAATCAAAATTAAAAGCTACACTTTTTTACAGTGCAAAATGGAAGAAAACAAAAGGAAAAGGAAGACCATGCTGTTTTCAATGCCATTAAACTAGGCAGGACACTTTACATAACTTTAAACTGTTGTTTTGAAACCCCTTGATTTGTTTACTGCACAAACAGTATTTTGTTATGGGTGAACTTAGCAATGACCGACCAGGGATCCCTGTATATTGATTTTTTTGTTTTATTTAAGAATAAATTTAGATAGATGGATGAATTTGGAACACTGTTGCTTCATCTTTATCCCTAATTGAGATACTACCATGGATTGTAAGGCTCTGGAGTATAATGATTTGTCAGCACAGGACACAGAGTGGACCAATTTAATAGTTGCTAGAGGGGTTAGGATTCCTACTGCCTTTGATGAAATCTTTTTTAGGTCAGTAACATTTAGAGATATAGGAAAAAAAAATGAAGTAATTGGAGAGAAACCAGATGGTTTGTGGCTAATTTGGAAAAGTACAGATTATTGTTGTGCAGCATCTTATTCATTAAATGAAAAGGCCGTAAGATTTTATAAGGGATAGATTAATATTGATATCATGTTATGATTCACACTGTTTAGTGTGCAAACATCAGCCGTCCCTTATTTTTTTCTGCCCATGCTCAGTGGTATCACTGAAGCCACTGTATGAGGAATTGCCATGGTGAGTCAGTAGATGACAGCCTTCCATGTACATTTTTCATTTATGTTTTCCTACTACGGGAAAAACATTTGCATGCTGTAAAACACAAATTCAAGTATTACAGAAGCAGCCAAATGTATGCTTATCATGGTAATACCATGGGTGAGAGAAGTGTCACAAGCATAAAGTGATCTCTGCATTCCCTGCCGTTTTTTCAGAGAATCTTGCTTTGGCATTTGCACAGCCTCCTCTTCATTACAATTACATCATTAAATATCTGTTAATGTTAAAGTTTCTTTACTGTTCCATTCTGAAATAATACAGACACATCAGCTAGGAGTAGAGATGTGTTTATTTTAGAATGATAAAGGTAAAATGTTTGCCCATCTCTAACCAGGTATTATTTTACTGAGATTTATTCCAATAATGCCCAGAGACTCTGAATGAAATTGGTGAGCAGTTCATAGGTACTGCAAGGGGCAATTTTTGCCTCACACAGTTTGTAGCAAAAATAAGCAAGACAGACAAAAGATGAGAGTGCACACACAGCCTGGCAAGCGACTCTTTTAGAGAGGCTTTATAAGAGAGAGGTGGAATGCATAGGAACAGTGTCTGCTGACTGAGCTGAGAGATGCTGATCATACACACAAAGGGCCACATGTCCCAGCAGATATGCAAGTGAAGTATTTTAATTGAGGAGCGTGTCATAAAATAGCTAATATAGATTTGTGTATTGATATATATCTGTGTCTAATTTTGTCGTATTTCCAGATGTCATTACAGATTGTTTGCAGTATACTGCAACTGGTATAGGGACTTTTGGGCTCTCGTTAGCTTATTTAGTGTTCTTAAGGCCTTAACCTTCTGTTGTGGGATGAAGAGATTTAAACTTCACAGCCTCTTGCTGTCACTTGCTGGCATAATTGAGAATATTGTCTGAGATTTTTGGAGAATCCTTTCCATTTGGCAGAGATGTTTGGACACGCTTGTTAGGAACTGAACACTACAAAATAGATGGTCAGCTCTGGAGGGGATTCTTCAACGAGGGAATAGCTGTAAGAAAACAGTGCCAAACAAGCAGCATTTTGCTGAGAGGTTTTCAGAATAACATTCTTGACTTAGAGCCCATTATCTAACAGATGTGTATTGATTTAATAAGCCTCCCTACTGTTTCACTGTAAGCACTTAGTTCTCTCATCTTCAGTGGAGAACGTGAAACAGGAATCTATTAATAAAAAGTCTCTTATTCCAGCAAAACATGTTGATGCCCATATTTGTCAAGGACAATAAAGTATTTCAAAGCTAATTAAAACTTTATTTTTTTTTATTAGGATGCTGTGGGCAAGTCCCTCAGCTGAATATGGTGCCTGATATATATACACTGATGTCCTTTTGCTTGACCAAAGAATAACATTGCAAATTCTTTAATCTACCCTATTTTTTACCCTGGAATACCTCAAAATGATCTTACAAAATAATATGATTTTCTGTATCTACAGAAGAAAGGACTTGACAACTTGCCACTGTCAAGATATTGATTCATTCTAATTTCTTTTTCTAGATGCATTTTTAATCTTTTTTCTAGATGATTTTTTACTGAGCAAGAGCAAATAAACATGAAAGATTAAAATAGGTGTGATTCGGCACAAAATCTGTTGAAAGAATGCATAAATGTGTGAGGGAAGAGGGAGGGCCAGCTCTACTGCAGAGTTCTGTCAGGTTTAGCAACAGATTTGGTTTCTGTGGCAAGGCTTTGGTAGTGGGAGGCTCCAGGAGTGGCATCTATAGAAGATGCCAGAAGTTTCCCCCATGTCTGAAGAGCCAGTGCCAGCCAGCTGCAGGATTGATCCGCTGCTGGCCAGGGCTGAGCACATCAGCAGCAGTGGATGGGTTATAAATTATTCCAGAAGCAGGGGAAAACCTGCACAACAGCCATTGCAGCTGGGGTCATGACATGAGTGAGAATATGTGAGAGAAACTCTGCTGACCCCAAGTTCAGTGGAGAAGGGGAGAAAGGAGGTGCTCCAGACACCAGAGCAGATTTTCCTGCAGCCTGCAGAAGTCCATGGTGGAGCAGAGATCCATCCACCTGCAGCCCCTGGAGGGACGCCACATCAGAGCAGGATGCCTGAGGGAGGCCATGACTCTGGAAAGTCAGCCCCAGCCTGTCAGGACCTATGGAGAGGAGCCCATGCTGGAGCAGGTTTGGTGGCAGAACTGGGACCCTGTGGGGACCCACACTGGAGCGCAGGGTGTGAAGAACTGCAGCCGTGGGATTGACCTCAGGTTGAAGAAGTTTGTGCAGGACTGTGTTCTGGTGGAGGGACCCCATGCTGGAGCAGGGGAGAGGAGTGTGAGGAGTGGCTCCCTGAGGAGAAGGAGCAGTAGAGACAGATGTCTCTGTCTCCTCAGCCTCTTGAGGAGTACTCTTAATGCTTCCCCATGCACATCCCAAAGGAACAAGTCACTTTTGAAAATCTAGTCCTTCAAATGTTATATCCTTTCTTACAGATGCCTCAGTTAAAAACACTGGATTTGCATTCCTGTATTTCATATTTCTGTCATGCATACAACGTAAAGTACCCTAAGTCCTAAGAGGACACAGTCTTAAGCTTTGCCAAGGGAAATTTAGGTTGGATGTTAGTAAAAAGTTCTTCACAGAAAGAGTGATAAAATATTGGAATGGTCTGCCCGGGGAGGTGGTGGAGGCACCATCCCTGGGTATGTTTAGAAAAAGACTGGATGTGGCACTTGGTGCCATGGTCTAGTTGAGGTGTTAGGGCATGGGATGGACTCAGTGATCTTGAAGGTCTGTTCCAACCTTGTCATTCTGTGTGTAATTCTGTGTGTAAGTCCAACACAAGAAGCATTCTATACAACACAGCTTTTCGGAGGTAATGAAAGCTTGTGTGAGTAGTTTGGCAGCTGTTTTGAACACAGGATCTCTTCTTTCATCATCTATTACTACTTTCTGTAAAGTTTCATGTAATTTGTTTCTCTGAATCAGGCTATAAAGCTTTTAACAGTAAAAGGGATCTCATAAAGTACATATGTTCTAATGCTGTAATTACCTGAGGCCTAATCTTCTAACCCTTGACAGCCGAAGTAATCTGGAATCATCTGTCTAATCCTTGTGATTGAATGAATACAGGGAGAGTCAATGATTCCAGAGTATCTACTAGGTCTCTACTCAACTTTCCTAAATCACATTTTGTTTTCACATAGATAAGTGATCTAAGTGAAGGGTTAACAGTGATCTGTCTCTCTTAATTTGAGATTTGGAAGACAATTATAATTCAAAATGTTTCTTCTAGTTGAGACTCCTTAGGAAAGACACATACATAGCCTAGAGCCAGAGGTCCAACTTTGCTTTTAAATGCAAATATTTTAACAAGTATAACACACATAAGCATGAACTATCAATTATTACTACTAGGCATATGTAAAACATCTTGTTTATCACAAAGAGACCAAATTAGGCTAAAAACAAAATAGAAATTTGTAATTGAAATGTTGCCTGTTCTCCTTTAAAACTACCCATTGTTCTTATCAGAAGTAGCCTTCAGGTTTTCTTGATGCATCTAAATAGGTCTTTCAATAAGAAAAGATGGAACTGCCAGTGTTAGCAGACTGTTTGTCATGCAATGAGACTTCCTGGGAACGGTGTTGCAACAGTGCATTATTTACAGCACCAGCCTGCCAGATAAGAGTAAAAACTTTGTTTCCCCTTACTTTGATTCTCTAGAGGTCTTACTGGTACATACAGAATGACAGGAGGAAGTTTCAAGTCAGGGACAGGGAATTTCCCAGCTGACACAGGAATGTAGACAAGAGTCCATGGAATTTTTGAAAGTGTTAACTTCAGCAGATATTTTGAATCTAAATTTAACAGCATCCGACTAAAGATGAAACAAGTGCAAGTTTCAACAAATGTTGGGTTTATTTTTCAGTATAGTAGTGTCTCAGCCTCAGTCAAGTCAAATTCTCCTCTCTCCATCCCCCAGAAGACTTTGTTCTGAGATGGTAATACCTTGGGAGTTTGGTTGATTTGTTTTTCTGGGCTACTACTACTTAACTTCTAGAGCTATGGCTGGATTAATTCCTCAAGGTGATTTAGTAGTGCATCACTTTGTAGACATGACAGCCGTTTTACCAATACTTTCTCAAGGGTAATTGGTAGGTTTTGACCGAAGATAATTGTCTTAATCACCTTCAGGATGTCCCCTTGCACAGCCACACTCACAGGAGTGTCACATGGCACAGTCAGTCCTGTGACTCGCGTGCTCAGGGGACAGGGCCTGAGGAGTTCTCGCTGGAACTGTCCTGGGAAGTCAGTGCAGCATTGCAGCAGCCTGTTACCTCCCCTGTCCCTGTGTCTGTGGAGCTCCTCTGGGACTGGAACTCTCTAATCCCTCTTGGTTATTGGACTGTCTTGTTTTGTCCTCTTTGGGTTTTGGTATAAATTTTTGTACACTGGCCTTACTGGTATAGAGTAAATTCAGAGCTCCATGTAACTGCTGAGCTTCTGTATAACACACCAGGCCCCCTGATTTGCTTGAAGTATTTATGGAGATTATTTCTATTACATCAGACACAGTTCCACCTTGGAATTTACAGTAATCATAATCGAATCTATTTAATGTTGACAAGATTGATATTGTTGTTTAATACCTATTTTATAAAACAGTATGTCTGAGTACTATTATTTAAAGATGTCTGCATTGTTTCACAGTCTCCTCTTTCTTGCTGATGACTTCTATGCTTTTTCAAGTTCTGAGGGTTTAGGTGTCAGAACACAAACTTTCTTCCACTTTAGATTTGCTGGAATAAAAGGAAGCCTGCCTCTAAACAAGGCTGTCTCAAAAAGTTACAATATTTTTGTTTAGGGTACACCCCTCCCCTTCATCAGCTGGTTCTAATTTCTCTAAGAGCATACAATTAAGGAGACTTGGCTCAGCTGCAGAGACTTTCACTTCAGCTCATTAAGTGGATAACAGCCTCAATAATATTTACCTCGGTCAAAACAGTAGGTATTCTACTAGGTGGTATGATATATTTCTGGTGTTTTTATATATATATATACAGATATTTCTGTATTTATCAGACACTGTGTACATGTATATACAGCATCTGATTTTGCATTTTAGTAAAGTCCAACAGTAGAAGTCAGACCATACCCTTTGTGTCACTCCGACTTCAAAAGGACATTAAATAGCCCTCACATCTCTGTATCACTACCCAAAGTCTCTTCTCTCTTGTTTTGTTTCTTGCACCAGAGAGGAAGGAGTGTACCTGAGGCAGTCAGTTGTTCCTTGTCTCTGTATTGTTTGATGTGTTATGAGCTTGGTTATCAGATCTCAGTGTGCAACCAAATATGGCTTCACTTGCTACAAAAAGTGCTTATCTACAAGGAGACAAATATGCCCTCTACTGACTTCGTCTGTAGCTGGAGTTTAAAAGCTGCTGTCAGAGAGTACACAATGGAACTGTTTGCAAATAAAGCAAATTAAAATAAACATCTTTTATCATAAGAAAGCAATTAGTGTTGATTCGCAGCTTCACTTGGTTTTTCTTTCCTGACCTTGACTACATTGTGATGGTTCTGTACTTCCTCGGACAGTTTCTACTTGCATCTGCATCGATTAAACCTTGATCTCATTTATTATCTCAGGAAATGGTCTCAAGGTCACAGGGCTGGAAATTTAATTATGGTGGCAGTATATTAAGTGGCACATTTAAAGATGCTGAATCGTAGTAATTAATTTTTTGGATGGTGGTCTCTAGGGAACAGGTTTTCTCTACACTGGGTGTTTAGACATCCATCATGGCCATTCAGCTTGGCAGCTGTCTTTTAGCTTTAAACTGCATCATTATTCATCTTTTATGACTGACTTTAAAAACACTAGACAACTATATCCTTTTTTATTGTAATATATGTCAGATGCTTGTATTAAGCTATACTTCACCTTTGCTATAAAACATTAACAGAGGTTGCTAGCAGCTACCTAGGCTGGCCTCTAAATTGAGACAACAATTACCCTTCGCTGACATCTAGTGTCAAGACATGAGATATAGCTGGAGTGCTGAATCCATTGGCCTGGAAATCCTGCACTTCCCCACTGATTCAGGCTCACCCAAGAAGCTGCAGCACTGGACATAATTAGTGGACACGAGGGATTAACTTGGCACACAATGTTGACTTTGTAGCAGCACTAGGTTATTGGATGAAATGCAGCACTGTCAAGGTCTTAAAAAGCTTGTAATGTTTAATGAAGGAACGGTCATTAAACTTGCTGGATCAAATATTAGGCAAGATGGAACTGGGAGGTATTTAATAAAGAGGCCTGAAAATATGAACTAAATCACATATATTCATTTAAACTGCTGGCTAAAGCTCAGCATATTTCAAAATAGTTCACTGCTGGTTAAAGCTAGATGGTATGAACTGGGAAGGAGAAGAGTAAGCAGGTTTTAGCTTTCTGCATAACTTCACAGAATTTTTTTCTACTGTAGATTTATTTTTCTTAAATGAAATACTTTAAAGTTCACACATTCTGTTGGGACTGCAAAAAGAAAAAAGTTCTCTAGGGAGTGTGAGGATGTTAGAGTTCTCAAAATGAACAAGTGAAGTCTTTCATACCTTTTGTCAAGCTGAATCTTCCAGGATCAATACCAAAATATTAAACAGTGGATTTTTAAAATATTGTTACAAGAGTTGGTCCTCATACCAGTATATTAATAACACTAATTTTTACAGGCTGAGGTGAAGATGCTCTCTTAGATGATCTGGGACAGTCAGAGAATTAAATTAAATTCTAGATATAGAATATTTGGTGTACCTCCTGCACCTAGTCACCTCCTGAATCTCACTAGACATACTCCTTCAGCAGTAAAAGCCTTTGTGCTTGCAATATTAGACCATCTCTTTAAGTTTGTGTTGTGAACCCAGCTAGTTCTTTGTGCTATTTGGCCTTTCTGGAACAGTCATGTATCTTCTTCTGGAGAGATGAGCTAGATGTCCTTTTTGTGCTGTGTTTTGTGATTAGAATTATGTGATTGTGGTTGACATGTCCAAATGCAGTGGAGCTGAGACAGACTCATCTTCCCAGGTGTATGTGTCATCTGAATGCACCTTACTTCCCTGGGCTCACTCCTGCAGTTCTCTATGTTCAGCCTGGGGCTTTTGTTAATTCAGAGGGTTTGTAGACAATATTTGTAAATGCTGGGCTTGTCATTCCTCCACCTGTGGTCTGTGTTCCCCCAGTTTGAGAAGGAAACAGCAGGTAGAACAGCAGGATTACAGGGAGAGAAGTGGAGGATGGGTCTCTGAAGTGAGATATGCAATTCCCAGCATTTCCCAGCTTCACTTGGGTTTGATTGCAAAGGACATCTCCCAGCAGTGTCACACCACGTAGAAGGTCTCCAGGCTGGAGAGTGAGCACAGCAGATAATAAAACACAGACGAGCCTGCTTAGAAATGGAAATGAGCGATAGCACTGTGACTTCTTAGGGAGCTGCAGACAGAGCTTTGGAGCTGTGTACATCTCATCAAAGAGGTACAGAGAGGTGGGGAGATGGCCGATATCTAGTCAAGAGTCAATTTAAACAGGAAATGTGTGCAAGTATAATGTTCAGTCTGGTTTCCATCTACATGTGGTTGAAAACTCCTTGGTAATTTCCTTATAAAAACAGACTATAAGCTTGTAAATTAGCTCTCTCCTACTTTTAAATATTGCAACAGAACATAGAAAGGAGAATAAGGTATCCTGATCACTCTCATGGATCATCATGGTTATGTTCCAAGTGCCCTAGTCTATTCTAAATTATTAAAGTTGGATAAATTGCATGTATGTATGGTTGCACATCTAGCCAGGCAATGCAGAGCAAATCAGGGCTAGCTACAGCTGCAAAAACAGGATAGTTAAAATAGCTTTTTTCCTCCCCATGGGTTTCTGAAGAAGCCCCTTTGTTCAGAATCAACTGGATTTTGTGAAGAAACAAACAAATCACAATATAAGAAATATGGTGGAATCACAGTATTTGACAGATACCTGGAGCATAGTAAGTACCAAAAAATTTCAAGACAATATATGGATATTCTTTTTCTCAAGTTTGTCTTCTGTCTTCTTGTAATCCATCTTTACAAAGACCATATAGATATTTGGGTTGTAACTCTCTGTTCTATTGAGCCATTCACAAATTGTTTGAATATATCTGCATGTAAATATTGCCATCCATACCTACATATGTGAGTATTCACAATGGAGTGGGGACCGGCTCTTTAGAGAGTTTAAACTTTGGAGCATCTAGAAGAGATAAAATCAGTATAGGTGAGGTAGCAATGTTGAAAGAGTGATGGGTGTATAAAAAAAATCCCTGGGTTAAGAGAAATTAATGCAAGTGATTAGGTGAGTAGCTTTGTGCAACAAATGGAGGAAACAGAAGGAAAAAAACATTAATGCTAACTTCAGAAGAGGTTCATGATACCAAATCACATACTCACCATGAACTGCTTCTGCTGCTGCAGTCACCACATACATTCTATTCAGATTCCCTTGCTGCTGGATGAAGTCACCAGCACTGTCATGGAAATCAAGCTAGCCAATGTTCCCATAATTATTTGCAATTTATGAATAGCAAAATTACTCTGTTTTGTGGGGTTTTATGTCAACAAGCTCAATAAAACCACTTACTTCTCCTGCTGGAGACATTTTTATCTAAAATGCTGCAGCAGAAGGAATGCAGTGGTAGAAAATTGTTGCACTTTAGCACCTTTTGCAAGACTTGCATATGCTTTTTAAATTAGAACTTCTGCTGCTGAAAGGCTGGTTTATAACCACTCACGGGAGGTTTGGATCCAAGCTGTTGTACATCATCAGAACTTTCAAATGACATATCAGGGCTTTTCCTCTGCTTTTAAAGCCTCTCTTACATTAAAACACCGTGTCATTCTTGTATTGACTTCTTGCTAATGTCTTGTTGGAATAGGGATTTTTTTAAGAACATTTAAAGCCATTACTCAGTATACTTGCTTTACTTTTATGGTAGTTCTGAATGCCACAGTTTGAGCCCTTATCAGAGAAAGTTCTTCCAGATGAGGTAGGCAATAATTGGATTTCTATGTATACGAACTATCTTTCAAAACTGTTTCGGTGCATACTCACATGACTGATATCCTCATAACCATCCACCCTGAACTACATTCAACTTTGCTAAATGAGATTTTATTGGAACTGATTATGATTAGATAAATGGGTGACTTCACTAATGTATAATACACTTTTCAATTATAGAGTATGTATGATAATTTACATTTCTTGTTTGATAGTATAATATTTATGTGACATATCCTGGATGAGATCTGCTGCTGTTTATATAATTGCCTTACTTTTCTTTTAAATTAAATCTGCTTTCAACTTCTTTCAATATATTTAATTTTTTAGGATAAACAAAGACATTACAAATCCACCTTAATTTACCCTTCAGTGGAATGAAATCTCTTGGTGGATAAATTCTGATCCCCAAATTTGTTGCCTAAGGAGATAAATTATATCATCAGATGAACAGATGAACATAATGTGGCTTGGAATTGCAAGTTCCCCAGTTAAGTGACTGCAGCCATTATCAAACAGACAGCTGAGAGACTGTTAGAGAAAAATGGAATTTGATGAAGAAACAGGGATTTCTATTCATTTAACTTGCACAGCTCTTTGAGGAGGGGTATCCTCGTCCTTCTCGCAGAAGTGTAAGGCCAAACACAGCCAAAAAAGTGTCCTTGTCTTAAAACCAATAAAGCACACAGGCTATGGAGTCGGTAATCCCTGAAATGTCTCATTATGTAGGATTGGGAGGCAGGAGCTACAAAATGTTAAGCTAGAGGGCAAGCTATGCTATAAAATGCTGGTTTAGGGGCAATCTGCTTCTGAGTTAGGGTGACTGCTATGTCTGCAAGTCCCTCACTTGAAGGTCAGAAGATTGTCCTGTAGGAGCCGATGACTCCAAGCTCCTCTGGTGTGCTGTGGGGATGCAGCCCTCCAGAGAAGAAACACGAGGTTAACAATGTAGATGGTGCTTTGAGGAGCCCTGCAGAAAGCTTACAGAGAAGGCTGAATCCCATCTCTGTTCTCTCACTGTAAGACAAATCAAATTGCAGAAATGATGTAATTTTGGACTTCAATGAGTAAACACATGTAGGCTGGAAAAGATACAGTTTGATGCATGATGCAATTTGTACAGTTAGAAATGGTAGTTCAGAGGAGGGAAAGCAGACCAGGTTGCTCAGAGTCCCATCCAACCTGGCCTTGAACACTTCCAGGGATGGGGCAGCCACAGTTTCTCTGGTAACCTGTGCCACTGCCTCACCACCCTCACAGGGAGAATTCCTTCCCAGTATCTACTCTAACCCTGCCCACTTTCAGTTTGAACCCATTTTTCCTCTCTCTCCATGTCTTTGTCTAAAGTCCTTCTCAGTTCTCTGGCAGCCCTTTTGCAACCCGAATCTGACTCCTCTCTCTAAATCACTTCTCTGCCTTCCAGTAGCAAACTACTGAAAATGCAGGTAATTTGATTAGGAAAAAATCAACCCTTGTGTAAAAGTAGACTATACACTTAAACCTGTATGAGGCAAAGCAGCTATATGAGTCAAAACATAAACATAATTCTCCTCCTCCTTTAACAGGACACCACCTGCTATTTAAGTCACTAACTGTTCTGATTATTTTAGACAAATTTCAGTGTGCATTTTCTTCTGTCTCAGTAACAAGGAGTGTGTTTGCTCCAAAATCGCCCTACTACAGCTAAATGTGAGAGTGTGTGTATTTGATTCATGTTGGGCTTGGAGTTTTGTTACTGAAATAAAACAGGAATACTCCCCAGAAGTAAATACTTAAATAAACAATAGTGCTGATGCAAATAAGAGGAATGCTGAGTCCACAGAATGCATTATTAACAGAGTATTAGTAGTCACATTGGCTGAGATGTGTAGATAGTTGTGCATGCTGTAAATAATTCTCTGGCTGTCAAAATAGTAGTGCACAAGATAATTGAACCCAGTGCAGGCAAAACGGCATGAGCCACTTTATTTTCTTTTAAAATCATGACTCATTTATGAGTAAATGGACAGGTCTTAGATTTTGACAGTCTGTTAAAGCAGCTGGACAAAATCCTTTTCACTGGAAGATTACTGATGACCTCTGTTCCTGTTGTCCTCATTTGAACTGCGGAGTGTGTATATACATACATGAGGCCTTTATCATACCTTTACATTTCCTTTTAGAGATTTCAAAGTATAGTTGCTTTTCCCCACTGACTTAATTATTGTTCTTGTGGTTCTCCACAAAAATAACTTTTCTAGCCTATTTTAGACTCCATAAGAACTTCCCAAGGAGCAACCAAAAAGAAATTTGCTTAAAATTAAATTTTTTAAATTCAGGTATGATCATGCAAACAAGCGGCGGAATTTATTTAACCTTCAGCCAGCTGCTTAACCAAGTTGAAATTATTGATAGCCCATCAGCAATGATCAAGATGGAGAACCGAAATGAAGAGGTGCCTTTTCTTTTTCCTTTCCAGCCTCCCCTGCATCCCCCCCCCCCCCC
>VYXF01001054.1:1278857-1295763 GCA_013397295.1 Polioptila caerulea
TTGTTTTTCTAAATAAGAGAACCATTGAGCTGGTAACAAGACTTGAAATGCCGTGTCAGCTCAGGCAGCGTGGTCAAGGAGCTCAGCTGTAGAAGGGAAATAAAACTGTTAAGTTATGACTGCCCTCCAATCAGTCACAGGGGTAATGATGTTTGGCTTTAGTCAGGTTATATGTCAGTAAATATACATCTCTCAGACAGCCTTTAAGACAGCCTTAAGATCATGCTTATTGTTTTATATAGATAGGGGTCGAATGCTGATATATGGTGGTCATAGGCCACTGAAATAAATTACACAGCATTCAGCAGGTAAAGTTAATCTCAATAGAACAGAATGTGACTGCACTTTTGATAGAATATTCATTCAACAGTGATGGGGCATTTTTTCTCCGTTAGGTTTTGTTCAAATCACTCAAATGCAGATTTTTTTTTTCCTGCCTTGACTCTAAATTTGCTGCTACCTGAAGTGACCATTTCCATTTGGTCTTTAGTGTAGAGCTGTGGCAAGATCAAAAATTCCAGTGTATAAACAACACTGTTCACAGTATTCTGTTCACCCTGCTCACATACAAATCACTTTCAAAGGTAAGGGAATCTCAGAGTTGTAAGTTCTGCCAATAACATTTCAGTCATGTGTGGGTGATAACAGGAACTTTTGTCTCAGGACTGAGACAAGACCTTGCCAAGAGACATTCTAGACTTACAGCTCTGTGAACTAAAATTTTACTATAGACTTAGACAAATATTTTTAACATATTCTTTCTGATAATGATACTGAGGTTTTCACATAAGCTTACTCCTAAGGACTTAATATAATTTGCAAATGTTGGACCACACCTTTCATTGCTGTAGCTTGACATTAGACATTAAATTTTCTAAGTCTCTCCATAGCATTTTTATAACATAAATGTTAAAACAATCCATGTTATAAAAAGCAGAAGGTTCCCATTACACCAGCTTCTGTTCCCTTACTATTATTCAGCATTACCGTTGTGCAGAGTAAGAAAATGTAGAAACACAGCCTACATGCATTTCATGTAACACCAGTGCAATTAGACCAGAATTTGGTAAAGCCATGGGTAGTACTTACACCCTAAGTAAAATGTGCTTTGGGTTTGAGTATAATGCAGTGACCATTTTTAAATTCTATTCCAATTCAATTCAAATTTTTAAATTATGGCTGTAGGCCTAAGGTTAAACTGAAGCATCAAGCTGCCCTTTGGTGTCAGAGCCTTTAATCCAGATCTAGAATAACATAACTGTTTAATTTAGTAGGATTTATCAGAGCAATGGCTTAATCCTAAAGTTTTCTTTTGTGTTTAAATTGTCAAATATCAATTAAATTTATGGAAAATTGGTCTGGATAAAGACAAAAGTGGAAAACAACAGGTAATGTCTATAACTGAAGGCAGGTATTGTTGATAAATTGATTGTATATCAGGCTTTCAGTGTTAACCTTTGCTGATATTGTTTCACCAGATTTTTTGAAGTTGTTGTAGTCAGTGAATCAATTAAACATAGAAACTGTAATATTCATACTATAGCTGTTTATATTTGCTAAATGCTGATCCAGGTCCTAAGAGAAAATTATTAAAATGTCAGTATAAACATACCAGATTTTACCTTTTATATCTGCCAGGAGAATTTTTATGAGACTCTGAAATATGAAAGAGCTTTTTTTCTCCTCATAGAGTATTAACTAGTCTATGTTCACAAATTTTTGAATTTCTTTCCTACTCTCTGATTTTCTTTTAAAGAAGATGCTCTAATATCCTAGGCTTGTACAGCCCTTTTTATACAGGTACTGCAGACATCCCTGAATGGCTTCATAAGCTTCTTGATACAAAAGTCATCAGCTGAAAAATTCCCACTATTACCAGGAATCCCATAGTTCAGTGAAATCCTTTACATGTGAAAACTGAGTAAGAAATGAGAATTCATGTTGTCTGAACTATAACTAAGCATGAAATTATTCAGAGACTTTCCATGTGATGATCACATGTTAACTTTCACCTGGGAAGGCCCTTTCAGGGAAGAGCTTAGGCAGGTATTTCAAGCTATCAACTGCTGGAAGCTGTGATTAAGAGCTTTCCTCGAGAGTGACCCTAATGATCATTCTCATGTCTTAAATAAGGTAAGCTTTGTCTGCAGATCGATTTAATTTGGGGAACATAGGCACAGCTTTTCAAATTAACATACTGAAGCTTTGTATTTTCCTCATTTAACATATTAAGTTCCTTCAGAGAAAGAAAAACATTTTCAACTATTTTTGAACTCTTCTTCCTCTCCTAGGTCAAGTTTAAAAACATGACGTTCCAGGTCTCTGAATATTCTGTCATAGATTTTACTGGCCAATTCTGACTGTTCTTCTGTTTAACACTTGATCAGTGTCTGCAAAGGCACTGATCTGAAGGGGACATAGGATCAGTAGTGAATTTGACACTTTCTGTCCTGCTGAGAGTCGGCTCTCTTGCAGCAGTGCTTGAAAGGCTATGAAATTGCAGCTGTGTTTTGCAGTAGTGTACCTTATATTGAGTTTCAAAAGCTTTAAGTCCGTATGTGGCACAATTAATGCCAATGTTTTATTATTTATTTTTATTTACCTTTTTTTACATTTATACTATCACCCAGTACCATTACCAGTTCTGCTAAAAACTTTTTTCCTTGTTTTTCTGTCATTTTTTTAAAAGCACATTAAAATAATTCAGATATTAAAAAGGGGTCTTATTTAGGATTTCTCTAGCTTAAAAAAAATTTAAAAGCTTCTGCATCTTTATAATGATTTAATGAAATGTAAAAACTTTCCTTGATGTGGATAGGGATCAGTATGAATTTTTTTACACTGATAAAACAAATTCCCATGAAGGAAACAAAAATGCTTCAAAGTCTTTAAAAACACCTTTTAAATCATTATATTTTCATGTATGTCAAAATTTTTGCTAACATGGTATCAGAAAGCAAGTCACAGCCTTTTGTGTAACTTCCTTGGTGTGACTGGTCAGTATTGATTATTACTTCTTTTCTGTTCCAGATTTTTCATTGTAGCCTAGTGATCTGTAGAGAACCATGGAAATAAGTATTTTGCTTTGTTTCTCACAATTATTTTTCAAGAAGAAAACAAAACTTTTCCAGCTGTTTTTTTCAAAGTATAGTCTTTTCCAACACAAAGATACCCTCAAGAATTACTAACATAATTCTTTAACTACTAATCTAATTGTTAAAACTCCTAATTTAGTTTTTTAAGACTTCATAATAGGTTACCCAAGAACTACACCAATGCCCAGAAAAGTGAAAGCAAATAGCCATGTAGTAAATTATTTAGTTTACATAAATGATCTGGTAGTAAAAGAGCAAACTCATGCAAAGATGCATGCATTTTAGTTAGGCTGATAAATGAGATTTTAGTAATATCTGTGTATGGGATTCTAGATTAAGCTTTTTCTACTTATATCTTCCCTGAAGAGATTTTCAACCTTTGTACATAAAGTATATTTTTCTTAATTTTCTTACCAGGGCTTAATAAACAACAGCTTATTCCCATACAGGGGATGGGGAGGGGGAAGGAAAAGTATTTCGTTACTGCACTGCATACCTAGTGTTCAGACACTCTGTAAAATGTTGATGTGATTTTTTTTTGTGTTCGTGCAACTAAGACAGACTTTGTGCCAAGACTGGAAGGTACTCTGGGAGTAACTTTTCATAGTCTCTACTTCCAAACACGCAGCAGATTTGTTAGCTAGTTAACACAGAAGTTAATCAAATCACAGCTGGCTAGAGAGAGCCAAGACAAATATGCCAAGGCTCTCTTGCCAAGCTGTCCATTGCAAATGCAGTGACTGATGTATGGATTTATCTCGCACCTATGGAGATCATCAGCTGCAGCATTAAAAGCAGGCATTTCCATGGGTTACTCCACAAATTCAGTGTGACTGGTTTTAATGCATGCACTGCACTGAATGCTCTTGCAGTCACTGCTGAAGAATAAATTATGAAGGCTGGTTGATGATTCTCAGCAATTACTTCCTAGGTTATCTTTGCAATGAGAGTCAGCTGTATTTCAAGACACAGTTTCTGATTTTTGCTTTTAATGTCTAGTAGTCTGTGGCAACTGGTGTAGGTTTGGCTTTGACAAAACACTATTACGACATTCCAAATGGAGCACTGAAAAATACAAGCAGATGTAAACTGCAGTCTTGAATCACGTGGCCATCGTGGTGCACACAAATAATCTGTAGGAATTTAGTGGTTTTCTAGAACTGACCTCTATTTTTGTCATACTTGGTTGCTGAAACATAGAAGTATTTCTCTTAATTAAGACAAATTATTCAGATAGTTTCCATAGGCACAGTTTCTGAAGGCAATATAGCGTTAGTTTTTGAGATATTTGTCTTGTCTTATAGAAGGTGTTTCATCATTCTCAGAGAAGCTCCCTGTGTAGTTCCCAATGAAGCTTCACAAACATTTAAATCCCCTACTGGAGGGGAGGTGGATTTAACTGTGAGTCAACATACTTCTTAAACCTCACTACAAAAAAAACCCACCAAAAAAACCAAACAGGAAAACCCCACCCACAACTATTTTTAATCAACTCTGCTCCCTAGTATGATTAACAGGAAGATTTCTCTTACAGCATTACAAGGAATAATTAAGTTGTAAATGTAGTCTCTGTTTGCCAAGTGGGAAACAATATTTTTACCACAGGCTTCCCCCACCTCAACTTTATCCATCTAGATAAACATAATTAAGTAGTGGATGATGGTTTGTTAGCATTTTATTACATGTGTTTGCAAGGGCATTAAGAATAATCATGAAATGCACAACAAATGTTATAGGTATTGAGGTTTTCAGCAGTAGGAAACGTGACTTTTTAAAATCTGGACTGGAAACATGTACTCTTACAAATTAACTATTCCTCTATGCAGAACAGCCATTGAGATGCTGCTGTCTTACTTGATTTACATACACTAATTGCTAGTTCCTATTAAGCACTGAGTGGTCACCTGCTCAATTATATAAATGGATTCATATTTTCAGACTGCAGTTATTCACAAGTAGTAAGAAACACTAAATTTGCTTTAGATTTTAACAATGAAATTGGATTTCCCTTTTGTTAAGGATCCCATTTGCTGCTTTGCTATTCAAACAAAATTACCTAGTGAAGCTGTCAAAATTTGCAATATTTTGTATGTGTATATTATGTAAATGTATGTATATAGTTATATAATGGTGAAAGTTTCAAATAGACAGGGATGGAAATTTTTTTCTGCACTTTGGCTAAATCACAAGACCAAAATGTCTCTACCTGAGTAATTTATTTGCCTGAACCTTGAAAGTGGATTGAATTTTCCACAGAACCTACAGGAACAAGTCATATTTATGGCTACATCAGCTCAAAGGAAAATCTGACCTGGCATGTGTAAAATTCCTCCCAAATCCATTGAACAGCTTAGGTCAGTGGCTCATCTGTACCTAAAGGAATGCACAGCTGACAAACCAGAAGACAGGAGGCTGGCAGAGGGACCTTGCTGAAAATGCTCATCCATGGGACAAGTGGCATAGCCTGCCTGGCCTTCCCAACAGCCCCAGGCACATCCACAGCACTGCCTCGGCCTGCACAGCCAGGGAGTGCAAGCACAGCCGGGCCCTCTGCTTCTGCCTGGGTTACTCCAGTAAATGTTACACTGCCTTTGTACGGGATCCCTTTGGGCCCTCTTTGCCCAGAAGATGTCCCCAATTGCTCATAGGCAACAGTAGCAAAAACCCCTCAGTGCTGCAGCACACTGACAGACTTTCTGAAGCACTTGGCTCTTTTACTCTCTCCTAGGTTTGGTAAAAACACTTCAAGTCCAGGACACACAACCCTTGGAGATCTGAGCGCAACTTCTGGTTCAGGCTGAAAAAACATTCAAGAATTTCATATGCTGCTTTCATGATAGTGTGAAGGGACTGCTTTGGGAAAAACAAGTTCCTTAATTTTGAAAATTCACCTCTGTACCTGACATCCAAAGATACTTTTCTTTTGGTTGTTTGTTCTGTTAATAACAACACTTGCCATTTAAAAATCTCCTGATTCTTCAAAACTAAAATACCACAACCATCACAGTGCCTTTTTATGGAATTCTTGATTCTCTACTCTTGATAGGTAGTTTAATTTTCTAGAAAATGAAAAAAAAAAATAGCAAGAGAAATAGGTTTTTTACCTCTGTTTAATTCTTTGTGTTTTGAGGATTATGTTCAGAGACAAGAGTATCTTGGTGGTCTTGCTGAAGGTATGAGCATATAATACATGATGGAAAGTGGCATTAATACCCTGCCATAAGAAGGTGACAAATGCAGACCTTAGAAAATGCTTTTAAAGTCAATCATTACTTCGGTTATGCCACTGAAGAGGCACAAAACTGCCACTACTGGAATTCCAAGTGAAACATTATTTTACTCCTGGAAGCTACTGATTTTCAGAGTCCCACGTGCAGCCTAAAGTCCTAAATTCTGCTTGTGTTGTGTTTCTATTGTCTCCACTGAGGACACACTGGAGTCCAAGAGTTCTTAATTAAGGAGGAAGGGCAAAGGACCTGACAGGAGCACTCTGAATTTAGGACATTATTGTTGAGTATTTCTGCATGGTTTTGGGTTAAAATATTGTCCTGCATAAAGCAAAACAGTTGAGAACTCAATCTGATGGACATAATTAGTTCTTTTTACTCTGTGTATGTCTTTGTAACAGTTATTTGTTCATTACTGAGATACTTCTAATGTTAATTACTAATAAATATTAGCTTGAACAGCACTTCATTCCAAAAAGGAGTGTAAAAGTGCATTGATGTTGTCCTTTTGAAATGCTCATGTGGTAATGTAAAGGCTATAAATCATTCCTGTGAGCCAAAATATCATTTGCTACTGTCAGAAGGCAAGTTAGCAGTATTACAACTTTGTTGAAATTTGAATGCATTCCACGTTCAATTTTTTTTAATAAGAACTGTAAATAACAGGCCATTTTGAAGTATAATAAATGATCCTTTCCAAAGTCTAATGATAGCTTACTTTAGTTATAGCCATTCTTTCATAGCAATAGACAGCTTTAAAAAATCATTCTTGCCACATACACGTAATTTTAAGGAGCTGGCACAAAGTTTTGGAGCTAGTCCATTCATTTAATTTACACAGGTATGGCAAGTACTAGGAGTATCTTTGATGACCTCAATCTCATCTTACATAGAAAGCTGCCTTCAGTGCAAAAGTATATAGTATTTTCTTCCCAGGTATTTCATATTCTAGAGATATCCTTTCTGCTTGGTTATATTGGTTATCCTCATTGATGGAACTCATCAATCGGAGGCTAAAGATTAGTGTGCCTCTGATTTTGGTATGTTAAAAAACCTATGGAAGTATCTATTAAAAACTTTCCTCTGAATTTGCAATCTCTGAAGAATATATTTTCTAGATACTAACTGGAATTCTAAAAAGTAATATTTAAAATTTTTTTAATTAAGTAAAGCACCAATTCCTAATTAATGACTCAGATTTGGAATTTGCAAATTAAAAAACACAGCAAGATTTATTATATCTTTGAGAGGTCAAAATAATGCAGCATATTATTAGCATTAACAACAGTATTATAGTATTCTTTACCTACATAATAGCAGATAGCTATTTTCAAGTGAACTAAGCTTTAAATGTTCTGGGAAAAAAAATAGAGTAGAAAACCCAAGTCCCCTTCAAAGTAATTAATGTATTTTTCTGGCTGTGGTGCAGCTGTGATTTTATTGTTTGAAAGCAAAAAGATAAAAAATACTACATTTATTAATGCATCATGAAAAGAAATGGTAGTATAAATTTCAGTTTGAAACCACAAACATCTGGTGTGGAAGAAAAAGAAATGGTTTTTACTGTAATGTGTTGACTGCTTGCTGGTCCTGCTCTTACTCCAGTTATAAGAGTACCCCATTGCCACAGTATGTGAGCACATTATATGTGCAAACTATAGCCATGGAAAACTCTCCAGTTGGAGTTGTGTCCATGGGAAAAAAAAAAAATTATTTGTTCGGAGGGGTTTTTTTTCTTCTTCAAATTTTGCTGGTGGTCACATTTATTCTTGAAGAGAAAGATGTGGCATTCTTGCTTCCCGCCTTTGTTCTAGAGGTCAATTATCAGCTGGCACAGCTTTTATTGCCCTTTTTGCACCACTGTATTTTTTTAAAAAGTGTAAATTTCATGGTAGTTGAAAAGATGAAAAGCTGATTCTGGAATAAACAGCAACACAAACCAGCCAATTCTGCACAACATAATGGGATTTTAATGTATTCTTCTTGTTGGCATAGTGTATTTCTGTGATAATTTTATGTGACAGCATAATTAAACTGGAAAACAATTCCCATTTCCTATGTATTTTATCTATTTATCATCATTTATTTCTTTACTTTCTTGCTCTGCTATAAATATTATTGTAAGGAGAGTTAAATAAGTTAAACCAATGCAATTACTTTTACAGATTGAAATTAACTTCATATATCAATTTATACTGGTTTGTATACAGCACCTACTATTTGCCCTGTACAAATAAATGCATTTGTTGCAGTATATTTATAGTGTCACTATGGTTTCCATGTTTGCACTCCTTTTGACTAATGTTCTATATGTTAAAACTTGACATTTTAACAGTATTTTCAAACAATTTCATTCATTATCAAATAACCATTTATTACAATGTGGCAATTTCAAACCATTTACTGGACCCTCTAGACATTGCTAAACAATGATTTATCAAGGAGTGTGCAAATTTTACTGCTTATCACAGCAAATACAAAACATAACATTAAATACTGACTTGACAACAGCCCTGACTAAATTATTTTCCTTTTTTAATCTTGATGAGTCATAGTTAGTAATAGCAGTTTGTAAATGCACTGGAAATTGAGGCCAATATTCTAGATTGCTCCATTATATGAGGTTCTTTCTGGTTTTCTCAATTCTTTTGCATGCCTAAGGAATAAATTGGAGATTGTGAGACACAACAGATGCATCTCTTACTGTCTTTTTATTTTCTTTATTTAAAGAAAATGGTGCTTATGGTGTCCCAACATTGTCCTGTGTGACAGTGCTTTTCACATTTCACTTGACCATGAATCTAACAAAATTTACCTCCAGCCAAATCTGTATTGATTTCTACATACCTACAGTGAATAGCAGTGAGGCAAAAGATTTTCTGTTCTGTTTTCAGGAAAAATCTCCTTCCAACTATTGTAGCCAATAAGTAGAACTGATTGAATTTTCTGTGCAAACACTTGGCTGCAGAATGCTGCACTTTTAACAGCATTCCTTATCTCCCCTGTTTCTATAGAAATTGAGATACACTCAGTGAGAGAACTGATACCCACAAATGAGAATTAGGTCTCTGCAAGCTTGTAGGTATAAACTTTACAGGAAACAGTATTTGAGGGAGACATCCCCATTCTCAGAGATCTCATTAATTGCAGAGCTCACACATTCAGCTCAACACAAAGTAAATTGAAAGGCTCAAATATTCCAGAGGATATTCACAGAACGAGTTTCAAGGACTTGGGAGTATTCCTCATTTGTGGGGTTCATACACAGAGTAAAGCTGAACAAATATTATTAATACTGAATTTAAATGATCCCTGTGATCCCTAAATCAATAGTTTGGCAGTGTTAGTTGATGCTACAGTAACATTTAATAGCTCCAGAGAAAGCCAAGGCTTCACTGTGGAAAACTAACAGCGTAACATCATCCTACACAGAAGAATTTACAGTCTACACTGTTTGTTTGTGAATTGAGCTAATAAGGAACCACAGAGTAGATTGTGATCTTCCATGGTCAAGGTCATGAAAAGAGCAGAACTGAAAACTACACACCGGTTTTCTACATGTCAGTCTTAATTTCAAAGGCATCCAAAAGGTTTGGATTCATTATCTCCAATTCAGGAGTGGTTATGAGGAGCCCTTGTTCTGTTACTGCTTCCATACTATAACCAGCAAAGACAGCTTTTACTCATTAACCTAATAACACAGCCATTTAATTTAAAATGCCACAGCTTTCAGCTGGTTCTGCTAAGTCATGCTGTAAACTGTGGTAGAGGACAAGTAGTCAACTTCCTGCTCTGCACCCTGTATCTAAGGAGGGTAACCTCTGCCACCAAGGTGCATTTGGGCTGGGGCACTTTTACAGCCAGTGCTGTAAAAGCCAAGGTGCAGCACAAACTGGGGCCTTTATAGCTGCCAAAAGGCAGAATCTTCTTTGCTTCCTGATGGTCTTACAGCCCCCTGCGTAAGTACTGCAGTTCTTTAATTTTAATTTTTAAATTTATATCTGGTAGGTTTAGCCCTAGCACCTCAAAGCTTGGGTGTTTTCCTATGATGTCAGTAAGTAATGCTTGGGGTTTGGGGGGGTCGACTGCTTTCTTGAGGTTTTTTGTTTGATCCTAAGATGACTGGTCTTGTTAATCCATTTCCAGCCTCCTTTTCTCCACTGGTTTGCCTCCCAGAGATTACTATTCCCTGGTTTCCACTGGTCCGATTAATCGTCTGACATTTTTGCCCTATCTCTATGAAATCAAGTTTGAGGAGGATTTTTGAGTGGTTTTTTTTGTTTTGTTTCGTTTTTTGGTTTTGTTATATTTTGTGGTAGACTTTGTATGTTACAATCCACGGAACTTCAGCAGCCATCATGTATCAAGTGCCAGAGAAAAGGCCTGATAAAGGCAAAAATGGGTTTGAATATAATCAGGATTAACAGCACTCCCTCTTAGAATGCAGAATAGAAAAAGAGTTATTCTCTGTGGCCAACAGCCTGGGCATGAGGAAGGAAGTCATCAAGGCGAGCTCTTTCCCCACTTAAGGAGATATTATACAAAACATTAAATCCAATGAGGATATCTGTCAAATCTAAGAGACTTCATCTTTGCTGTTATCTACCTTCCATTATGGATTAATTTGACACTAATTGCAAAAATGATTTAATTTAGCTAATCTTCAAAAAATACTGTTCGAAAATTAAAATTAATGGCCAGGATAAAATCCAAGTATTCTACCTGAGTAAAAGCTTGGACATGAAGGGCCTATCTAAGCAGAAAGCTTAGATAGAAACTCCCTCAAAAAATTGCATTTAATATATGAAGCAACAGAGAACGAAAAATGAATTAAAGAACAACATGACAGGTATCAGTGGAGGAAAAGTCAAAGTTGTGTACCAATGGAGAAGGATGGAAAAAAATAAATTTGGAGCATTTCAGGTCTAAAAAGAACTTTGGTACTGTATTTTTTTAGATCTAAAAAAACCCTCAACAAATTATTCATTTTTTAATTACACACTTTTAGTTATCCAAATAGCAGAACCTAGTAAATCAAGTACTTATCAACTATGTACTGGACAAACCAAAGAATGTGATTTTTAAAAGCAGTTTTGTAGTTCAAAAGTCAAATTTGTACCAGCAAACTAACTACAGCTTTGTGATGTTCTTCCAAATTCCCGTTTCTGATAAAGGCACTGTGTAACATGATAGATTCTCATCTGTACCAGATGGCACAAGTCCCTGAAGAATCATGTGCCAGCTGTTCACAGGCAGAACACAACACACTCCAAGCACACTGCTCTTTCCTCTCACTGTGCACCCAGCACAGCAAGGCCGTGCTGGCACTGGGGCTGGGGAACATTCAGAGCAGCAGAACCTGTGTGTCACAGGCTCTCTGTGTAGCACACCTGTGACAGGTGACAGCTCCATAGTTTTTGCTCCTACTACGAGTTTGTTCCCCTGCATCGCTTTCCCCTGCTAAGTCTGGCCAAGACAGTGCCCTGTGTCTGTTGGGCCTGCCTTGTCCAGGAGCTTGGGTCATGTTCTCCAGCATACACAGAGTGTGATTTCCTCCCTCCTGTTTGCATTAAACAAAAGGGTGCCATTCCAACATCTTTACCAGACTTGCCTTGCTCTGCAGTACAGTGGGAAAGCCAACTGCCCCAGCCTGCTTCCCTGGTGCTCCTGTGTGCCTACTTAACGTGATTAGCTATGTGTACAGCTTGCAAGGGAGAATAAGGTTGATTCTAGCACATTGTTAATTAAGACATTACAGTTAGCTATTTGCTAGGCAGGCTCAGGGGAGTAGTAATAGAATATGGAGTCTTTCACCTTAAGTTCAGCCATTCTTACCCCCAAATTCCCAGGTAGTGATCAGTAATTTCTCATTAACCCTGACACAAGCTGAATCTGACTCCTCTCAAGCATGTGGGTGAGTTCTGAGCACATGTCTGTCAACAAGGAGTGTCAGTGTCTCTGATAATTAAATTTCAAAGTGAAGAACCCCACTGCTGTGAGTGAGCAGCAGAAGTTGATGTTTCCCTGCGGCATTATTTTAACTCCTCTTTGTTGTTGGCTCCAAACTCAACAACTATCATAAGCTGTCATAGTATCAACAGATACAGATTTAGGTTTTGAAGGCTACAAATTGCCTATTGTTCTTAGGTTCCTCAGCAAGACAAACACTTATTAGTAATACCATATAAAAGTTGGGAAAACATAGTTCAAAAAATACCCAACCCAACACCTAAATTATAATGAATCTCCAAGAGGCCCCTAATTTCATGATCCTACCTGCACTGCCAAGAATGTAAAGAATCATTGGCTCTTGACATCATTCTCTTGCCAAAGGGCAATTACCTATTCTGTATGCATTGCCTTAATCATGTCAAGTTGTGTCCCATAAATTTGCATGTCTCCCAAGGAAGCACAGTGCATTGCCAGCAGCCTGATAGGCCAGATCAAAACAATTTCCTGGTGTGTGTTTACATCAGCTTTTGGCTTCTGAGCTGCTTTAGCTGTAGTTGCTCTGCAAAACAGCACAAATTCCCTCTCTCTGAACTGGGCTGCATCAGGAAAAGAGGGGGGAGTAAGCAGAATCTGGATGGATGCATCGTCCTTACCAGAACTGAGCAATGCTTTCTAGATTAATGAACTGCAAATCAGCTACACAAATGAAACCACATGCCAGAGATAAACACGGTCCTCTGAGATGGGCTTGTTGTCACAGCCAGAGAGGGAGAAGGAGAGAGAGCACACACACATGTGACTAGGGGCGTAATGAATGCCAGCTTCCCTCCCGCCTCTCTGGGATATGTGAGGATGACAAACTCTCTGAGGAACAATTCCTTTGACTGGCTCGTTGAGGAAAGGAAACTTGTCATGCTGCCAAGAATAAAACTGCTCCTGGGCTTAGTTTTGAATTTTATAAAGTGAATAAGTGAAAAATGTATACACATTCACTTCAGACCCAAGTCATGAATAATTAAAAGAATATATAATTGTACCCAGTTTTCCCCTCAAGCTCAACCAGCAAAGATATCTTCTGTCCGTGTAACAGGGTACTTCATGTGTTTTGTGTTTTTTCCCAGGAGCTGCTGGAAGTGAGCTGAACTGAATGCATCCTGCATGCAGGTAGGAATAACAGCCTGACCATCAGAGCACACAGAAATGCAAATTGGGACCTCAACTGCTTCATATCAAGGAAGTTGCCGATTTTTTGATTATGCATTAATATTTTCCTGGTGTGATTCATCCAAAATTGATACTGGATTTAGACCACAATATGATAAAAAATATAATATTAACACAATATTATTGTAGACATTACAAACGGCAAAGATCAGACATTTTTTATAAAGCACAGGAAGATAAGAATGTTTGCCATGTCAAAAATAAGTATGCAGAAAATAAGCTCAGAAAACAAAAGTTATCTGTATCTAAGTATTTCCATTTTCTGAGACAGGCACACTTCCCAGTACAAATTTAGGAATGTTAATGGTATACAACCACACGTTTGTCTGCAATTCTACTGCTGTACTAGAATTATCAAGTGGTACCTACCTGGAAGGAGATGCAAGAGATCTATTGATTTTAATTTTTATGCATTATTCCCACAAACAATAGGTCCCTCAGTTTTCAGCAAAAATGAAATTCAGGATTAATATTCACTTTTCTTGAGGGCATAGAAGTTAGCAAATATGGTATGAATAGTCATGTATTTAGTACCTTTCACTTGCAATATAAAAATCTTATTTATTGACTAATGAAAATCATTAACAACCTTTGTAAACAAAATAATCATTATACATCCCTTCCCTTCCAAACACAGACAGGAAATTTCTCATGGGTAGCAAGGTGGCTCTTGCTTCCTCTGATACCAGTGTGGCTGCTTGTAGCCAATACACTGTGATGGTCTCTGATAGACAAAAAGATATAAAAACCACTGAAAATCATACACAGAGAGGATCAATAGACTGTATGTAGGGAAGAGCTATGTCCTTGAAACAGCAAATGTGTGGGATTTTGTTTGACTCTTAGAAGGATGTACATTCTCTCTGTTTTTGTACTTCTGCAGCTGAATTCCAAACACAAATTCTTCCCATAGACCTGACTTAGAACTTGGCTTCTTTTCAACAACCGTGCATCTGTTCAGAGATGGAAAAAGACAGAACAGCAGAGGGGTGTGCTGGGGAAGGCGACATGGAAGTCTGCTTAAAGCCTAATCCACTACAGCATCCTGAGCTGTACCTGCAGTAATGGAAGCTTGGGAAGAGAGAACACAGGGACAAAGACTATGTGAGGGTCACTTTGGATCAATAACTTACCTCATGATATGCAAAGACTCTGAAACTCAGCTACTACTGCAGGGGGACAACTGAGTGCAGCAGAATGGCTTTAAAGAGGAGATGATAGAAGTATCAGAAGTGAAAAAGAATATCAGATACTACCTACCTCTTATCCACTTATCTGAAAGCTGTTCTTCTGTAACATATTGATCTTGTCATTTTATATCACTGTTGTCTGAGGCAGGAGGCAAATTATGTTTATGGACTACAAAAGCAATGTAAACTACAACCCAAAAACCTTACCATCAGAAAAGAACAAAATGAAGTTGCAAAAAAACCCCACACAAAGTTATCTGGATTTCTTGTATAGGGAAAAAGGCAAGGAGGAATTCTGTACAAATGCAGTCTCCACATCCACCCCCACTGAGACAGACCTTCAAATTGATGTTTTCAAGTTCCAGCATTTCTGAGATGTTGCTTGAATCACTTGACAGGGAGGCATTTCCCATCCAGTTGATGGGGTTTTTTTTAATTACTAGAAAATATTTTTCTAATACGTAAAATGTGAAAGAGCTATAAAAAAGGGGAATGTTTTGTATTCTGCTGCTTTTGATGACTAATTTCTATTTAAAGGTTAATTGTCAATTATGTCAGACCCCGAAATTGTGTAACAGTTGATTTTCCCCATGCACAGGACAAAATGCATACAATGGAGCATTATTCCTTCCAGCCTACCAGAGTTAGCTCTTTGGTAATGCTTTCATGTCAGAACCTCCATATATTTGCAATTATCTGATGTTTAAAAATAGAATTATTCACCATTCCCTAGTAGTTGGCTCTGACCTCTTGTTTGCTTGTTTTCTTGGTCCAATTTGAACACTTGATGGATTTCCAGCTATCTTGTGCCACCGTGTGTAAGAGGTGGGAAATTACACAACTTTCTGACCACTGTGACCTGAGTTTGGCATTGGTGTCCTGCAGATTATATTTGTGCATTTTGAATACATTTTTCAGTTTATCAGCAACTAAAGCATATTTTTTAAAGTATTAGAAGTATTTGACAATTTTTCTTAAAACGTGATTTCTTTATACTTAAGCTAGCTCTCGATTTAGATTTGTAACTTTTATATGATAATGTATACAGCCCTCAGGCCATGTGCTGTGCATGATACTATTTCTTTATGAATATATTTTCAATATTCTAATTAATATACCTTTATAATTGTGCTTTTTTCCCTATTTTTTATAATTCTTTTTTATTTGCTAGTTGGTGGTGCTTGCTTTTCCTTTAGTGGTATTTTTCTTTCTCACGTTTTCCTCCATTCATTTTTTGCACCCTTATATCCCTTTTAATTCCTTCCACACTTCTACATATCAGTCACATTCATTCCAAGTTCATTTATTACCCTACAATAAAACAAACTTGGCTGCTATTGTTGTGTCTATCGGGCAATAGATCAGCGGTGATCAAGCCAGTAGCTGTCTGTATATTACGTGCTAGTGGCAAGTTCTAAACCTTAGACAAAACTTTAGTTCTAAACCTAGTACCATTACCATTCGGCATGTGAAAGAGATAAAAGAAATTAGATTTATCTACCTTCCCATGATTTTACTGTGGTGAAGGTCTGTGTTTTGGATGCTGTACTTTTACAGGTGAAATTGTAGCTTCAAATGTTGGGGTGATTCTGAGGTTTTCCTCTGTACCTCTGCTACCGCTATGTTAGTGCTGACATTACCTGTGCTCTTTTCCCTCATGCAGGAGGTTCCCCTCATGCTTTTGACGCTCATCTTACACCTTCTCGGGCTCCTGAAGCATCAGGCACTCAGCCCTGCACACACTATTCGGCGAGTGGATTTGACGTTTTCCATGTCGTGACCCGCGGGGGACGACCCAGGACCCGACCTCTCAGGTCAGTCCTGCGGTAAGGGGCGCGGGCAGTGCGGGAGGGCGATACCGAGTGCAGGCACAGCAGCTAATTAGCGTTAATCACCCGCAGCCGAGGGCTACCCGGTGCACGGCAGCGCCCCTCGGCCCGGCGCCGTCCCTCAGCCACAGCAGGGCCGGCGAGGGCGCTTGGCCAGTTCAGCCTGGAGGCGAGGACGGGCGAATTCACTGCGGGCTACAGCTTGCTCCCGAGGGGCAGACACTGATCTCTGCTACATGACCAGGGACCGGGCCCGAGGGAACGGCCGGAGCTGGGGCAGGGCAGGGCTGGGTATCAGGTAAAGGCTTTTCATCCGTAAGGAGGTCGTGCACTGAACAGGCTCCCCAGGGCAGCGGTCACAGCACCAAGGCTGACAGAGTTCCAGGAGC